>VWZD01006342.1:274485-683282 GCA_013396695.1 Sakesphorus luctuosus
GGAGGGGCGGTGGGGCAGTTTCTCCCTACTTCTGAGGTAGTATGTTAATGTATTTTTTTAGTGAAAAAAATAAATGCTCAGGAAAGGGGGGGGAATGCGAGGTATTCACGCTCCAGTGTGGAGTTTGCAGAGCCTGGGTGGGGGAGGGGATCCCATTCATCGCCAGGGCTTGAATCAGCAGCAGGCGGAGGGGCCGGGCGCTCCCCTACATCCAAGTTTACTTCCAAGTAGGTAAACAAGTTGCCCCTCCTCGCCCCCCAGCCCCCGTTCCCACCCCCGAGACACGCGCGCTCTCCCGCCCCGCTCCCGGCGCCTGCGGGGGGTGCGGGGACCCCTCGGGGCCGGGGCTGTGGGGCCGCCGACCTGTTGCATGTCCCGGGCCGGCGTGCTGGGGGCTCCCCGCCCCCGGCTTTGCCACCGGGTCCCCATTCGGTGGTGCGGGTGCGGCCTCGGCGAGGGGGGGAGGCTGGTGCGTGGGTTCGGTGCTTGGCTGGATGTTGGTGTGGTGTGATGTAAAGCGAGTGACCCTTGACCTATTTAATGATACGTTGTTGGGATTTCGGTCCGGCATCCTGCACAGCGCAACAAGGGGGCAAAGCACCAAGCCACACCCTAAAAGTTCGGCTTGCATATTAATTCCTCAAAGTCGGCGTTTAAACGGAATAAAGGCTTCCCTTTATGTGTTGCCTTAACATGCCTCTTGCTGTTCTCCACGAGGATTCGTACGGCGTTTCTCCTTTCCTGACGCACGAGCCTTGGAGTGTGGATGTGGATGTGTGCGGTGGGGGAGGGGAGGCGGGCTGTTCGGCGGGGCTCACCTACCGCCGCCCCCCAAAAAACAAAACACTGCAGCATAATGTTGCAGAAACCTGAAATATTCCGTTGAAAAGAGTGGTGGTTTGAAATAAAATGGAGTGTAAAATTAAAATTTCAAGACTGGTGTTTTAGGTTAATAATATGAAAATAAATATATTGTGCCAAGGGGAGATCTTTACTTGTGACAAATATAGCGTCATATCTTTCTTATTCCATTTATTAGCAATCCTTTAACCTAGACTACTCGTGTGGCATGTATAAGGTCTAACATCATATAGCTTGCTTACCATATGACTGCACATGCTGGCCTCTCCCTGTCCTACAGTCAGTGTTCTGTCATGTACAGAGACACTGGGCAGGTTTTGAACTAAATATATTCATTCTGTGATAGCAGATGTTGCTGGCAAGAGAGCAGAATTTGTCCTAGTATGTGCTTTGGCTTTGTTTTGTTTTTTTTTTCTTAAACAATTACAGATAATAATTGCAACATCTCAACGCCAACGATAGTAAAACAGGGAAGCTTTCCCACAGAAGATTTGTCGAGGGGGTGGGAGGAAAAAGGAAAGCGAGAGGAGGAGGATGCTATCACATTAAAAATGCGTTAAACATCTCTTGGGCTGCATGTAATAATGGCAAAAACAGTGCAGATTTGAGCAGAGCTGCTGTAGTTGTTTCAGTTTTTAACACCTTCAGTGAGCTACGCAACAACCTGGGATAGGGTAACCCTCAATGTACAGACAGACTGGGGAACGACACACTGGAGAGGAATACTGTGGAAAGCGACTTGGGGGTCTTGG
The DNA here is from genome assembly GCA_013396695.1 of Sakesphorus luctuosus. Lineage (NCBI taxonomy): Eukaryota > Metazoa > Chordata > Aves > Passeriformes > Thamnophilidae > Sakesphorus > Sakesphorus luctuosus. The sequence goes on from VWZD01006342.1 coordinate 276,099, forward strand.
TTGATAGCAAGTTGAATGTGAGTCAGCAGTGCCCTGGCAGTCAGGACAGCCAGACATGACCTGGGGAGCATCAGGCACAGCATCACCAGACAGTTGAGGGAGGTGATTGTCCTGCTCTGCTCTGCTTTGGGGCGGTCTCGCCTCAAGTCCTGGGTGCAGTTTTGGGTGCCATGGTATAAGAAGGATCTAAAGGTACAAGAGAGCATCCGAAAGGTGAAGGTGATAGAGGGGAAGCTGTATGGGGAGCAGCTGAGGTCACTTGGCTTGTTCAGATTAGAGGAGACTGAGGGGAGATCTCATTGCAGTCTACAGCTTCCTCTTGAGGGGAAGTGGAGTAGCAGACACTGATCTCTTCCCTCTGGTGACCAGTGACAGGACCCGAGGGAACAGCGTGAGGCTCTGTCGGGGCAGGTTTAGTTTGGATGTTAGGAAAAGGTTCTTCACCCAGAGGGTGGTTGAGCACTGGAACAGACTTGCCAGGGAAGTGGTCACAGCATCAAGCCTCACAGAGTTCAAGTAACATTTGGGTGACACTCTGAGGCACACGGTGTGATTCTTTGGGATGGTTCTGTGCAGGGCCGGGAGCTGACTCAATAATCCTTGTAGGGACCCTTCCAACTCAGGATATTCTATGATTCGAAGGTGTTTTTTTTTCTCCCAAAAGATGAAAAAGTGTGTTTCAGAAGAAAAAGGATTAAAAATTACACATACATGTAAACACTGGCAACTACACAACTGCCCAGGTCTCCTGGGACATAAAAAACCCGCAGCTGATAAGTTCTTAGCTAATTACATTCTCTGCCCTTTCCTCACCTGACTGAGTAAGCAACTCCCATGTCCCTTACTGTGCCACTGCTGAGAGTTACGTTACTGGTTCTTCTTTTAACCAGTTGCAAGTGTTGTCCAAAACAGGAGTATCGAAGGAGCAAAACTAGATTACATCCTTGATAGGCAAAGGGGACTTGTCTGCACCTGGAATTGTCAGGCTTCTGCTCCACCAGTTAGCCCAGTTTTCACAGGATCATAGGTATGCTGAGTAGGAAGAGACCCACAAGGATTGTTGAGTCCAGCTCCTGACTCTGCACAGGACAGCCCGAAGTATCACACCATGTGCCTGAGAGCATGGTCCAAATGCTTCTTGAACTCTGTCAGGCTTGCTGCTGTCGCCACTTCTCTGGGAAGCCTATTCCAGTGCTCAGCCAACCTTTGGGTGAAAAACCTTTGCTTGATATCCAACCTAAACCTCCTCTGACTCAGCTTCATGCAGTTTTGGTCCTGTCATTGATTTCCACATGGGCTTTCCCCATTTTCATGATGCCAGGGCCCACAAGTAGACCTATTATCTACTTCATATGTCTAATACCGTGTCTCCTGGAAGAGCTTCTTGAACAGAGATGACTCCTCTGGCAGCAGCAGTTGTTAAGGGCCTGTCATCCATGAAGTTGGAAAGAGTAGAGAACAATGTCAGTGCAGATGGGATCTTGTGTCTCAGTAGCTAAGTCAGCAGGGCAATACACTTAGGATCAAGCAGTGTGCTGAATTTGGTTCATTGCAGGGATGAGGCTGGAAAACCTATCCCAGGGGGTTTAGCCTGGCCTTTGCCACAGGTAGTGCTTGTTTGCTTTGGTGCCGTGAGCCCTTGGCGTTTGCTGCTGGTAAGAGTTCAGTGTTAGAATTCATGCTGTATTAAACCGATGTTGTTTATATTTTAGTAGTGCCAAGGGGTCCCCATTCTAATCAGGGCCATTTTGGGAGTATTGTACACGATGGTTCTTGCCCTGAACAGGTTGTAATGCAAATAAATGAGGGAGACAAAAAGCAAGGAGGGTAAATGGTGGAAAAAACTGACTCGGGGGAACAGCCGCTGATTGTGCCTTATCTGCACGACCATGGTGTGATCTCAGCTGGTAGGAGAGGAGAGTTGTTAACACCTGGCAGCATTGTTGCTGGTAAATCTGTCTGCTCTGTGCAAGGAGAGGTGGGCGTCAGAACATGTGATCCATGTCCTAGGTTCTCCTTACTATTGCTATTCTAATTCCTAATATTGTTTTAGATTATGTACACCAGCCTGTCTATAAAACGATCCAGGTTTTGCAACTCTTTGGACAGCTTCTTTTTCTTCATAATCTTCCTAATGAGGCAAGATGGAAGTAATTTTGTAAACTCTTTTTTTTCAGCTGCTAAATTAAAACTCCACTCCCTCTTCCCCTCCCCCATCTCGCCTATTTTTAGTTAGGAGGAAATAGCTGACCTCTTTACAGCAAGAACCCAGACCCCCTGGGTGCCATTTATAGGTTTCTACCAAATGGCCTACTTGGACAAGTTGGTTGAAATTAAACAAAAACATTGGGACTACAGCTCTACATAGGAATAGCAGCTTTCCTGTCAGTACAAAATCTTGTAATTTTAATGATACTGAAACAAACGTCCAAAGGTGAAAAATGGGGTTTAGGTTACTTTTTTTTGTTTGTTTGATAGACAGAAGGATATTTTAAAGGCATTGTTTTCTTTGGTTGCTCTCTAATCACTAATATAATGGAATGTTGTTCAAGGATGACTGAGAGTATTTTGTTTTACAATCACAAGTAGCCCCTCTGAAGTCAGGGCTGTGTAAAAGCTAGGAGCAGTCAAAGAAGGGCATTTGATAAGAAAAGGTCGTAGTTTTCTTCTTGTGTAGAGACTTTATCCTAGATGAAAGTTTACAAATTATAGTTGCTAATGTTTAGTGATTCCATAGAAATATAAAATTGTTTCTGCTAGCTTAACCAAAAGGAAGTTTAATTCCATAATGGGTAGATGACAGTTTATGAAGGTAAAGTTGCACGGGGCCTTTGGTGCCGCTTTTCTTGCACTGCTTCTCCGGTGCATATTTGTATTTACTTTTAAGTGATGCTGAAAATATTGGACTGCAGCAACAGGTGTTGTTTTTCTTCATTTGTTGTTTGAGAAAAATATATTGCCTGTGTTATCTTCTGTTTGGGTGCCAGCCATCAGTCCCTTTCTTTACTCTGGGTTATGAGCATGGTTGCAGCAGGAAAGATGCTTGAGGTTAGGAACATTTGATGATATGGCTTCCATCTTTACAATCCTGTTGACTTCATGCAAAAAAAGGGGCATCATGATGTTTAACTCCATTTCTTGACCTTCTCTATTTGTAGATGGACAATTAATACATGCCTGCTTGTCCTATTTAAACTGGAATGCATGTAAAGAGCCATGATTTATGTGAAGTTACAACAGAAATTTATGCCAAGAACCCTGTGGTGTTCATGCAGTTCAGAATCATGACGATAGTGTTGTAGTATGAAGAAACAGTTATTTTAATATTTTAGTCAAGTGCATTGCATAACTACAGTTTGGCTTGGGTGTTGAATGTTACTCATTTGGTGTGAGAAGTTAACACAGCACTGAACACGTGGCAAAAAACAGTGCCTTGATGTTTAGATGACACGACTTGTGGCCTATTTCAGAGCAGATGAGTAGTACTTTTAATGTCTAATAATTGAGCATATATATATGTATATATATATGCTCATCAAAATAGCTTTGTCTAATTAATTGGTGAGTTTTATTGACCCTTTGCTGTTGGAAGGTGGAACAAGGCTTTTTAAAGAGCAACGTTCTCCATTAGTATGTAATGGTGGCTCTGTATGTCACTCTACTGCCTTTCAAAATGTGATTGCATTTACTGACCTAAATTTCATTTAAGCTGCTAATTCTTAGTTACAATTTAACCTCTTACTACTCTGTAGTGGCTTTACAATGCATTTTGTTACATAAAATCTTTATTTTATTGGGTGAAAAGATGTGGTAACATCAGATACGGTTTTATATTTTTTTCCTATTGAAACACAACTTTCCCATAATTGCAATAAATTATTGATAGAGCAGAAAAGCAACATTTTTCTCTTCAGCATTAGAAAAACTTGTAAAATAGCCTTGGTCATTATTTTCAAGAAAACAAAGAGGATTTTACTTTAGTAGTTAGAATTCCCTTTGTCATTCTGCAGAATAATATATTTGTTGTGCTCCTTTTTGAAGGCAGCTCTGCACTGGATGTACAACTTTCGTTTGTGCTATATTTTGCTGGGTAACACTATCAGCTCTTCATTATCCTCTGCCATTTAGTGGAGACTCTGCAGAATATTCTCCTGTTCATGAGTGAAGCCAACTATTTATGGTTTATATTTCCGAACCAAATAATCACGTTGTGGAGGCACCACTGAAAAGGAACTGTTGCAGTGTTATGAGTAACACGTATACAGCTGTTGTGTTTCATGCTTGTAAGTGTCCACTGACAAGTTTGTGTCAATTTGAACACAGCCCTGTAGCCTACAGCAAAAGAATTGGAAAGATGTTTTTTCCAGAAGAATTGACTTTCACGTTGTGCAGTTAATGGATACATGAGATTTTTATGAAGTGAAGTAAAAATAAGGATTTTTGCTTTGCAAATTCATGCAAGTTGGTAACGGAATTAGAAACTGTTACACCCACATGATGGTTTTAGTATCATTTAGCAGCTACAAGTTGCTTGTTCACTATACCAGTGGGTTTAGTCTGGTTGCTACTGGCAGTGGGTATGTCCAGAGATCTGTTAGCATTACAACTTCTGTTAGCACATAGTCTCAGCTGGGATTGTGGAGCAGGAAGCAGTTTCACAAATACTAATTGTTTAAAATGAACTACACTAGTTGCTGTATGTGAGTGTATGCGTGTGCATGGACATATACATACATGGGTAACCTGAAGGTAGTCCAAAAAGTAGTTTTGGAGAAAAAAAAGAGTCTCCCTGAGGTCAGAGAGTGGTGCTGGAATGCAGTGGCCAGGCTCTTGCACCCTGAAGCTGTGCTCAGGTTTCAGGCTCCAGTCAGCAGCACCTGAAGTGGTGCAGAGCCAGTGAAATGACTGTAGGACTGTGCCAGGCTGGATGTCAGGTTTAGGAAGAAGAGAAAGGTGCAGCACCTTTAATTACGCGCTTGTTGAAACGTTGCAAGGTCAGAAGTGCACACTGTGCTTGTACGTCTGACTGAGCATGGTGAGCCCAGGAGGTGACAACTGGGCTTCTGTATGTGGCCAACAGATGCGTTCAAGCTTCAAAATCATATCTCCAGTTTTTCCTCCTTTTTTTTCCTTTTTTTTTTTGTCATTAGTTTTTGGTTGCTCTTAGAAGTAAAATTTAAGCCCTGATCTTGACAGAGAGATTGAGGCAAAATTGCTTCCACCATAGCATTCTCCACAGATAGGGTCGAGCTTTGCTGATGGGTAAGGACAGGGAATCCAAGCACAGGCAGTGCCTGTTCATATTGTGGGGATTAGTTTCCAAGGATATCTATCTTGTTGCTTTTTACAGTCACAAAACAAACTTAACCCTTTTCATGCCTATTTACATGCACACATGAGTTAGAACTCTAGGAATTGGGTTACAGAATTAACTGAGACACACCAAATATTTTCTAAATTTTTCTGAAGGTATTGGTAATGCTGCTAATTGTATGGATTCAAGTCTCTATCATTATATGGATTCAACTCATAGCTGTAGCTTAACTTTGCTGTTTTGGGATTTGGGTGGGGTTTTTTTTAATTTTTGGCTTTAGTTTTGCCCTTTTTTAATGTTAAGAGCTTCCATAGTTTTATGTAGTTAATATAGTTTACGTTTTCAATTTTTGACTTTTAAACTAAAATAGTGCAGTCTGGAAGGCACAGATAAAAGGCGTGCCTGAGGATTATTTTTATGAGGAAAACATCTTGTATCAGTTCTCAGAAAATGAAAGTAAGGAACAGAAGCAAGTACATTTTTATTAACATTACATGGTGTTCACAAGGCAGATTCTATGTCATTCTGTGAAAACTATTTAAGGTTTCTTTGTTTTCATTTTGACTGTTACTGGGTTTGTTTGGATTGATGATGTTGTAACTCAACAACAATGCTTGTTTGTATTTGGAGGAATCTGGTTTTGTATTAAAGAACCCAAACACTCTCAGCTCTGATACTTCTGCTAGTATCAATAAGTATCTTACATAACCAGTTAATTTAAATGAGCCTGTGAGTTTAAAATTAGTGCATAACAGTGTATCATAAAAATTCATCCAGCTTTATTCTCACAGGATTTTATGTGCTGGGAAAAAAATCATAAGGCAAGCTGAAAGGATAGCCCTAGACACAGTATTAAAGTGGAAGGAAAGAACCTATTTATTACATACAGCTCAAATTTGCTGAAGTATTAACATAATTATTCCCCTTGCTGCTGCTGAATGAAACCAACTTTTCTGGGAGACCACTATCATGTCATTCTACCTAGTCTGAGAGTGCTGGGTAGAGGTTAGGTAAAAAATGGAATGGAGCTTAAGCTGAGATGGGCAGTTTACAAGGAGGAGGAAGAGTGGGAGTAGGCTACCTGAAATGCCAGGTTCCACTCTGTATTGGATGCTGACCATCAAGTAGCCAAAGAAATTTTTTAATGGAGTTTTCTGAACTGTATTTTTAAAAATCTTTTTTCTTGGCTAACGTGACATGTCTTCAAAATATTTATTCCTGTGCATTGCTTCAGTGTTAATGAGGGTAGTGTATATGCTATGTGGGTACTTTAAAATGCATTATTTTGTGGTAAAAGATACGGCTTTTTGTGGTGTCTGGTTTTACATATTTGTATGTATATGTGTCTTACTGTGGATTACATTTTTTATTTTAAATTTTACTTAGGCTAAACAATAAATTCTTCATCGTATCTACCATGCTACCAACAGCAGCTATTTTCGGTTTCAAAACCACCCGAAACGTGGAAGGGTTCAGTGCTCTCTTATGGCAACATGTTAGATACAATTATACATTGTCAATTAGATGATATGCACTGACTGGTGGGTTTGTAGATGAGGGTTTTTGTGCATAGCAGGTGTTCATGTGCATGGAGTCCAATGTGAAAGAAAGAAATTTAACTTCCTCTTACTAAAAATAATATCATGACCTGTATCCTGTATCTATTTAAAAAGTGTTTAGATACTTGCAGTGGATGATTTTGTAGTTGTTTGCTCCCTGTATTCATTTTGCCATGACATTTTGAAGTACACAATTTTTCCTTTTTCTAAAGTAAAGTTGAATATATATCTATGAAAAGGAAAAAAAAATCTGTTCCTTAATATCTTTACAAGGCAGTGGATAGGACACTCCTTCCCACAGCTGGGTAAATCATTTACATTCCACTTATAGTGGAATGTTGTCTGCCTACGATCCTACAGAACTACTATGAAAATTTTGTTAATGACTGCTTTTGAAGAATTTTAAAGATTAAAACACATTGTTAATTTATTCTGTTGATAGCTTATTGAAACGTGAGTGTGAAGTTTTACTTACTAAAGTATAATCCCATTTTCCATCAGTTTATCAATTAGGGTAGCAAGTTGTCGAAATAAAATTGTAAAAAGAAAGTTTTACCTCCNACCTCCCTCCTCCCCAGTAAAAAAAACTATTGGGGTTTCCAGTGAAGTTTAAGAGATTTCACTTTAAAGGATATTTTCTGCGCTCCATAGATTTCTTTCTAACAGCCCTACAATACCTGGGTAACTCCAGCAAGGACAGAGTTGATGATCCATTTGTGTTCTGAACATTCAACAAATCCTGTTATAGCTATGGCCTGATGTTGCAAAAATGTATTTGGCTTTTGCGAGAGACTTCTAGGATCAGGCCTTATATGATGGCAGCACAGATTCTTGGCTGGTTAAGTAAACATTTCTGAGCCATTTTTAAAGCAACAGAAGGATGTGCTTTTAGCTTTAGTCCTGACAGTCAGTGTTCTTGTAATGAAACAGAGATTGTGGTGTCCTTCTCCTTTCCCCTACCCACATAAGTGATCTGTTTTGTATGACATAACTTCCACAGTCTATTTCTGGATACCATTCTTTGGTGAATCCTCACAATGTTCTGGGAGTTTCTGTAGCTGAGAAACACAAAGCTGAGATTTGGAGCCTGGTTTCTTTACTAATGTGCAGGAGCTGTGTTGACTCTGTTGAAATTTGCTACGCTTAATATTTTGCAGTATAAAGTGTAAGGCTTAACAATTTTGATGTTGCCAAAAATACATTGAAAAGTGACCAGCTTAGGTGGATGGTTGGAATCTATGACCTCTTCCAGTCAACTGCCCTTAGTTTTTTAGGCAAGGCCATGTTAAAAGGTCTAACAAACTCTAGCAGCAGCCATCCATAAAGTGACTGGCAAGCAGTGAGAGGATGATCTCAGTATTGCCTCTCTAGATTATGGGCAGTCTCAAAATTTTTCTGCCAACTGTGACCTACCGTATAAGAAGCCCAACACCTTGGGTCTGGCACTTGTCTTTTGTGTAAGGGTTACAAACACCATGCCGTCTGTTGAGGCCGTGCACCAGCAACAGGTGGCCCCAGCCCAGGTACAGCCACCATGCCTTACTCTGACACCAGCTTGAGCTGTGCTCCCTCTGCTCTGTTCTGCCATGGATCTCAGCAGTCTGGCTCCCATTATTTTGTACAGACAGCAGTGCCAAGCCTTCCTCAGCCTTCTGGGGTAGGGGTCCTGCCTTGGTTGACACCAGGGAGGCTCTGCTGGAAGGCAGAAGACTGACAGTGCATAGTGTGACACTTCATTCTTCATGAGACATGCTGGCCAAATTAAAATATATGAAGATTTCTCTGCTCCTGAATGCAAAAGCTCCCTGGAATGGGTATGTCTGTGTACCAGTGATGTGATGTGTGTATTTTGTTTTAATTTACTTTTTTCCTCTGGGGTGCTTGCTCTGTTTATCTTCAGTAGATAAGGAAAATTACGCAGAAGGATCATTACATTTATTTTTCTAACCTTAAAAATTAATTTTCTAACTTTTTTTAATTTGATGGCTCAAACATCCTACAAGTAGTCATCTTAAATAAATGTGTAACTATGTATGCTATTAGCATTATCTTAGTTGTTATTTTTGTCTCTGGAAACACATTCAGTTATTTTTCTGGTGTTTCAAGTGGAGTGAATATCTTGCCAGCTTGTTTAACCTGCTAAAGTATGTGAGAAAGTGTGCCCTGTGGCCTGAAACATCAGTTATGTATTTGCCGGTTGCCTCAGTGTTTTAATTTCTGTTTATTTGTATTGCGTTTGGTTAGGTTGAATTTATTATTGATTTCAACTGTTTGCATATAGTCTACTGACAGACTGTTTGCTTGTGTCTCCTTTGAGCCAGCATTTTACCCTCATTAGTCTATGGATGTGTTCTTTTGAATGTTAGCCAAATGTGTTCATAAAACTGGTAAAATGAATAGAAGGAGAAGTAGAAGAGCTGTGTGACCTGTTATTTGTAAACAACATTATGAAACCGCCTTTCAGTGTTTGACTCTATACCATGGGTTTTTTTCCCCTGCAAGTTTTCCCTTTTCGTTCTCTTGGGTTTTATGAGCTTCCCATCATACACAGCCATTTGCTCAGCTGTTTTAATTTCTATTTTGTTGTTGTTGGGTTTTTGGTACCTTTTTATTTGATTTTCTTTTCAAGACTAAAGCTACTAGGTAAATAATAACAGTAGTATTTGCCAGTTCTCTAATTCAGTAGTTTCAAACCATGGCTTGCAACCTGTTAGGGGACACAGGACTGTTTTTATAGAGATCTGTGAGGTTAAAAAAAAAAAAAGGGAAGTCTGTTGTCATTCAGTTCAAATTCACTGTACAAGATATCTTTATTGGCCCACAAATTTAAAGAAAGGAAGTCTGTTGTCATTCAGTTCAAATTCACTGTACAAGGTATCTTTATTAGTCCACAAATTTAAAGACTTAGAAAAACCTGGGTACAATTATATTGTAAACTTCTTAAGGATGTGATGATATCTATTTTTATGACTTACTGCTTTGTGGGTGTAAATATCATTGTGCAAGTAATAGTCCTTGTTTTCACAGAAGGTAATTTATACCAATATTAAATTTTGACATCTGTTTTGTTACATTGTGTAGATATTTATGAAAACACCCCTTCTCTTACATGGGGCTGTGAAGAGTATTTTCTCTGAGAGAACACAGATCTGGCTGATCTTTCATTGCACAAAGAATAATCTATAGAGAACCATTTGGATTCCCTTAGTTTGTGTTTATCAGGTCTGTCACACGGGGAGCCTGCTCAGCTGATTTTTCTTTTTTGGGGGGGTCTTATGCAGTACTGGTTGTGTTTTTCAAGTCTAACCGTTTACATGGCAACATTACATTTCAGTAAATCCAAATTCTTGCACCTTAAAATGTAAAGAATTTTGTTATTTGATGTTACTACACTTCTCTCGTCTGCTTGAGAGCAGCACAGCTTGCTAACTTGGGAGGGGTTAGGTAGAGGAGGTGTGTATGGTGAGAGTGGGGGTGGGAAGTAAAACAGGCTCTGGCTGTTTACGCATTCCAGGCAACCATAGATGTGCTCTCTTTGAGGCCAGAAATATTTTCCTTTTCACTATCAGTCTTGCAGATCTGGGATATTTGGGCACACTGCCAATAAAAATAAATGGCAATGTGTTAATCTCTTAGATTGAAATGTAATAAACTGTATTTTACCACTTTTTGTGTGCATAAGAATAAAAGATTAACAGCACTTTGGAATTAGAATATGACATTTTTAGAAATACTGAAAGCTATGACTATTGCTATACTTTCTTCAAGAATTGCCTATAAAAGGACAAAGTAAATTTGACTCCTTCCTTCTTGCTAGTGTATTCCAAAGGAAAAGTTGCATAATCAAAATATTTTTGCTAACTAGATTTTCTGTTTTCAGCATAACCTTTGGCTCAAGGAGCTTATGATGAGTCCCTCTTTCTAATTTCCATGTAATGCATGTATATACATGCATTTTTTTTTTCATTTATTTCATGATGGGTTTAATCTGTTTTGTAGTTTTTCATTTGATCATTCTGGTTTCCAGCACTCATGTTTCAGGACTCTGATGAAATCAGATAAACTAAGCCATCAGCCATCCACCTGCATGTCTTTTTTTTTTTTTTGGTCAGTATTGGAAATTATTTCCTGCAGCCTGCACTAAAATAGAGATTAAGCAGGCAGGCAGATGAATAATGTTTTCTTCCAGGTTCTGCATAATGTAATGAACAGACCTTCTGTTTATTATTATTTATTATCAATATTTGTATACATGTGATTTCCTTCCCTGAAGCTTGTTTTCTTGGGTTTCTTAAAGCTGTATGCTCTGTGTGCCATTATTGGCTTATCCCAAGTGGTGCAATAATGCCACTTTGCCACTCTAGCAACTTGCTTTGTCACTGGGACTTGACGTGCCTCAAATTCTTCTTGTTTCTGCTTTCTGAATAAATTTTGTTGCCCTTCAGAAATATTACCGTATAATTATGACACACACAAAAAAGACAGTCCCACTGAGATAACAGCTGTTACCTTCAGTCTTAAGAACATCTTAGCGCATACATTGCAGAAGGTAATTCAGACTGTACAGTTGGGTTTTTTCCAAGGGCAGCTAATTGCTTGAAACCTTCCTGTGTAGCTGTGACTGCCATCTGATCTGTGTTTAGAGGCATTAAACTGCTTTTGTAAAAGCTGTAGGCTTCTTCAGCTAGACCAGCAGCAATTTGGATAAACATGGTAATATCTCTCTTGACTACTTTTTTAGGAAAAATGTACTGCTCACATCCTCTAGTGCCCTGGATCTAAAGGCAGAGGTTGTTTGGGGTTGCTGTCAGGCGAGATCAGACTGTTGAGTTTAACCTAAATGGAAGTAAACACAAACGTTACCTGCACATCATTATTTCTGTGCTTTTATGACAGACACTCAAGATTGTTTCTATACTGATTATGGCTCATGCTGATTATGTTGTTAATGATTTGTGTCTCTAGCATGTGTACTAGCAGGGTGCTGTAGAAGCCAACATTTTTGAATATAGATAGCTGAATAAGTGGCTTGTTTTTCAGAAGCCTTAGGTAGGTACAGCCCCAGTTGAAATCAGAGGAACTGATGTCTGCTTAGTGCCTGGATAACTAATTAGCCTTAATACAGGAGTGCATCATAGCATCTGGCAACGGAGGGTCACCTCCCTCTTTTTTTCCTAAGTCAAATGAAGTGGTATTTTAAAACATACTTTAGAGAAAAAGATCCTACCTATCAGTTTATATACAGATAGATGGGTTTTTTTCCCCATCTAAGTATGTTTCTTGAAAAATTTGGTCCTAATCCTCAGTGCAGCTTCTCACATTTAGTATAGGGGTGACTGTCCAGGTGATATATGGTTTGTGTTGAGGTTGGAGGGTCTGTGTTGTAAACTGGTAACAAGTTTGCCATATGTGCTTAGTTTTATTTAACGCAACATTTGATGTAGTGGGAAGATGTACTATTATTGCAGTAGTGATTTGATTTACTGTTTATTACAAACATTACCTGACTGAAAAAAACATGAAAACTTGTTTTGTGGTTGAAATAGTAGGAACTGGGGATCTTGTTCTTCGAACAAACAGAACCACTAAAGAAAAAAGAATATAAGGTATAGTGAGCTCATGCACACAAAAAAAAAAGGCTCAAATGCTTCTTAAAATTGGGCAGATTTACAATGTGTATAAATATCTAGAAATTAATATTATCAAATGGTGAACCATACTATGTAAGAATTACATGCAAATTGCACTGCCTTGGAGGTTTCTTCTTTTGTCTTCTCTGCTCTGTATCTTAGAAATATCATCGAGTTCATAGAGAACTTACTGGAAGGTATTTGTTAAAAGAAATTTTAATAGCTGTCTTTAGAATTCTTATTTAGTACTTATTTTTTGGATTCATAAAATTTCTTAGAAATCTTAGTTATGAGCCTGGCTGATGCAATAAGAAACCCCAGTGAACAGTGCCATAGGGACATGCAGGTTGTGATGGAAAGAGACTAGTTTAGTACTTAATTTGTTTCTTCAACCCAAACAGATCAATGAGTAATAACTACATTTTGTGTAGTCGTACCAGTGTCTTTGTATTATTATGGGTTTGTATTCAAATACGGAGAAACCCACCTTCTCAGAGTATATGAAAGCATAAAGACACTTGTTGAAGTAAGCTACTGTTTCAAGAGACCTTTCCTAAGTGAATGGTATTAGCCTAGAGAAAAGGAGCATGAGCTGGTCCTTGCAGGAGGAACCCTCCCCTGGCTGGCAGATTTTTATTGGTCTTCTGCAACTGTTTCAAAAAGGTTTATCTCGCCATTGGTTTCACAGTTTTTGAACCTGACAGTTTCAAAGCCTATTCTTGGCTAGCCTGCTTCCTGTGAAAAGTGGTGTTTGGTGAGGTGTTCGTGTGCGCCACATCACGCTGGTGAGAAATAAATTGGGTTTTGATCCTGCAGGTCTTGCTTCTCTTATTAGATTTTATGTACTTTTTGTGGGGAGGGAATGAGAGAGAACCAAACAACAGTGCTGATATGGTGCGGTTTTATTTGAGAGAGAGGCACTCGTGCCAGCTTTCCCCCAGATCTGATCTTCTCCCAGGGTCTTATCAGTGGTAGGTCTGGTTGAAGCTGGTAGCAGAACAGTAGCTTAAGCATTTACACAGCACCAGTTTTCAGCCTTTAACTCACAATTGGCCTTTCTGAAAGAGGAAATTGTTTCTGCAAGAGTTACAAATTGCTTCAAATTGTTGCATTGATGAACCTTTAAAATTGCCGTGAAAGTAATCCAAAACAGGACAAACCAAAACAAACAAGAAAACAACCCCCAACATCCCTCACCAAACCGAAATTAAGCGGATCATAGACTTATTTAACTGAGCACTGAGGGTTGTCTTAGGACATAGGTGCTTACATTTTGAATTGATTCTCAATTGTCAACTTGATGTGTGTGGGAGGTAAAGTGAACTTTTCATGAGAAACATTCTCATAGGAACAGTTGCTATTTGTGGTTCTTCTGGTACACTTAGGTGTATGTTTGGGGAGAAGGGAAATGACATATTAGTGTTTTCAAGTTTTCTAAATCAAAGAATCACTTCACTTTTCTTAAGCAACACAATTTTTTTGGCTACTGGAAAGATGTACTTAATTTTCCAGTAAATAAAGTTTTCTTACTTTAAAACCCCTGTAATTTTATCATTATAATTGCAAGCATTTTAATTAAAATGCTGGTAATAAAAAGAGTATTTATATAAAGAGCTGATCACATAAGGTCAAAATTAGGCCAAAATTTTGATGATGTCTATCAGGCTTCCTGACGTAGACATATATCCCTTTATTCCAGTTGTTTCTGTAATAGTTTGCAGATCATTTTGGCTGTTTTATGATTGCCAGTACTGTATAGATTAACACTGATCTAGAAAAGGAGCTATGTTTAGAGCCAAGAACTGATCTTTTGGCTGCTTGCAACTGTGCCTTTTTCATCCTCAGACTTGGTTCAGTGTAGAAGTTAACTTAATAAAGCCATTTCCCCCTTTATATCTAGACCTTCAGTTCTTAAACATTAAAACCAAAGCACTGTTAGATGCATTTTGATGAATAGGAGTGTTCAAGGCCAGGTTGGATGAGGCTCTGAGCAACCTGGTCTGGTGGTGGAAGGTGTCCTTGCCCCTGCCATGGAGTTTGGAACTAGATGATCTTTAATGTGCCTTCCAACCCAAACCATTTTATGGTCCTATGAATATGTTTAAGTTTAGTTTTAAAGACTTTGACTAAAAAAAAAAAACAAACAAAAGCAAAAAGAGGGACTTCTTACAAATGTATTTATATACTTAGTGTTTCTGTGAAATACATATCTTTATTGTAGGCCAGACATTTCCTTCATATAGATTGTGGCTGTAGGTATTAAATATTTATGTCTGTGCTTAATTACATACACAGTAGTTTCATGGGAGTAAACAGCAGCACTTGTGTGCAGAAAGCTTACCATGTGTATGTATGTTTAGGACTTGACCTTAATTGCTAGTTTACAATTTCTACGAATTTCCTGTGTGGAGTAGGAAGGTTTTAAAATCCATCCTACTTCTACTTTGTAGATTTTCAGAACAGTACCCAGTAACTAAGAGCATTCAATGGGCAGTGAGCACCTACTTGCTGTGCCTTCTGGTTCATCTTTGTGGTTCATGTTTAATCTTTGTGTACCTCCAGCTCTCTCTCAGCGAAGGCTGAGCAGAGGAATATTTGGCTGCTGCCCTCAGTGCTCTTAAGGAAGAACAAGTCGGTGAAGCTTCTATGTAAATAACATGGAATTTAGTAATGAGAAAGTTAGCAAATCTGATAATTGCTCATAAGGCATACCTATGTAGAGTTGTGCTTTGAAAGTTTCTTTCAAGTTATCTCCATATCTCCTGTCTGAATTTTATATCCACCAGCAATGCAGACGCATTCTGCAACTAAACCCCAAAAGTGTATATTCCAAACATTGTCTAGTCCTGGTTAGTTCTTCATGTTATAGTCCTTAGAGAAGTTAATGCTCGCTTCTGAGATGAAGGAGGCCTGTCACCAAAGGAATTGAATAAATTACAGTGGTATTCAAAAGGCAGAATGAAGCTGCAGTCAGATGAAGGAAACTGTTGTAAATATGCAATCTGCTTCATAATGTAGGAAAAAGGGAAGTTGTGGAGTTCCCAGACAGTGTATAGGCAGAGTTTGAGTGGTTTATTAAATTCTTGGGGTGCTTTTTTCCTCTTGCATTAAACACAGGATTTTTCAAAGGCTTTCTGCCTAAGGTAGGCAGTAGGTTTCATTTACCCAGCCATTTTGAGAAACAATGTGGATGTTTTTTATGCTGTTGAAATGAGTGGTTTGTTTTCTAGAACTGCTCTGGTGTCAGGCTGTGGGGGGTCTGTGTGCCCCGTGTCCCCATTGCCCAGAATCCTGCCCTGGCAGGGGCATACCCAGTGCTGCTGGGCATCACAGGCCACTTCTCAGTGCCATGGCTGGCTCCTGTGCGTGTTGCTGCATGTGAATCTCCCCTGACCTGGGCAAAGCATCCCCTGGGACAGCGTGACACGTTTGATGGAACCACCATGCGTCTCCCTGGAGAATATGAGAAAGAAAACTGCCACAGGTGTTTACTGTGGCAAAATGCATTTCTCAGGAGATGTTCTGGGAAGCCAGGGAGGAAACTGCAAGAGGATAAGGCAGCAAGGCCAAATTCACTTGGCACAGCCCTATGGCTGTTGGAGTATTGCTGTCAGATTGCTTCGTGGTGGTGGGCGAAGAGGGCTGGGGTGCAGCATGCAGGAGGGCAGAGTTGGAGGAGACGTGAGCTGGGGAAGAGGGATGCATGACAGCCTGCCTTCCCTGGGTGGTAGGAGCTGCAGGATGTGTCCTCCTCCTCCTCTTCCTCTCCTGCACACTGCCAAGGGCTGTCTGTGGCTGCAGCTGTTGTTTGATGCAGTTAGTTTTTATTGGCTAAGATGACCTTAATAGGTTTCATTTATGTACCTTGGTTTTATGGCAGTTTAGCCCTCTAAATACCCGTGAGTCTCCTAAAATGACAAAGATACTATTAATTAGAAGGTAAAGGGGGTGTAAGCTTTAAAACAATCATACTTTGCTCATTCTTTAATACATGTATGTATTTAAAAATACACTTCAAGTCTTCCAGGCCAAAAACATTTTTGAAAATCACTTTCAAATATGTGAAAACAAACTAAGAGTTACAGCTGATTTAACCTGTGATACTATTCTACCCCACTTTTTTGAAATTAGGCAGATTTCACATTAATGGTATCTCTTAAAATGGGGGGGAAGAGAGAGAGAAGAAATAGCAATAGCTAAATGAAAGGCCTTAGAGCTAAAAGTCTAATGCATAATAGAGTATGTTTTTGCCATTTGTGCAATCAGCAACAACATGAAGACAGTACATTGGAGTAGAAGCTGCAGTCTGCTACTGTGAAATGGTAATTTATCTGGTATATTGTACTTTTAAAAATACATTGTTTGTTTTTCTGCTAATGAGTTCATGCCAGATTATTGTTTACTAGTTATCATTCTAGTCCAAATCAGAGTTGAAGTTGGCAGAACATAAAGGAAATTTCAAGACAGCTAAATATCATTGTCCAGAGCTCCATTTCCTGTGTGTTTTTGTAATTTCAAAGTTACAATAGATCGAGGAACAGGCATATTAGTCACCAGCACAGTTCAGTTCAAATAACTAATATTTTTATGAATTCATCCTTTTTAAGAATTCATGAAAATATCAGTATTACTGCCTTTAAGATTAAAAATCCAATTGTTTATTAAAAATACAGCTGTTTAGAGTGGACTACTAGTAGGGACTTCAGTAACTGAGAAGTGCAGGTAGAGCACCATGCTTTTTCCATGTGAAGTGGCTTGACTGCCTGTGGTGCTGTGCAGTGTTATGTTACTCAGGTGTTTTGCTCTGCTGCCAAGTGTAGCCATTTCACTGCACTGCCTGAATGAAAAGGTTGAGAGGAAAAAGAAACTGAAATAATTTGTGTAACCTGGGCACATTGACGGCTTGAGCTGGAGTGACTTCTGCCTGATTTCAGCACTTGCCAGCAGGAACCAGAGTTTGTATGGTGAAAACTAAAGGGTAGGTCAGTCCAGAAACTTTCCTTGGGCAGCAGAAATGAGCTTGGCGATTTTGAGTTGGTGTGTGTCATCTGTCTAAGCGTTGTTGAGGTTTTCCTAAGAAACAAAATCTGTGGTTTACATTCATAAAATCAGAGAATATCTCAAGTTGGAAGGAATCCATAAGGACCATGAAGTCTAGCTCTCTGCTCCTCACAGGACTACCTAAAACTAAACCATAGGACTAAGAGCGTTGTCCAGATGCCTCCTCTGTCAGACTTAGTGCTGTGACCATTTCCCTTGGGTATCCCGTTCCAGTGCCCAGCCACGCTCTGGTTGAAGAGCCTTTTGCTACTGTGCAATTTGGCATTGTCTGTCTGTCCATCCCTCCCAGAATAGAACACTTGGCTCTGTTAAACAACATCAGCCACATTTGACAATGTTAATGTTCTCAAAGACAGGGAATTCCTACAGATGTTGTAAGGATTAGCAGCTGAAGGAGTGAAGGAGACAAAAGTCGTGCCACTCCCTCACAAAACGGGAAGACTGTAGCTCTTGGTTCATTCCATGGGGCAGCAACCAACTTCCCACTCAGGTATGTTTGATCTGATTGGCCGGCCAGGACATGCCATGACCGTCTGGGTAATAGCAGGAGTTGGTCAGGCTCTTCAGCAGACGTGGTGTATGGAAGTGCCGAAAACCCAGATTCCTTTAGTTCTGCTGCTTACCGAACAACATATTTATTCGTTATGTGGGCTACAGTCTGCTACGAACTTAATTCAAATGCCTATTTGTAGAAGGGGCACAAACTCACTCTTTTTAAAATATGCTTTTGAGTGTAATTGTGAAATGCAGATAAAGTTGTAAATCTATCAACTAACTGACTATTTTAAACCCAGCTAGTCATGCTTCCAGAGATTAGATTTTTACAAATGTGATATTTTTAGATGGATGAAAATGAGCATATACCACATGCCGGAGGTATGAAGCAGCTTTGTAAACTCTGAGTTTAAAGCCTTCTGTTTACAATATGAAGTTTTGAAATCTAATGGTGTACAGTATTTGTCAAGTGGTATATCATTACAGAAGCATAGCACAGTTCTAAATGTGTACAGAATTGCAGAATCATCATAGACATTTATTGTTTATCAAGCAACTAGAGAATTTATGCTGATAATGGAGACTTCTTACAGAGTTAATTTCTGTAACACTTGCACGAGGACTTTCTGTTACTAAGCTATGTACAAAGCATGTATAAATTCCTTTGAGGTATTGGTGTGTGATGTGCAATACATAAAAGACTACTTCATTTTTAGATCACATTTTCACACTAACCTCCAATAGGAATGTGGATTTTTTTACATTTTATTTTAGTTTATTTTTGATTACAGCTCAGCTGGCATTTCTAAGTATAGCTTATATGTAACAAAATGCCTACCTTTGTCAGTAGGTACAATTTTTTGAAATTAGTTGTGATATAGTTCTTATGTTGGTTCGTCTAACAGGGAAAGCTGCACTCAGGAGCGCATCAAAGAGCATCACCAGCCGCTCAGAAGAGGTGATTGTCCTGTTGTATTCCGCATTGGTGTGGCCTTACTATGTGCAGTTCTGGGCCCCGTGATTTAACAAGGATGTGAAGGTCCTTGATTGCATCCAGAAGGGGAAACCAAATGTGGTGAAAAGGGCTAGAAGGCATGTCCTGTGAGGAGTGACTGAGAACTTTGGGCTTGTCTCCTCCTTGGAGAGAAAGAGGCTGAGGGGTAACCTCATTCCTCTACGGCTTCTTGAGGAAGGGAAGTGGAGAGAGTGGTGCTCATCTTTTCTTGAGAATCCAGTGACAGGACATATGGGAATGTCTCAGAGCTACACCAGGGAAGGTTTAGGCTGGTCATTAGGAAGTGTTTCTTTACCAGTAGGGTGGTCAGACACTAGAACAGGCTTCCTGGAGTGCTTAGAGGCATTTGAACAGTACCCTTACAATATACTTTAACTTTGGGTCAGACTAGTGACAATTGTAGGTCACTTCCAACTGAAATTAGTCTAGTCTAGTCTAGTCTTTAGCTGTGGAACTCCTATTATGTTTACTACTAGACCTGTAGAGCTTAGTGTCTCACAGATCAGGCTGAACATTTGTCCTGTAACCATGCAAAACAAAAGAAATTACTAAAATACCCATGTGTTCCTTTACATGGGACTTGATAGAAAGCCTGCTTTGAGTGTGGGTTCAGGCATTTTCGAATGTCCAAGCTTGACAGGCAAGTCAGTGTTCATTAGGATCAATTCTTGATACTGTTTTCCAGGCATAAAGAAGCTGATCCTCCAGTAATGGTGACAGTGTTAGAAACAGCCTAGTGCCACATGTGTAGGTGGAGCTATTCTGCTAGAGGCACTGCCATGTTTGGGTTTTTCTTTTTCTTTTTTGATTCAATTGTAACCTGTTTAAAGCTTAGTCCATTTGCCTGTCGCCTTGCTGTAAGCCAGCAAGTATCAAGTGGTTTGAACCATGTTACCTTAGATTATAAAAACACTTTGGTAGTAATGAGGTGCTTATCCTTAGCAGTGGTTACAGAAAATCTGATTGGCATAAATATGACTTTAGAGAAAACAGGAAGAAAGGCATTGTGAAATGACAGTAGAATGGACGACTGAGCAGCTATTTTTGTTCCATTTCAGGTGTAGTAAGCAGTGCATTCTGAAAGCATGCAGATTTTCTGTCAAAAAATTTGCCAAGCATTTATTCTGGAGGCAAGAGGTTATATTGGTAATTGAAAGAGAGCTCAAGAGAAAAATTGGTTGTTCGGGGTTAAGCTCACTGTCTATGATGATGATCTTTCCTGGACTGACATGTCCAGGGTGTGACCAGTGCTTCCTTTTGTTTTCTCATTATGCTCAGATTTAATTACCTGTATTTAAAATTAAATCCCCTAAAACTGAAAAAGCGTTTACAGTGGTTTGCACCCAGTAATTTCCTCTTGCTAAGTACAGCAGTAAAGAAATGGTGCTTTAAGGGAGGGGCCACACTGTGTGGTTGCATAGGATGAGATAGGTGGATGGAATGGTTAAAACTTGAAAACTTCCTTTCATCTGCTTTTGCTCTATGCATTCTACTGAGAAAATATTAAGAAGTGCTGAAGGCACGAGTGCTGCATGGCCCCAAACTCCCAGTGCGCAAAGATCAAACATACTCTTTTTTTTTTTTAAGTGAAAGGAAGCCACTTGAGTTGGAATTTGTTGTGAGGTCTGATCTGACAATACTTACTAGATTTTAAGTGAAAGTGAAATACAAGTGTTAATAATCCCATCAACTGTTGTTTTTTCAATCTGTTTTTCATGTCCTGCCACAGAGAGGACACTAGCAGAATGAGATAGGATCAAGAAAGTATTTGAATCAAATGTTAAACACTCTTGAGAGAGGTATGGCTGGGGGTGCTGCGGTCAGAAAGAGATAGAGACACTCTTCTAAAATAAGTAAGATTATTTTCCCCTCCTTTTTTCTTCATATCAGTGCTCATCCCATCCTCCACATCATGTTTGTTAGGCTGAAGATTTTGAAAAGATAACATTTGCTTTCTCGCCATATCAAGATCTCAATCCCATTTGCGTTGACATTTTAGCTTTATGAGCAAGAATGCATTATGTAAAGTTTCCATTAGCCTGCAAAATATTAAATTAAGTGTTGAAAACATGAGTTGTTTGTGATGAGTGAAGCAGAGCAAGCCATGGGGGTGATTTGTCCTCGTCAAAACTAGATAAAGTTGTTGGTTTGTTGCTTTTTTTTAAGCTAGACAGAGAATGTAGCCTACCACTCACTTTCTTTCCCTTCTCTTTACGTTTGTTCAGGAAATGAAATACACTGAACAAAGGCCAAGTTCTTAATAACACAAGTGAAAGCATAACTATAATTTGTAGCTGGAAATACTGTGAGGAGCATATGTGGCCGTACATTCCTTTGGCAAGATGTTATTCACATTCTCCTTGAACATATAATTATGTATCATTGCTTAATAAGGAGAGAACTTCTTTGTCAAACATTTCTCTGCAGCATTAAGCTTTAGAACTGCATGTTGTAATATAATGTTTTGGAAGATACCAAAAGATTCAACTGCTGCATTTTTTTTCTGATGGGAGATAACTTTGCTACAGCATTCATTGTAGTCTAAAAAGGTAAAAGTGTAATATGCAATAGTGTATTTGTGCATAAGTAGTACAGAAATATAAATAAAATCTGCCTTGACATGCACTCATGGTAACATTCTTCCAGTTTGTTTATAAAATGAAGGAATATCTGTCTTTGGTAGAAAATTCTATGTTTAAAGTAGTGTCTCACTATCCCTTGAAGTGTTAAATTGTCCTGGGTTTCATTTTTTTTGGCACGAGGGTAGTGGATGTTTAAGAAGTCAACAACATTAGCTTGCACAGGAGCATTCCTGTCTTATTTTTGTTTCTAGGTCTGTTTCCTGTGTTGGGGAAAGGGGAATGAGAGCACAGCTGCTCCCAAAGTTCAAGATGAAGCTGCTTCTTTAGTGTGTTTTAAGGCTTGGTCACAGTTCCTTACTGGAAGTCTTTAAATGAGCTTTAGTCTGATATTCTATTGTGCTTTATAGGCATGAAATCTCCCTCCTTCCCGCTTCTCTTCCCTGACCCTCCATCCCAGTACCCAGCGACAAAATCCACTCAATAACAAAACAAAACTTCTGATTATCTGCAACATAAATATCCAAGAGGACCCTCAGAAATTGTGCATTTCGATGTACATGTTTCTGAGTTCAACATCTGAGATTTACTTGTTTTTCGCATTTTTAAGTGTTGATGCAAGCCAGCACAATGGCTACTTTGGGTACTAGGACTGATCCATCTGAACCTTTATTTCTCAGAGAAGCTGAAACATCACAGAGGAGGGGAGATGAATTTTCTGCCTGGTTATTTATGGTACCTCCAGTAACTCAGACAGAAAAATAACAGGCTATTCCTCTCTTACATTTCCTTATACATATTTTAAATGAAGTCTTCTATCTGAATTTTGACATTGGTATTCCTTGAGCAGAAACACTTCTAGTTTTTCATAGTTGTGCAAACATATTAAAGCACCTCTTTCTTCTATTTGTCCAGTTAACATTTGTATGGGTCTGTGTTCCAATCAGGTATGTATAAAAGGAATAAACCAAGCCTGCAGTGGGAAGAATGTTGGTGTTGCAGTTTACTCTCTTCCATGCAATGGTAGGACTTCATGTAAGCAAAGGTACCTTTGCTTACACAGACTAAAATGTTTGGGTGAGAAAGAAAACCATGTATTGTTTGTTGTATTTGATTTTCCTACTTGAGAGCAGCTTGATGGTTGGATAGGAAGGGTGTGTTTTGTTTAAAATGCAGAGTAATGTGAAAAAGTCTCCTCCCAGACGCTTGTAATCTGGGGCATCAGGGACTTAGGTGGAAGTCCAGTTTTCAGCATGGCTCTTTCAAAGTCTGAAGATAGTTTAATCCAAACAGAGCTGACAAAAGAGTTAATATTGGACACTGTTGATTTACAAAAGTCTTGGCGTATCAGGAGGGCAGTAGAAACCTGGCTGAGCACCAGCGTTGTAGACCAGATAACCAAGGTAGTTACAAGCTTGGATTCTGATCCTGGTAAAATGGTGGAATAACTCATGTAGGACCTGGTAAATAAAGGACAATCACAGGATATGGCTAATCCTTGTCAGCATGAGTTTCTTTAAAATAGACCTTGTACGACTGCTACGCTTGCCATGTTTTTGAACTGCTTATACAGTGGCCTGTTGACAAAGACGTAGTGTGAAAATTCACATTTAGACTTCTGTCAGGTTGTTACCTTGGTGCTATTTGGCATTTTCATGAAGAATCAAGAATAATGCACAGTGAGGACACACAGTAGCTGAACCAGACCTAAAGGAAGATGAATGCACTTGAGTATCTCTCTGTACCAGTGGGTTGCCAGTCCTCCATACTTGAACATTTTCTTTTTTATCTATGTAAAATCATATTTTTATCATGTAAAAATAATCATTAAAAAGTTTATAGAGTAGTCAGAGATTGAGAAAATAATAATGAATAGAGCAAATTGCTGAGTGATTATGTTGTAAAACTGGTAAAAACAAGATTGTGGCTTTAACATAGTAAATGAAACATTGAACAGAAAGGGACAAAGACATAGGACTTCTTTTAGAGCAATAGCCTCCATCCTGTGTAAAATGTGGGCAGCTGAAGGGCTGACATGATCTCCGGGTACACAAACTAGAAAGAGGTGGGAATGGAAAGGGAGATGACACTCTAGCACTGAGAGGTCTACAGCTGGATTGTTTTCTCTAGTTAGTGTCCACAAGTAACAAAGAAAATGGGTGAAGGTTCAAAGAAGATTGGCAAAATTAAAGTGTGAAAACAAACCTTAAGTAGAAAGGTTGTTCTTTGAGTTTAAGATATTGAGCTTAACAAAAAGTTAAAGTGTATTCTCTTTGAGCCTTCATAATGTATAAATCCCTGAACTTCTGTGTTGGATTCTAACTGAGGGAATAATGGAGCCCCTCTATTCTGATTCCAGTTCTGTCATGTCTTGACAGTTTTAAAAGCTTCACAGATTTTATATATAATAAGGGCTTAAGAGTATTCAGTGAAGTAGTTAAAAATAATTACCTAATTTTATAGATGGAGAAACTGGAATAAAGTCACATGCTTTAGTTCTGTGTCTCGATTTTTTATGGAGTGCATTAATAGAAATCTCAAGGTAGGGCTATTTTTTAATTGTGTTGTCCATTGAAATGCTTCTGTGAACTTTCCAAATTCAGGATAATGAATTTTTTTAAAAAGAGAATTTGCATTTGTTATATGAGCTTTGATCTTGAGGAATTGTATTAGTACCTGCAATCCTAGAACAGAAATTCAGTGGAAACTAAGATGGAAAGTTAGGGGGTACGGTAATTATCTGATAACTGCAAGAAGTGAACAGTAGCATAATGAAAAATATATTAAATACTTCATTTAATAATCCAGTGACACATGTGCATATTGGTATATGGGCTATTCAGAAAAATCAAAGAGGTGAGACGGGTACGAACTGCAGCATATTATAGAGAAAGACTGTGAAGTCAAGAAATGTGTAGTAGAGTGAAACATTGGCAATATAGTCAAGGAAGAACAAGAAGTCCTCTTAACTTTTCAAAATGCACCAACTTATTTGTCATGGCATCAGTATATATGTATGTGTATATATGTACATATATACATATATATACACACACACATATACATATATATGTTATTTCTGTGAAAATCAAAATATTTTTTCTGTATTAAGAAGTGCCATATGCTGATGCTGGAGAAGAGTTTTAGTGCCATTTCTTACCATTAAAATATATATTAAAGAAGAAGTAATATAACCCCTAAATTACTGTGGTAGATTTTGCATAAATGTTCATTATGCACTGTCTTTTCCTATATTAGTAGCAAGAGGCAAATAGCAAACTCAATGAGTGCAGTACACAATATAGTGTTTTCAAACAAAGTGCTTATGAGTTATGTAAAGCAGAAAAAACATAAGTGCAGTACAAAAAATGTGGAAGAGATAAAGACTGAAACCAAAAGAACAAGGCATAGAAATAAAATCTACAAGTTCATATATAAGCAGTTTTCATATTAATACATAAATATATATTTGGCTAAACAGAGTTTGACTAATCCTTCTCAATTTGAATTTTCTCAAGGATAGCTGCGTTCTTGCTATCCTATGTCAAATGAATTATTTCTCAGGTATAAACTTGTCAGCAGATGTTCCAAGGTTTTAGTCTGCTTCCACCCTAATGATATGATGGGGTGTGGTGCTTCAAAACTTGGCTACTTTATACCTGAGGAGAGTGATTCAACTTTAATTAGGTCAGTCTTTTAATGTCAAAACCCTCAAGCCTTCCACTGTCCGAACAGATGCATGACAGAAAATTAAACCCCCAGATCTCAGTGCTGTGTGTGTATACATGAACTCTTGGAACCTCAGTGTTCTCTCTGTAGAACCAGAGTTGTTTATGCTACCAACAAACAGATAACACCAGGTCCTGCCTTCCGCCTCTCCTGAACTCTTAACAACCGAGCAAAAACATTCCAAGTGAATTTACAGTCTTGCAAATTTTAAGAATATTGAGATCACATGTTTATAGAAAATGTTGGGCAGATGATCTGAGTCAGCGCTGAAGGGTTCAGTCCTGCAACCTGACACAGAAGTTGTGGCTGATTAAACCTGAACTAACTTGGCTGCCATATTAGAATTGTGTCATTGCTCAGAGCCTTTCTAACTCCTTCTGGGGGAAACCAGGCTCCCTTTTTCTTCTCTAGCCATTGTTACTTTAAAAAACAAATCCAAAATATTAACTCTACTGTAATGTTGTCTGATGTAAACAACAGGGAAAATTTTCCTCACGTGTATTCATTTGTAGGTGGTGGATGATTGTGTGTGTTCTTTAGGACTTGACTGAATTTTTCTCTAAATGTTGTGTATATTGTGCACAGCAGTCAGTGTTCATTAGTGTTACAGGTGATAGAGGTGGAATGTATAAATCCATTTGTGACCGTCTGTTCTAAAATGACATATTCATTTGTGTAATACTTTTTTCCCTCAGGACTATTTTTTACACCTGAACAATATAAGCAAAAACCCACACATTTTTAAATTGAATGATACCAGGAAGATTCCTTTGAGTCTGTATCATTATTTGAAGGGAAGGGAAGGGAAAGAAAAATCCAGAAAGGAATCAGTTTTTTCCTCCTCCTTTTTTCATGTTCTCAGACCACAGCAGAGTTCTGGGTTTAGATAATATGTTTGGTGTTCTATGTATTTTGAAACAAAGCTTCTCACATGCAGGTATGTTTTAATGTTGACAGTTATGCTCTGTCCTACCTCGGTTTAGCACTAACCGGTCTCTTGCAGTCTGCATCCTTCTGTGAGATGTGTTCTTGGGGGAAGGGACAGCCACGTGTCTTCCTCTCAAGTCTCCTGTGATTTATAGCAGTATGTGAAGGAAGCGGCAGGACTCAATGATCCTGCATAATATGTAATTATTGTCGGCCTTCCTCTTGGTATACTTTCTCTTCCATTTTTTCTCTTGGTGTTTTCTGGGTCATAATTTAGGTGTTAGTCTAATTCTGCCTCAGCTGTCTGTCCTCATAGATTAAAGGAATCTCACTCTTAACTACAGTGTTTTCTTGAAGACCTCTATCCTAAATTTCAAGATGCTTGGATTAAATGATGATTTTTACAAGAGCATGTAGTGACAAGACAAGGGGGAAAGAGTTAAAATTGAGAATAGGTTTAGATTAGCTATTAGGAAGAAACTCCTTACTGTGAGAGTGGTGAGGCACTGGCACAGGTAGCTCGGAGAAGTTGTGGATGCCCCATCCCTGAAGGTATCCATGGCCAGGTTGAATGGAGCTCTGAGCAACCTGATCTAGTGGAAGGTGTCCCTGCCTGTGGCAGGGAGGTTGGAACTGGATGATCTTCAAGGTCCCCTTCCAACCCAAACAATTCTGTGATTTGTGATACAGAATGTTATCCAGTGACTTCCTTTCCATCCTTACTTTTTTGGAGGAGAAGGGATGGGGCCAGGGACTGTAATGTCCTGCCACCAACTTTTTTTTAAAAATGCAAGTGTTTGGGTTTTTTAAACCAAATTTAGGCAGACACTGACCATGGAGAATGCTAACCTTTTATCTTGTTGAGTGTTTTTCTTTTGTTATTATAAATTGAAATGTAAAGCTGGTATTTTAAAATTCAATACTAAAAATGAGACCCCCAAAATACTTTATTGTCAATCACGTTCAATCAACTAATTTTCAAGCAGTCTCAGTTTTATCGTGTTGATACTTTACTTGGACCATTTCTGCAGTATTAAGCATATATGATATTGATTTAAAAGAAATTATTAAAAATACAATATGCTTTTTAACAGGTGTTTCAACTTGATTTGCATTGTACATATTTGTAATTATTTTTGCATTTCTTCCATCCAATTTCTGCAGGATATCCTCCAAGCCCCATTCATTTTCCTGTGTATTGATGGAAAATGTTTTTCCATCAAATTTTCTAATCAGGTGCACATATAATTGTTTTATAAGCAAAATGATTTTTCATTTTGTGGACATTGAACAACTGCTTTGCATTTATGCCAGAAATAATAATAATAAAATATTCCTGGTACCATACACCATCTGTCTTTATACCTTTTCCTAAAACCTATCTGTTTCCATTATGGAAACATATGAGATGCCATGGAGTCTCTTGGTATGTTTGTGAGTGATACAGATAAATGTTCACAAAAAATAAAGCTGCCCATGTGTCCCACATGTTAAAATGCATTACAGAGGAAAATATGTAGTTTTATGTTACATGCCTTGCTTTCACAGTGCTGTGGATCTTGCTGCCATGGGCAGCACTTTGAAGAAAATGTGACTTCTAATGTTGTTTGTCTGATCTCATGCACGCTGTTCTCTGTGCCCAGTGGATTGAACAGCAAACTCGGTGAATTCTGGAAGTGGCTTTAGACCACTCATGATTGCTGGTTGTGTAGGTGTTGTTCAGTTATCAGGAATCACTAGAAAATTATTCCTGCTTGTTCACAAATGTGTCAACTCCTTCTGGCAGGTGCTCCGGTTAACGCACACACAGCTAATAAACAAGAGAACTTGCTAAAAAATAACAGTGTGGCAGTGACAAAGCATTGCAGTCTTCTGCTGCTAGTTTTGTGTCTCCTAAGTCCAAAATTAAGTCTCTCAAATGCATCCTTACTCCAGAATACATCAGTGCTTTACAACTGAATATAAAGGTATATCCTATAATGTAGTGGCTAATTCTTTAAAAAATCATTTGACTTAATATCATAAAAATCTGTATGATCATAGCAATGCATAGAGATTTCATGGTTATGACATGCAAAGCTCATTTTTAAATTCGGAGGTATTACTGTTACATAACACAGGCCATCAAGCCTGGCTATTACAGAAGCCTAAAGTTGCCTGTACTCTACATCCATTCACCCAAATTGGGGAATAACGTGCCTTACATTCATTCTTGCATAGCAAAAATAATAGGCCTTAACTGAAGTGCTTTCAGCACTATGGCATCCTCTGGGTACTGAGGAAAAGTGTCATTGGCAGGACAGGTTGAAGTGCTTACGAAGAATTTGATCTTCCCAGTCTTTCAGTTCACCTGTAAAAAAGGCTACAGCATGTGGTCGTGTGCACACCATCTAGATCTTTTTGCCATCTTACTGCAGTCCTTTCACAAATAGATTTTTGAATGAAGTTGTACTACCACATCAGAAAAGAAATATGCTTATATCAAGTTGTTTTCCACCCTTGAATACAGAAGTGAGTTGCGTAGAATGCTAGGCACAATGAAACGTTGTGCATGGAAATAGGTGTTACCCTCTTGGTGAACTATCAGCTGTTGCTTCTTTACAAAAGCCAGCAGTATGGCCATAGTACAAGGTGCTCCAGGCTTCCCATGAATTTCAGCCATCCCTATATTTGGAGCAAGAAAGGTGAAGGTGCCTCTCTGATTTAGGTATTACATTGCATTTTTTCAAGGGCTAGAGGGAGAACAGCTGGTCTAACCTACTTTGGAAAAGGGAGTTCTTAACTGTGTTATACGAAAAACAGCAATCTTCATTTCTGCTCCATTGTCCTCTCTCCATCCAATCCTTACCTCCTCAGGCCTGGTTGCAGGTGTAGGAAGATAGATAAACAACCCTTGGAGCTGTTATGCCTCACCTCCACCTTCTTTCAAATTGAGAAAGGAGGAAAAGTTGACCTTACTTCATCAATCCTTAATCTGGAAACAGGGGCTTGAGTAGACTTTGCCATAGCAGGAGGAACAGAAGTGGTTTGAGAGGCAGGAGATGCATGTGGGTGCAGTTAGCAGCTGATCTGAGCTACAGGCAACTGTAAGGCTGGTAAAACAGATGCCTAGTGAGAAATTTGGGGAGTAACAGGGAGCTCTGCTGCACTTTTGTGTAGCCAGAGTACAGCTGCAGCAGGAAGCAAGGTTACTGCACTCTGTAAAATGGCTACTCTGTGTGTTATAGATGCGTAGGAAGAGTTCAGAAATCAAAGAGGTTTAGACTAGAATTCAAGTGCATTCATAGAAAAACAGAAGCTAATTTTTAAGTAAGCTGGTTTTGGTCTTCGAATAGAGTTAGTAGTACAAGGGAAAAATTTGTGATATGCTTAATGAATGGTAAGCACATCTTTTGGTGTTTTAAAAAACCTGGTTTTTTACAGGTGGTTGTTTTTTTCAGTGCTGATGAGAACTGCGTCAGGGTAGAGTAGATACTTGATCTGTTTAAGCAATGTCATGCTGTTATGGTCTGCTCCTTCTACCTGTGGAAAGCTCAGCCAGTTACATTTTTGATTAAGGATAGATAAGTATCACAGGTACAGTGGGTTTTTCAGTTCTGGGCAAATCAAGATAAAAATGAGTAATGACTTACAAAAACTTGGGAAAAAACAGTTTATAATGTTTGAGTCTTCATCTTTGAAAGTCTTTGAAAGTTGGTTTGGTTTTTTGTTTGTTTGTTTTTTAAAAGCCTTTCAGCAGCAAGATGCTCAGAATTTTCTTTGGAAATATTATAGACATTTCCCCAAATTAGCACTCTGCAGCAGTGCCACCTTTATTTTCTAGGCATTTGGATCAGTGTTGACTCCTTCAGCCAAATACATTTAAATTCATATAAGCTGATGAGATTTAGGAAACCTCTCAATCCAATAGAAACCCCTCATTCATCTTATCCAGTGGACCAAAAATAAGATCATTTGATAAAACAAGTCTCATTTCTCGTCCAACCTGATCTTACAAAATTTTGAGGCCCCCCAGCTTCTCCCAATTGGTTCTTTGTTGTGAAAGATAAATATAATTCCATAAGAGACCAGATATGCAAAAGTCAGTGGAAAAAGGAAATATTTAGGACCTAAATGATAACAATGAAAACCTGTATAGTGATGGGAAAGACTCTTGCGGCAGTAACAATGCAGCAATATCTTAATACATGTCAGGGTAATACTCACAAACCACTTAAAAATATTTGTGTGAGAATATGTTTTGCAACTGCCAGTGCTATTCTGCAATCTCAACAGTTATGCAAATACTTGTGTGAAAAATAAAACCAAAACCCACCCCAGATTCTTTTTTCCCATGTAGCACGAGCAGGACTTGTGCCACCAGTGCCACGGGTGGGCTCTGTGCCCTGGGTGACCCGAGCCCTGTGGATGTGCAGCCCCCTGGATCCCCATGGATGTGCAGCCCCCTGGTTGTGCAGCCCCATGGATGTGGATCCCCGTGGATCCCCGTGGATGTGCAGCCCCGCGGATGTGCAGCCCCCTGGGTGTGCTGCCCCGTGGGTGTGCTGCCCCGTGGGTGTGCAGCCCCATGGGTGTGCTGCCCCGTGGATGTGCAGCCCCGTGGGTGTGCTGCCCTGTGGGTGTGCAGCCCCGTGGATGTGCAGCCCTGTGGGTGTGCTGCCCTGTGGGTGTGCAGCCCCATGGGTGTGCTGCCCCGTGGATGTGCAGCACCGGTGCTGCCAGAGGTCGTGGTGTGTGCAGGGAGGTGTTGCCAGAGGCCAGGCTGCCACAGTGCCTGCCTTGACTTTCACACAGGGGGCAAGTTGGCACACGAGTGTCTGCAATGGCAGGAACCATCTCAGTGACCTTGGGAGTTACGGGCTTCATCAGGATGTTCTGCCGTGTGTTTTGTAAATCCTGTTTAAACTTCTACAGAAGTGAGTCTGCAAAGTTGTATGGCACAATATTACCACAACTAAATGATAAATATCTTTTAAAAAAACCCTACAATTTTCACCAATCTTTACTGCACCTGTGTTTGACTAAGGAGGCAATATTGAGCTTCCCAGTTCCAGTAAAATTGAAGGCAATATACCTCTTTCCTCTCTCTAGAAAAGATATAGATTACATTTTAATAGAAAAAAATAGCAAGATGATTCACATAAGCTGTTTCCCTACATCTTTTGGGAAGCTATTCACTGATGTTGAGTTCTAGTTATGTGCCAGTTATGGAGCTTTTTAACTCCACTTTCCCTTCTTTTTTTTTGACGGGTAATTCAGCAACAAGATATCCCAGTGAAAAGTGAACTAAAAAGTCTCAGTGAAAATAGGAATGAAGACACTTCACAATTATTACAATGGACTTGACTCTTGTTAAGACCACAAAGGGCTTGATTTTTTTAAATACTCTCCTTCAATGGGAAGGGCTCTGTGAAGGTGGGCAGTTTTGGCAATGCAGTTTTGGCAATGCTCTACTCATTTTGTGAAGTTTCTCTCATGCAGTTAGTAGAACAGGTTTGCAGGTGTGGGGGAATATATGGATAGTATAATTTTAATTCCTTGATATTCTAAAATTTAATACCTCTCTCTTCCATAGTTAGGAACTTTTTATCTAGAAGAAAAGAATGTTCTTGTGAGCTTCCCGGAAAACAAAACAGAAATAGGACTAGTTGCAATTTTCTGAAGTGAATCCAAGAATGTTTCTTGTACAAGGCACTAATAATAGACATCTTAGAAGAATTTAGGAATAATAGTTTTATTGACCAATGATAAATAAATCCCACAGGAGGCCTCCCATGGCAGAAACTGCCTGACCAAGCTCAGCAATTAATTGTTCTACACCTAATGTAAAGAATTAATTAGATTTTGATATAATTATGTTGTCAAGGGATATCAAATCAGTGATCAAAGGTGTGCAAGTGACTTTTAAAAATTAAATCAGTAGTCTCCCTTTCTTCAGAGATAAAGTTCAGAGTATAATTTATTCACTTGTACTGTTTTATTCCAGTTAGAAGGTTAATTAGAACATTTTCTTCAGATAATATAGCCAGCTCCTTTCCCTTGTAGATACTACACCATCTAAAAATTTAGTTGCTTGTCCTCACGAATTTGCTCAATGTGCCTAATGTATATGACAAGACTGTTTTGCTGTTGTGGAGAAGCATTAATTGTCTCCAAATTGTGATCTGTGAAAGGCTCACCTGCTGTGGAAGAAGCCACAAAGGATGAGCTGATGAGGATCACTGAACCACATCAGGTTTGCTCTCTGGTTTTGGCTGGAAGGTGCACTACCCTCCCCAGCCCTACCAGTGCAAATTCAGGCATGCCTGATAAGTACAGGCAGAATTTATAGTCTGAAGAGGAAGACATGCCTGAGATTAGGTACTTGGAGTTTGGGTAATCCACATGGCATTTTTGGCGCTGGGGGTTGGGTAGTTGTAGTCCAGTGTGATGCTGTTTATTAACATGCCACTTAGGCTGCCTTCTCCTGTGCATTTAAGGAGGGAAGGAAATTGAACCCCAGCTAACCTAGGGCGGGGTAACGAATGGAGGAAGCACAGACAGTGATCACTGTGCTCTCCCTCCTCCAGCCCTGACCTTTTTCCTGCATCAGTTGAGGTCTGTAGGTGTCAAGGTGCTTGCAGATTTTAGAAACATGACTGGTTAATCTAAAAGTCTGGAAGTGGTGTGCAAGTGCCTCCCTCCTTTGGTTGGAATTGTGAGACAATTGCCAGCCTTTCCAGATCAGAAGTGGAATAACTGGAGTCTATTCTGCAGTTGCTAATTCCCAATTAGCTGTATGGTCCTTAGCACTTTGACTTGACTATGGGAGAGGGATGAGAGGTGATGCATTCTTGCTTTGTTATTTCACATTACATTATGTCACTTGTAGGCTGGTACCGAAAAGGGATGTCCTTGTAGCTATCTTTTTGATAACTTTAGCACACAAGCCCTGGGGGATCACATGGCATGAGGAAGAGTCCAATAAGAAGAATCATCAGAAAGGTAGTCAAGGTGTATGTGGGAGGGAGTAGTTTTCGCTTAGACTGGCTGATCTGCCTTGCACTTGTCTCCTTCCCTGCTCCCTACGCTGTCTCCATGGGACCATGGTCTCTGAGGCACATGAAGAAGAACCATAAAACCAGGAGAGCAGCTGGGACTGTCAGTGGTGGCAAGCTCCAGTTAACCGAATTAGATGCAGAGTGAAAATTTTCTTTTCAGTTCTTAAATCCTGTGTCTGCATCTTTTCTCTGTGTGTTCTGTGTTTTCCTTTGTGTTTGAGGTGGTCAATCAACTTACCTGTAATAACCTTGTGCTACACAAAACAGTTGGGATTTTGGAGCATTTGTTCAGCTTCAGCCCTGGGATTTTGTAGCAGTTTGGGTTTGGGCTTCTATCTGAAAACACTCTGCCATGTATTTTCTGAAGTTTTAACCTGAGTGAGTAATTCTAGGCTGGGCAGCCTTCCTCTTCTGTGCCTGAGCTGTCATCTCCATCCTACACTGTGGGCTTCCCTTGGAACTGTAGGGTGGTGGTGTAGGTGTCTGCCCACAACTCTCTGGACGGCATTGCCAGCAGCTCCTTGACTTCCTTGGTAGATCTTTTTCCTCTGCAAAAAGTCACAAGAGGAGACAATGCAAAGGACCATCAGTGTTCCCCAGAACTCCCAAGGTGAAAGGCTGGGCTGCGTATCTAATACCTCTCACTAATAAGGATGATTCATATCTATTATTTGTTTTTCTTAGGATCTTTTAAGTAAAGGCTAATGTGAGTATATGCTGTACTGTGTTAGCCTGAATTTTGTCTAATATGAAAGTTCTGTATTTTTGCCAAATATGCTGTGAATACTTAAACTTTGTTTTTTCCTACTGCCTTTTTAGTGTGTTAGGGAGAGTGGGAAGACACGAGCTCATATTTTCTGTAATGTTTTTGAGCAGTCTTTATTTCTTATTCTTTGAAGCAGGTATTGAAGAGAATAGAAGGTACTTTATTTTTTGGTGCAAGCTGTTTTAAATGATTAGTCAGTGGTGTTTTCTGTACACGCACAAGTGCACATGTATACATGTACATGCAGACACACGTATTATGTGCACACACATACACACACATGGAAACAAACACGTATAAGCACCCTAGAGCAAACTCTTTAAGAAACAGTTCTTCTTCTGTATTCTCTTCCTGCTTTGCTTTCTAAAAAGTAAGAGCTTCAAAGGTTTTAACCCATTTTCTACATCCTCATCAAATACAATATTTGGCTAAGTGTTAAGGTGTCAGCCTGCCCTATTTCCTCTTCTCGGAAGTTTTCTTCACACCTGCAGCTTTCTTCTGTTTTCATACCAGAAATATTTGCATCAGTCTTAAACCTTTGCCAAGTCACTGCTGACACATATTTCTGTAACACTTTATTTACAGTGTGGCTCTCTTTTTTGATATGTAATGGCAACATCTATACTGGGCAGGTTAATTTATTTGGAGAAGGTCATGGCATCACTTAAAGAAGTGCTGTGCCATCAGCTGAGAATATGGTTTAACATAATCCTTACATATTATGATTATGCTGGAAGTAAAGCTTGTTGTAATGGAAACAGTACGTCGAACTGAATTAAAATTAACTCTGGCACAGGAAGAATTTCACCATGTAAAAAACTGGCACACGATGCATTTTTTTCCTCTTCTGAGACTGAATTAAATATTGCAATAATCAGAAGACTGTTGCTTCAAATAATAAATTGAGGTGGTTGAGTAGGAGTGCATTTACTCTTTATGTGACACATTTATGTTTCAGTAGATCTGCTAATGCTATTGCGCAGTTTTTGACCTTTTAAATATTTGTTAAATTAGTTCTGCTTTACGTCATCTGATCATGCTGCAGTCAGTTGTGGGCAAAGACACTCATAAATGGGTCCTCCACCTGAAGGATAGCTGAACAAACTGTCCAATACAAAGGTGCTTGTTTTGGTCTAGCAAAGTGCATGGATTAAACAGTGCTATCTTAATTAGTCCCTCTGGTTTGCTGAAATGCTGAGCTTGTGATACCTCATTGCTTGTGACAAAACTGTGGTGTTTAGGAGGAGGTAGAAAATGCTGAATGCATAACTTCATTTGTAATCACATCAGGAGTAACAACATAAGCATTCTGGTTTTCACTCCTTTCTCCTTGCCTTGATGGTTTTCCCCTTTTGCTGAATAATTGTTCATGAGCCTTTCTTAAATTCCCTTCATCTCCCTTGGTCATCAGGCTCTATTGACAGGAACTGTTTTAGATGTTTAATCTTTAAGGTCTTTGTCCTTAGGCATTATAGGGTGGCAAAATGAGACAGTACATTTGGTAGCCGCTGCATTCTATTCGTTGTGATGGTTAAGTATATTACAAGAAAACCTTTTTGAATTTCTGTAATTTGGTGGTAACTTCCTTGCTTTTTTAGTTTCTGGCCTCTTGCTGTCTGAGTCATAGAGGAATCAGTATTTATCCTTCATGTGTGAGAGGGAGTGAGGATTGGCTGATGGGTGCAGTGCCGCCTGTTCAGGCTCAGTGAGAAAAGGGGTGGCTGGAGGATGGTTCATTGTGGTGGTCTTCAGGCAATGGAAAAACACCTGTCCAAAACCCTATGTCGTTGTTGCTCTCCCAAGAAGAGGGAAAAAAAGTGCAACAGGCTCGCAAATAATTTCATTAACAATTAATTTCTGTATGACTCCTGATTTGCGTAGCACTTCAGACGCATAGAATATTAGGCTTATTTGATAAGGCAGGAGTACCTTATTTTGTGCTACAGGGAAACTGTACTATTACCTCTTGCCAGAAATGAAGTTTGTGTTCACAGCAAATGATACATTTGCTTATTGTATGTTATGTAAGGTCTCCTTTGAACTTGCTATGTGTGATATTTCACAGGAGTACTGGGATAGTGTTATTTTTCAGAAGGCACAGACAATGCAAATAATGTCAGTTCTCAAAATCCCAGTTTATAAGAACAGAGTATTTTCTGAAGTATGTTATTGTGAAATTATGATGAAGTGGTGACACAAATCAATAAAGCTAGGGGATTTTCAAAGTAGAGACAAGTCTGAAACATCTCTGCTTCATTCTTCCTGTTGTGCACTGGTACTCACTTCTGCACATACCTTAGTTTTAGTGTCATTTCCAATTCTTCTGTATTTATCTGACAGATTTATCTCTGTCAATCACACGATTTGTATGCCATCTCATACTGTAGTTTCTGGTGCCTGTACTTAACTGATTTGTTTCCTATCTGCCTCGTCCATCTTTTCATTTTTGGCAAACTGGATTTATCTTGTTTTTATGATTAAATGGAAGGAGTTGCTAAGGAATGAGATCAGGATCCTTTATTACATTTTAGCATTGTTCCTTGGAAACCCGATTATATCTTGCAAATTAGAGTAACATCTCGAAGGTAATAAATCCTGCATAGCTTGTTAAGTATCTCATTTTTTACTTCTAGATTCTTACTGAAGCAGAATGATGTTATTCCAAACTTGGTTGAGTGTGAAGTGTTCTACTGTTGCTCTGTATTTTCATTAGTAACTAAATGTTTGCTGTGCTAGAACAGAATTATTTTGTCTGAAAGATTTTACAGAGCATGATTTCATAACTGTCAGTTAAATAATGGCTTTTTGCTAATGATATTTGAATATTTATCACCTCTCAAACAGTTGTGATAAAGCAAGGGAAGTACTTTTCTAGACAAATTCAAATCCATATCTGTTAAGCCTCTGTTTACCTTCCATTTTCAACTACATAACTAATACCTGTGTTTTGTTATTTTGATGGGCTATAAAATTCACTTTTGTGTCGGGTGCATTGAAAATATGCAGCATATACATATATTTTGTTACTGCTGATAATTGGGTTAGAGTTTTGCCAGTCATATATGTTTCAAAGAGCTTATGATATAGATCCACTTGCATTTATGAAATAATTTTAATTGATTTTTCTGAGTGGGAAGTGTTCAGAGTATGTGTGTGTGTTTTCTCCTCCTATCCTGGCATCTGAATGTCTTACAACCTTACTCATGTAAGCAGCCTTCATTCATAAAGAATTCTTTTGACAGCCTCTACTCTGAGATGTTTCTTGACATTTCTCATTATTTTTCTCTGATGAAAGTCATGTTGCTGTTGACAATGAGACACTGAAATGGAGACAGTGCAGAGAGCTAATTCACCTCGTATCAGGTGCCTTTGGGCACAATGCTTTTTCAGTCATCTCCAGAAGAAAACCTTAAAAGCAAGTATGTTGTGTTTTCTTCTTTTAAACAATTCTCTCCCCCCCTGTTGCAAATTTTGGCTTCTTGTCATTGGTAATGATGCAACTCATCACTTCAGGAAAGTAAATATATGATGTGACTGCCTCTGACAGAATTTTCAGTGACTGAAAAGGACACTTTCTTCAGCAAACCAAATGTCCTTCAGTGATGCTTACTTGAAATTGTGCTTTTGATGGAAGTTAAAAACAGTGGGCAGGAATAATCCTACCTGTAGGCAACGGACAGAAAATCACAGTGATGGACTAAAAGACACAATTAAGAAGTTAGACCAAAGAAAAGAAGTGTATTTAGGGAGAAAACAGGAGTGAAACTATGAGTAAACAGCACACAAGCATGGACTATAAAGGAAATTCCTGCAATAAGGCAGTGAACTCAGGAGTATTTCCAAACCATGAATCAGTAGTCGTGGTTCACATACCTCCTGACCTGTAGTTGATGGGAACTAAACAGGCACCAGGTCTTTCACCTTGATTTCCGCAGCAGGGACGCCGTGGTGGAAGTGCTGGAGCTTTTGTGAGTGCAGTTGGCCCCCAGCATTGACAATGTATGGACAGGTCACCTTCTACTGCTTGCTCACAGAACTACGGGAATATGTAATGTCCCCTCTCCCCCTGGAACTGTAGTGAGATCATGGTATCTGGCACGCTTGGGCACAGGAGTTCCTATTTAGCTGACTGCAGTCTCTGCTCTGGGTTGTTGGTCCAAAGCAGGAAGTAACTTGTGATGTAGGAACAGTTACCCTAGAATAAAATAGCCCCCATGCTGGGCCAGTACTAGTAAGTGGAAAACTGGAGAAGTACAAAGAAGCAGTGAGGGATCTAAGCTGGGTTGTGCCCTGTACACAAGTAAGCTTCCAGCAGTTATCAAAACCAGATTTGACAGCAGCATTTTTACAACTAAATCAGAACTCCCCAGTGTCATGTAGTGAAACTGAAAATTAAAATTGGAGACATGCTATTTCTTCACTTGTTGGCTTTCTGAAAAGAAGTGTAACTTTATTACCTTTATTTTTTAATGTAAAATTCACTGGTTTGAATTCATATTTTTCAAATTAGTAGTAGTTGATAACAAGCATCATTCTTTCAAGTATTTTAAAATGAGCGTGATTGATGTAAAGTGCTTTCCTGCCACTGAGACGTATCTGACTGGAGGAGCAGATGTACCATGTGGATAGTCAGGACTCCAGGCAGCAAACTCCTCTTGTGCCTTTAGTGTCTTTGATACTCGTAACTCATAGCGGCCTAAGGTGTACTCTAACTTATAGACCTGGGGTATGTTCCTTAGATAGTGCCACACAGTGAAAGATTGGTGGTGCAGGGGCTCTCTGCTCTGGTTTCCATGTGTTTCCATCCCCACTGCTGGAGAATGGTGGGGGTAGGTGAAGGCTGCCTTGTCAAAGATGAGCATTCTTGGGCTTTAGCAGTGCCATCTTGCAGGAAGAAGAGTTTCCAGCTGCCTACTTGCCTTAGAAATCTGTCCACTATGTGTTACTTGAACTCAGGATGAGGTTGTATTTTACTTTCAGCACTGGAGGGCTGGCCCTTTTGGTATCCCTCCTTCACTTTAGGGATTATTTGTGTGTACTGTAAGCTCTCACTGCTCTGAAATGGTGTGCTGTTGGTCCATAAGAGTTGCTAATTAGAGAAGACAGGTGGAAAAACCTTACATACGTGTTTCAGTTTCCAGGATTCCCTGAACACTTGGCATACATACACCTCATTACCAAAGGAGTTGAGAGCCTGCGCTCAAAATGATGGGATAATAGTATACTGCCTTTGTCAAGGCTTGTACGAGGAAAAGAGGAAACAAAGGATTTAATGACTGGAAGAGGAAAACTCATCTCCTCAGCTTCTCCACCATGGCTTCTTTTGGTTTATTTTTAAGCTAAGGTCAAGAGAACTACTCTTTTACAAATAGTATCTAACTGCTTCTTTTAATCTGTTGTGCATGGGATGGCTAAATATAGGAATGCACATGCAATATTTATGTTGCTGTGAGACAAAGATAGGCTCTTAACTTGGCCTGGTCTGAAAATAAAAGCTCTTTTGGTTAGAATCACTATTGCTCTTATGAAGTCTATAATCATTATGCTGCAGCCTTTAGTATTAATGATGTTTACAAGTACCTCACATTTCCCTTTCCATTTGGGATTAAACTAGTTCCGTATAAACACATATCACGTCTCAATAAACAGTGTCACTGAAATATATAAAGCAGTGCTCATTTCATGTATAATGTTCAAGATCTCACTCCTTTTTCTGTGAGGTTTCCTTTCTTGGTAAACTGTTGATTCTTAATTCATGACCATTCTGACTGAATCTGCATTTTCTCTTCAAGTACTTTCCCAGGCTAAAAAACTCATAGGTGGTAATGAATTGCAAACAATGTTTTGCAGGGCTTAACCACATGCTGTCAGAATAGGTCACTGGAGAAACTGCAGCTCTTTGTCCTCCTTAACTGGTGGCCATGGTAGAAAAAGGTGAAACCTGAAGACAGTGAAGTTGTGCGGCAGCCTCGGAGAGGGATTTAGCTGAGAGAGACTTCATGCAATACTGACAAAAATGTGTCGAAAGCTGAACATAATCCATCACGGGGAATTCTCCGTTTCTACTTGCTCAGTAAGATCTTAACCACGATATGAGCCCTCTTTGAGGTGCAGAAGATCCCCTTATTATTTCGAAACTGATGATAGTTTTCTTTCTTCAGTTTGCTTTTCAGGCGTAATTGGTGTCTTGACTTCTGTGTTGCACACAAGTCAGCTCACTCCTTCTTTCCTTCAAACTGGACAGGGTCAACATGACTGTTAGACTGCAAGTATTTTAATACGAGCTGTTTTGACAACATGCAAAATACGTGCGGCAAAGGATAAAACAGCTGAAGATAGAAAAATAATTTCCCATTTCCTTGAACTTAACAGGATAGACATTTTAAACCCTTGACTGAAATTTCTGTCTGGCCCTTTTTCTGTGCGTTTTCCTTACTTCCTTTGTCTTTGAGAGGACGATACTTAAAAGATGAGAATCTAAAGATGAAAAAAAAAATCTATTAAAAATAATTCTTTAAGATACTCAGACATTTTAAAAGAAGTCATTTTAATGGAAAAACAGTCATATCGTTGGTGACTGCTTTTGCTTCAATAAGTTTCACTTGAAATATTAAAGTGTTCTGGGTATGGTGCAATGAGTAGGTATTCTGCCATGTGGTAATTTGGAGTGGAGTCTTTTTGCTCCCCTTTTTTCACGTTTGCCTTTCCCAATCTCAACAGGATGTACCTGAAAACAACAAATTGACTCACTTTCATACTATCTTCTGCTACTACAGTGCACTAACATTGACTTATTATCAGATTGGGTGGAACTGACTCATGACAGTGTGTAGCTAGTAGTCACTGTCTAAGGAGATGCTTCAGGGAAATTGGAAAGCTCTCCTGTTTAAAGCTTCCTGTGTGTAAGTATCTTATTTACCAATGGTTTTGGTGAATGAACCTGTAAGAAATGGTTTGCTGTTAGTTGCACAGAGTCATTCAGAGCTCTTTTATGTAGCATGGGTTGTTTGATTGTTATGTTATTGTTTAGGATAATTGGCATGTAAACTTCCATTAGCATGCTTGGTCAGCAGGAAGGTGTAGAGGTCCTGAAGTAAATACTAGTATCTTGCATCTTTTATCTGTTGCTCTAAGTAGATAATATAACCTTTTATAGCCATTTTTTGTCCTTTTTTTCTTTATTTTTTTAAATAGCTATTTGATCCATATGTGAGGTACCTGCCAATCCTGCAAATGCCAAAGCATGCATGAAACTTGTTCAGATAAGCATTTTTACTGACATGGAGATTGCTGAGGTGAATAGTGACTCATTTGCGTGTAGTAAGAAATCTTTGAGTGGGATCAGTCACTCTTAGAAGTGTGAAGGTGTCTGACCATTAAATGCTTTAAAATATGTTTTATCTTTATATAAAAGAATTACTTCAGTGAAAGCACTCTCATGTGCCTTATCAGGAAAAAAAAAGAATTCTCCAAAGTGTTTCTTTTAAAAACCTTTCTGAGAAGTTTTACTATGCAGACTGTGCCTCTTGCATCTCAGTTACTTTTAAGAGGTCTTGACTGGTCAATTTAGTCTGGTATGCACCATAGGAGTTTATTAAATATACATAAATTAAAATTCTATTGTATTAACTTTTTTTTAAATACTTCTTCATCAGCAGGTCCTACAGAAATAATATAAATTGTATTGCAAAAATGTTTTTTCTTCCACTGATACTTTATGCTTTTCATGAGATGAGCATAGTTTACTGCTCTGTACCATTTGGCTCAGTAACAGTATCAGGTATTTAGGTCCACACAATTCATATGAGGAGTTACTCAGTTTCTAAGTAATACAAGTATTTCTATCAGTCTTGCGACAAAGCTGTAACTTTGTATCTCAAAATTCAACTTTGTGTGCAAAATATGGGGTAGCCTTTTCTGTGGAGAATCCCGTGTACTTTCAGTGTATTTCCCTATACTCAGCTGTGATGTGTTCCTAAGAGACAAGGCTGGCGTGGTGTACAGGTTCATTCAGCATGGTTTGGTTTCAAACTCTGTGTGTGGGCAACCTTGCCAAATGTCACCTTTGATAACCTGTAACTTATAGTATCTCTCTGTAATTAGCAGTGTCTCACAAGGTTTAATACTGTGTAACTTACTCATCAATTACTTGGATGAAGGGGCAAGTGCCTCCTCAGCAAGTTCACTGATGACACAAAGCTGGGAGGAGTGGCCGATACCCCAGAGAACTGTGCAGCCCTTCAGAGGTACCTTGACAGGTTGGAGAGATGGGCAGAGAAGAACTGTCTGAAATTCAAGAAGGGCAAATGCAAGGTCCTGCACCTGAAGAAGAATAACCCCCTACACCAGCACAGGCTGGGAGTGACCTGAGGGAAGGCAACTCTGTGGAGAAGGACCTGGGGGTGCTGGTGAACAACGAGTTGTCCGTGATCCAGCAGTGTGTCCTTGTGGCCAGGAGGGCCAATGGTGTCTTAGGATGCCTTAGGAACAGCATTGTCAGCAGGTCAAGGGAGATGATCCTGCCCCTCTACTCAGTCATAGTGGGGCCACATCTGGAGTGCTGTGTCCAGTTCCAGTCCCCTCAGGACAAGAGAGATAAGAAGCTCCTAGAGTGGTTCCAGCAAAGAGCTACACATGTAATGAGGATATTGGGGCATCTCTCTTATGAGGAAAGGCTGAGGGAGTTGGGCCTGTTCAGCCTGGAGGAGATTGAGAGGCAACCTTGTCAATGTATATAAATATCTGGAGGATGTCAAGAGGATTGAGCCAGACTCTTCTCAATGGTGCCAAGTGATAGGACAAGAGACAACAGGAAGAAACTGAAGCACATGAAGTTCCACCTGAATATGAGGAAGAATTTCTTTACTGTGCAGTTGACTGAGCACTGAAACAGATTGCCCAGAGAGGTTGTGGAGTCTCATTTACTGGAGATACTCAAGAACCATCTGGACACAATCTTGTTGTACCAGATGTCCTCACCAGTGGTCCCTTCCAACCTCACCTGCTCTGTGGAAAATTTACTTGTAACACTGAATAATTTCACTAGGATGTAATGAATGTCCTAAAAATGATGGGAGACCTAGTTTATAGTACACTGCACAGTGTCTGAGTGGCCAGCTGGTTACTCTGTATTGAGAACTTCAGTGGGTCGTTGTGGCCTGAGGAGTATTTGGATATCTTAATGGCCTATACTTTGATGCAAAATACAAGAGAGTAAACTGAAGGACGTAGTTTTGGTCTGGTGTGTTTTGCTTTTGATCTTCTGACTAAATTCAAATTTACTGAAAATTGATCAAAGTTAGGAAACTCAATCCAAAGGCATCACTGGAGTCATGCCCGTAGCAAACCTGGTAAAATACCACTCATAGTCTTGCCTCCTTGTTTTGGCCATTAACTTCACTGTATTGTTTCTGGTTGCAGGTTATTATCCTGCCTGACACCTGCATGTGCTGAGACCTTATCCTGTGTCATATCTATACTTTCACATCATACAAATATATGTACACTGCATTCACAAAATACATTAATTGTAAAATACTCTTCACTGTTAGAAAGAGGTGTATTGTAGAGCTTTAGATTCCCTGGATTTGAAGAGCATTAATTTCTTAATCTATACACTCGCTTTCTGTTGGGCTTATGTTTTATTTTTCTTTACTCTGATAGTTTTGTTATAAAGATTAAAAAGCAAAGTGGCAAGGTCAGTCAGAAGGAATGAATGGGACTTAGTGACTAGAAATGGAAGTGCTGATGACAACTGAATCTGTTCAAGTGTGTTGTGGTTTGAAA
The DNA here is from genome assembly GCA_013396695.1 of Sakesphorus luctuosus. Lineage (NCBI taxonomy): Eukaryota > Metazoa > Chordata > Aves > Passeriformes > Thamnophilidae > Sakesphorus > Sakesphorus luctuosus. The sequence continues at coordinate 320,000 of VWZD01006342.1, forward strand.
AACCTCTTTCTTTTATGCTAACATCAAAACCAAACAGTGTTCAAATACAGATAATTCAGTATTCTTGAGATGTTAATTGAAAGATCAAGCACCGTAAGGCAGCAATGCCAACTTCCTTAATTTAGTCTCATAACTGTGTGTCGTCCCTGGCCAGTGTGGGTAATTTACTGTAAATCACTGTAATTCTTGTCCTTCCTGATAACACCTTGCCACGTTGTCAGTTTGAAACACTGCCTGCTCATTTTTGCTTGCAAACTGCGATGTTTCTTTTACCATGTATGCATACAAAGATTTCAATATCTGTTTGTATGCATGCAAACTGTACGCCTTATTTACAAAAGTATGTTGGCAAACATATTTTCCATGTAGGAATATGAGTGGATTTTGCTGGCAGGACTTTATGAGAGGTACATGCATTTGTATTCAAATAAAAGTACATTTTGAATTCTTCTGAAGGTGCTGCTAGTTTTCTGCATGGAGATTCCATATTAGAAGTAAAAAATGCACATCTGTTGTATGGACACTGACATTTTGATATATAAATAGAATGTACATAGATGCCAACTGCTAACAACAAGAGATAGTTGTCCTGGTTTTCAGATTACCTATTTTTTGTCAGTATAAGTCAAGCATGCACGCAGTCAAAAGTGCGTGTATTTTATATTCCACATGCCATACACCAAGAACCTAACCAGAATTGTGCCTGATACCTAACTGCAAACTTAGTGAAGCATAACCTCTTCCATTATCGAAGACCAAAGGGCCGAATTAGTATATTCATATCTAGCTAATGACTGTGTGTGGCACAAAGAACAGATGTAAAGATGGTTATCTTTACAGCCTGGGGCAAATTGCACTACTGCAGTTTAATAAAAAGCGGGATGTTACTGCAACTTTGTATGAGTTGGGTCATCACCAGGCTTGGCAAAACGGGCTTTTCATCCCATCAGTTGTAAAGTAAAAGACATGCACTTAAACCTTGGGCAGGTTTTCCCCCACCACTGCTGGGCAGTTTCCCAGCTGTGAAGAGTATCTACCTCGTCTGTAGCTGACTCAGCTCGGCAGTAACATGCTAGGTCATGTCAACTCAGTTGTTTCTGATCCATACCTTCCTTCAGTGATGCACGAAAGTGCTCTGAAAACATAAATACCTAGAATATATGTATTTCATCTGTAGAAGTGATGTAGTGAGTTGTTTACAATTTGCATGAGGTAGTGCTCGAGGCTTTGCACAGCTACGATATTTCACTGCAGTGCAGCACTGTTATTAACATGGACTTCTGCACCACGAGGTACTGGCAGAAGTCATCCCATCTGCCTTTGATGTTTGTGAGCTTTTTCCAATACCATTAATGGGTTAATCTGTAGAAGACAGATCCACATGGGAAATGGTTAAGGTATATATGTGATAAGGAGTGAAAAAGAGAAACCCAGTTTGAGTACAGGTAGGGTATTTATTTTCTGAGAAGGTAGTGTTACTTGACTAGAACGCCTGCTTTATTTACAGAAAAAGACTCCCATGTCCTTAACTCAGAGGACAGTGCTGGCTCTGCTAGTTGCTTGGAAGAAAAAGTCTTTTTTGGAATGCAACTGCAAAATATTCATGGCATTTCTGGGCCATTAAGAGATCCTGAGCTTTAAGGGAAAGTAGTCCCTGTTTTGTCTAGTTCTAATAATGTTCATGTTTTGAGCAAACTTTCCATGAAGATAAGTTTTTATTAGGAGTATTTTATTGTAATACTGAAATTAATATGTAATATGAGTAGCTACAACACACTGCCTAGTGTAGGAACGACTAGTCTGTTTGCTTGGTACCACTCAATTGCTTTGTCTGTCATTATTATTTGAATTTGTGCTACTGCATTGTTAGGGGGTTTGTGTCTTTTTTCTTGGGAAACCAGAAGACTGTCACTTACAGTATGACCTAAATTTTTGAACAGGTAAGAGAATTCAAGTTGGAAAATCAGAATCCTGAAAACATCTTTCAGGAGAATATATCAATGTATGTATGAGCTTCAGTATAAGTGGTTATCACTGAACAGCTTTACTTCTGGCAACTAAGAGGAATTATGTGTGAGGGGAGGTGGCCTAACACCTCTGGACTTGTCTGGGCTAAATTGCTACAAAAAGGCAAGCTGTGCCAGCTGAGGACAAGCAGGTGAGAGCAGGCAGTGGGGAGGCTGCCCCCCATGTCTAAGTGGTGGAGGTTTGGCCTTTCTGGGTATCTTTGTGGCTCCTCAGCAGACTAATGCAATTACATGGCAGAGAAGTGGCCATGTAGAATCATCCATTTAGAAATGACTTTTGAGTGCAGGCACAGGAATTTCATGTGGAGTATCAGGAGTATCCTTGTTAATGTGCGCTGTGTAGTTCATCTGTTTGCTGCTAGAGTTTGAATGTATATATTTAGGGTTAAGAATCAGAAAGGCTCAGTTGCTAATTCAGCTCTGCGAGCTCCCAGTGCCTGGTCTCAGAGAGGTCACTCTAATCTTTATCTCAATATGCAAATATTTAAAATTAAAAGAACATCTGTTGGCATCACAGGGTGTTCTGTAGATGATTTAATGGTTTGTAGCAGTCTGAGTTAGGTAAAGTGCTGTGCTAATGCCACTAAGATGGCTCTAAGCCACCAGTATGCTGCAGCTGTGAAAAATGTGTTTCTATGATGCATTAGACATGATATTTTTGTAGAGAGAGAGAGAGAAATGCTGATAGCATTTCACGAAGCCTTCCTGAGTCCTCATTTGGAATATTGTGTCCAATGCTCTTCCTTTGCACTGAACAAAAAGATGGACTTAAATTGGAACAGGTGCAAAGACAGACTACTAGGCTAATCAGAGTTATGGAGTATTTATCTTTCAAAAAGCAAATTAGAAAGCTTTTATCATTTAGCTTAGTCAAATGAATGTTGAGAATCATGGAATCTGCTGATTGGAAGGGACCCACAAGGATCATTGAGTCCAACTCTTAGCCCTGCACAGGACCATCTCCAAGAACCTCACCATGTGCCTGAAAGTATTGTCTGAACACTTCTTGAACTCTGTCAGTCTTGGTTCTGTGACCACTTCCCTGGGGAGCCTGTGCCAGTGCCCAACCACCCTCTGGGTGAAGAACCTTTTTCTAATATCCAACCTAAACCTCCCCTGACACAACTTCACACCATTCCTTCAGGTTCTGTCACTGGTCACCACAGAGAAGAGATCAGTGCCTGCCTCTCCTCTTCCCTTCAGGAAGAAATTGTAACTGCAGTGAGGTCTCCCCTCAGTCTCCTTCAGGCTGAACAGACCAAGTGACCGCAGTCACTCCTCATGCATCTTCCCTTGAAGGCCCTTCACCATCTTTGTTGCTCTCCTTTGGACACTCTCTAATGGCTTAATACCTTTCTTATATTGTGATGCCCAAAACTGCACACAATATTCAAGGTGAGGCTGCCCCAGTGCAGTGCAGAGCACAGCAGGACAATCACCTCCCTTGACTGGCTGGTGATGCTTTGCCTGATGCCTCCCAGGACACAGTTGGCCCTCCTGGCTTCCAGGGCACTGCTGACTCACATTCCCCTTGCCATCAGCCAGGACCCTCAGGTCCCTTTCCATGGCACTGCTTTCCATCATCTCATTCCCCAGTCTGTAGGAACATCCAGGGTTGTCCCATTTCACGTGGAGAATCCAGCACTTCCCCTTGTTGAACTTCATATGACTGGTGATTGCCCAACCCTCTAATAGAGCTGAGGTCTCTCTGCAAGGCCTCCCTGTCTTTGAGGGAGTCAACGGCTCTTCCCAGTTTTGTATCATCTGCAAGCTTGCTTATCGCTTCCAGTCCTGTGTCCAGGTCATTCATGAAGATGCTGAAGAGCACAGCTGCCAAAATGGAGCCCTGTGGAACCCCACTAGTGACAGGCCACCAGTCTGATGTTACCCCATTCACTGTTACCCTCTGTGCTCAACCCATCAGCCAGTTGCTCATCTACCACATGATGTGTTTATCCGGCTGTGGGATGGACATTTTGTCTAGAAGGATCTTGTGAGAGACAATTGAAATCTTTACTGAAATCCAAAAAGATTACATCAACTGGCTTCCCTTGATCAACTATGTGGGTTACCTTGTTGTAAAAGGAAGTCAGGTGTAATAAGTGGGACTTTCCTCTCATGAAGCTGTACTGGCTGTAACTGAAGCTGTGCTGATGTTGTCTTTCAGGTGTTTTTTAGTACATCCCAGAAAGATCTTCCCATGATTTTACCAGGCACTGAATTTAGACTGACAGGCCTGTAGTTTCCAGGATCCTCCTTCTTACTTTTTTTGAAAATGGGGACAACATTCACCAGCTTCCAGTCAGCTGGGACCTCTCCAGATTCCCAAGACTGCTCAAAAATCAGAGAGAGCGCACTTTTGTTATGACATCACCAGCACTTGGAGGATTCTGGGATGAATCCCACCAGGCCTCATAGATTTGTGGGGATCCGGCTGAACCAGCATATCCTGCACAATTTCAGGGTCTGCTATGAGGTTATCATTCTCACAGTCATGGTTCTCCAGCTCAGGGCAGACAGGATGAAGCTGTTCTTTGTAAATAGATTTGTGAGTAAACATCAGCAATGAAGACCTGTTTCAGCTAAAGTATAACCAAGTATTTTTGGTATTGGTGTTATCAGTTGGTCCTGGATGAATTTAGACAGGAGATTACAAGAACTTCCCCCTCTGTTTCTTCTGAACAGGACAGTGAGGCAAAGAACCTGAGCAATTTTAAGCCCAAGTTTAACAACCTGCACAGGAGATTTTATTCTGGAATGGGGATAGAATGTTAAGTTATGAGACGGGTCTTTGGATTTGAAGTATTGAGGTCTCCAAAGGGTCTGAAAGGAGGCTGAAACTGCTTGTTTTCATTATATTTATTTAGCACTAACAACATGCTTCGGCATTTCCAGTAGTTGCTAGTGGATGAGAAGCATGTTTTTTCTGCTCTTCTCCCAAACCCTTTAATAGCAACTTACTTGTCCCCTGTTCTAGCCTCCATCTTCTCACGTTCACCATGGAACCAATTACTAGATCTGGGACCAGGAATAAATGAATCCCCTCAGGAAATTAAACATAAAATAGATATTTTTATCCATTTTTTTGTAATGTGAAGCATGGTCCACTTCCTGTGATCATTTAGAAGTTGTTGCTTAACAATAATTGAAAACATATCCAGCTATTGCAAAGACAGAATATAGCCAGTGCCCTCAAGCTGTATTCTATAATTACAGCTTTTTCAGTAGCTATTTTGCTTTTTGTAGGGTGTTGAGAAGTCTTTTGTGGGGTTTAGGACACATGGAGCAGATATTCAGTGGAAACTTCAGAACTGAATATTTGTAATGTGGTTGCCTGCAGTTCCACATCTATCACAAAAGGACCATCCTGTGTCTCTAAACTGTGCTGAGGCACGCACTGAAATGCCCCTTGGTGACCCAGAGGAGGTGTTGCATTCTTTCTGCTGCTCAGACCTTACTCTTTGGGGCAGAGAAATTTCTCGGTCATGTTGTCTGAAGAATGTATTTATTTGTCACCTGCTTTACCCCAGAAGAATTGTTCTCAGTAAGTGATGTCTTGCAGTTTGGTTATCACTCTGCCTTTGCATTTTTGGCATTTCTGTGAGAAAGTGTAGACTTGCGGGGAAATCGGCGTATCATCAGTCCTCACATTGAGTGGGGGAACTACAGAAGGAAAATGAGACGTGAAATTCTTTCACAGGCTCTAACTTTGGTATTGAATTAAGTAACCAGAATGTGGGCAGGAAGTAGAGGATGATAAAGAGCAGTGCTTCCATTAGCTTGTCTTGTTTTTTCAGAAAGCTGTGCAGCCTTAGAGGAGCATAGTGTTTATAACACATTCATGGCATGGCTGCTTCCTGGTAAGTGTGCAACAGGAGGAAGTGTTGTTCTTAAATTAGTAAGTGAAAAAGCAGCTGATTAAGGATGGGCTTCAGCTTTCTAGATTTTATATGGGACAAGATTTAAAGGGAAAGATTCTTTTCAGTGTTTCATTGGAGGGTCAGATTAAAAAGTACAATATAAGTTAGTGGGGTTGATAGGCTCAGACTATATTGTGACACCAGGACGCTCAGTTGACTGTGAAAAGGGCTTTATGCTTTAGGTGTCTATTGGAATAATAAAAAAAATATTCTTCTAGGGAATGGCTATATTGTGAACCTGAATATTTGTAAAATGCATTGTTAAGCAGTGGAGAACTCCTAAAAAAGCAAAGTAGTTAAATAAGATACTGCTCCTGCTTCTACCAGTAACTTGTGTGGTTTTACACATATTATTTGAAAAGGACACAAATAATTTTGAGTAGCTCATTAGTGTTATAATTGAGGCCAGTTCAATGTCACTTTTGGTTTTTTACCACAAAAAGATGGTAGCTCCCATTCAGGATGAATTCTGTTCCAAAAATGAACTGAATTCAGAAAAGTGTACTTTAACTTTGCTAATTACATATAATAGTCAACGTTTTGAAAATTTTGGCCATAACATTTATATTCGACTGTTAAAATGGATCTGATTTATAATTTACTTTGAGATCAAACATGCTAGGAAATACATTTTAATGGAAGGAGGTTATACTGTGGGAAATTTCTTTCCTGTTCAGCACCATCAGTCTCGGGGAAAAATTGCACCGAAACCTTTTCATTCATGGACAACTGTGTGACACCAACTGCACTATTTACATTTAAACAACTGGATTATCTCTAATACTTTCTAGCAATGCCCTTCACAATGACTTCCTGTAATTAATGGTTCCTGAAAGTACCAGCACCTCTTCTCTCCCTCAGCTCTCTGAAGTGTGAAACCCAAGGATCAAAGAAATGTTAACTATATTTGCTTTAGGCTGTATGAAGTATAATCCCAGATCACTTCTTTGCTGGAAAGTTCTAGGACTTGTCTGTGTGAGCAAGTTAACTATCATCAGCCAGACTGTAACAGCTATACTGATGATGCTAAAATCCTCTTACTAGAGTAAGAGAGATGTTTTGAGGTGAGCTGGACTTCTTTTGGATGAAGGTTGTTAATCTAAAAACCTTTTTATTGCTAAACCCTCCCCTCCAGACCCCTTCATGGAAGATTTAAACTAGTTCAGTGTATGATTCTGTCACTATTACACTGGTAAATTTTCCATGCCAGGAAACCATTAGATGGTAGGAATCATTATTTTCCTTCTGTTTTGCAAATTTTCGGGAGGTGCGGGCACCTGTTAATGTGACCAGGTGGGGAAGGGGACGGTTCTTGTTTTCATAGGTGTGATTTGTGGGGGGAGATGATGGACCTTCATTTGTAAGTGATTCTGTTGACATCTCTGGCAAGGACATATGTGTGGGTGAACTAAGTGTCTTTTTCATGTCACTGGTGATGGAAACTACAATATAAACATTGCGGTACAAGGGATGGCAGGAACTTGTGGGCAGGAAGGGAAAATAAACAGCAGAAAGTTTTTCTAAAGTGAGTGCAGGCAAATATGTCAGTTCATTTTATGGCTTTGGTCAGTTTACCACTGGGGTTTTTTGTTGTTTTATTTTTGGGGGGTTGTATGTCTGGGTTTTTGTGTTTTGTTTTTGTTTTTTTTAAATCAGGACCAGTCTCCTACTAATAGTTACATTATTAACTTCCTATTACCCTAACTAGCAAACACATGTGAATATACTGATTAAGAGGAGATTCAGAGTGACAACTTCTGAGAAATACCTACGATAACCTGTGATGATTGGTTTGTGTATGAGTTGCAATCACTACATTATTTAGGTCCTGGAACCTAGTTCCAAGGGCATGATTCATATTGACAGTCCTCCCTCCTACATGGGATGTAACAGTGGTGGATTTGCAGGGTCAGGCCATACTGGGGATGGGAGCCAGGATAACTGAATCTGTTTCTGCCTTCAATGGCAGCTAGCAGTGTCCAAAGTGGAAGAACAAGCAATTGTACAGAATTTAATATATTTGTGTGACTGTTTGAGACCTCTCCAGAAGAAATAAGAATAAATACCATCTTCCATTACCTTTCAATGTTGAGTGCTCATCAGCAAGATCCAAGTGTTCTAAACATTTTCATTTCCATGTTGCATGTGGGATCAAGTAAAGATAATTAGATCCCACTTGCAGCATTAAAGTGTACTTAACTCAGTTTGGGTCAACAGAGGAATGTGTGATTTATTTGTAAATACTATGTTCATTAATGATTCTACATTTATACTTAATTTTTGTATGTCGGACACTCAAAAAGGTTGTTGAAAGGTTGGGTTGTTGTAGTGTACCTAAATACTTTCTATAATTCGTTATTTAAATATGAAAAGTAACTATTTTATTGGGTCAGAGAGTTATTTTTTCTTTTTAGTTTCAATATTGCAAGAATCAAGATGTAATAGAAATTCTTCTTTAGCGAACAACTTCTATCACTGAATCATTCACTTGTACTAATTAAGTACATTATGCTGTTATTAAATGGTCACACTAGCAGTAATACAGTAGCAGCATAGGAGGAATCTCCATAATCTAGGAGTGCAGTACAGGCTGGTATCTTCCCACCTGGGGAGCAGCTCTGTGGAAAGGAACATGGGGGTTCTAATGCACAACAAGCTCAATATGAGCAGTGTGCTGCTGTGGCAGAGAAAGCCAACGGGATGCTGGGCTGCATCCACAAGAAAACCAGCAGTACAGATAAACAAGTAATTATGCCACTCTACTTGGTGCTTGCCCAGGCCACACCTTGAATGCTGTGTTCAGTTTTGGTCCCTGTTACGCAAAAAAGGTGTGGACAGGCTGGAAAAGGTCCAGAAAAGGGTCACAAAGATGATCAAAGGACTGGGAAGCCTGTCACGTCAGGAAAGGCGGAAACAACAGGCTTTGCTCAGCTTTGAGAAAAGAAGGTATAGGGGAGACCTTACCACCGTGTCCTGGTCCTTGTGGCTGCAAAGATCATGAAGACTCCCTTTTCACCAGAAGTCCCATGGAAAAGACGGTGGGATACAAGTTATGCCTGGGGAGATACCAATTGAACACAAGAGGAAAATTTTTCACTATAACAATGAGCTATTGGAATAACCTCCTGGGGGAAGTGGGGGATTTCCCAGCATTGGATACTGTTAAGATTTGGCTGGAGTATGCTCGTTCATCTTGCCTAGATGCTGCTTTTACTAAGAAAGATTGAACCAGATGATCCTTGAGGTCCTTTCCAACCTGGTATTCTATGATTCTGTGACTGAACTAAGTCATCTTAAAGTCAGCTTTAACCCTCTTAACCTCCCTCCTCCAGGGGTGTTTGAGACAGGATAGGAAGATGTCTTTGGTTAGTTCATATTTTCTGGGAAAAATAGGTGAAGGTATGCTATAATCTACTTTCTTCCAGTACAACAAAAATAGGAACACTTATCCTTGGTAACCACTGCCAAGAAACCCTGTTCTTAATTAAAACCCATTCCTCCCTCCCCCACAGTACCTCTAATATATTTGACTGAATCAAGGACTGTTTTGTCTTTAGAAAGAATGGTTTAAAGAAGTATTAGTAACAACCTGTTAACTGAAATGTAGGTTGAGTTTTGATTGAGATTTAGACTCCAAGTAGCTTAATTTGAAACCTTTGTGGAATGAATTTTTTTTTTAATTTAAAACACTGCATGATGTTATTCTAACATTAAGACTGAAGTACCTACAGCTCACAAAGCCTTCATACAGTTGCCTTGTCATCTAAATATATAGGCATCTGTGGCGAGGGATTTAAGTGCCTAAAATTCTACTTCTGCACAGACAGCACTGCTGTCTTCTGCCCCAGTTCTTCTGTGATCCTGACATGAAGTATTCCTGCTCATTAGCCCTTGTACACATCTCTAACACCCGTCATTGGAAGTGAGTTCAGCACAAAGCGTAGCAGCCATGGCTATGGCATGCTAATCACAAGGACTGTGTAGGAACCAGGAAAAGATACAGAGTGGTTGTTGGGGAGAAATCTGAAAATTGCCAGGGCAAGAGGCCTGGCAGGAAGTGAGTGGGAGAGTAAAGCAGTGGGAAAAACACTGGGAGGTGAAAAGCAGTGCAGGAGCCCTAACAGATCTGTGAAGGGTAGAGAAAGCTGAGAGAAGATGCTGAGATTAAAAGGAAAGCTAGTATAGGAGAGCGGGAAGCTAATGGGAAGTGGGATTCTGGTTGTGGGGAGGAAGCAATATATTGTATAATGAACTTGATGAGAATGAAGTGGTTACTGAAGGGAGGCAGGCCTGGGGTCACAAATAGGAAACTGAGCCTCATGACAAAGAGTGTGATGGGGGTGGTGACACACGTCCACAGGATTGGCAGTGATAGAGCTTGGTGAGAAGGAGAGGTGCCAAGTTTTGAGGGAGACTGAGTGTCTCTGTTTAACAAGATGGAGCTTTTCCTTTTCAACGGTTGCTGTCTTGAAAGAGCTGGAACTTAAACCAAGCTCAGGAAGCTACCTTGAATAAAGTTGTTACGAGTTACAAACAAATGATGCAAAGCTGGAAAGTGAAGAATTTAAATTGTCTCAAATACGATAACTGATCTCCCTTGGACATATGCATTATCATATAGTTTTAAATTATATGATGTCCAAGTTGTGTGGTCAGAATTGTGTGGAACAGAAGTGTATAAAGACTGCAGCAAAGTAGACAGGTCTTTGAAAACTTGCTTTAATTTGTTGTAGAAACTTTAGGACAGGTAATGAACAGGGCAGTGTGCAACAAGCCAGGGAAGATGTACGTCACCTTAGCTGGGCGTCTAGATGAGTACAACTTCCCCAGGAAATTAGTTTAAGGTATTATATGAGTCTGAGTAGTCTGTTAAATGAGCTTCAGGAATCTGAACACTGAAGTTAGTAGCTGTTGATTCAAGAGTTTCTTTCTTGTCTGCGGGGATCATATGACGTACCTTGCAGGGAGGTGTAATGCAATCTGTTGTTATCCTGAGAGCACCAAGGGGCAGCTCTGTCTGGGAAATGCCGTTTCTGTCCTCAGAGTGCTGTTCTGGATCAGCACAGAATAACCTGGACAAGATAACATACTGTGTTGCGACTGTATGTACTGCAATGTATAGACTGCCAGTATTCTATTCTAGCCACTGTATTCACTGAATGAAGTTAGTGTCCTGTGGGGAAAAAAAATTGCAAGTCATCAGCTAGTAAAAAGCCAGTCAGGCTAGACTTGAGCAGGGGGGCCCAATTAACTCCAAATCCTTAAAGAAAGAAAAAGAAAAAGAAAAGAAATGAAAACTTCTGAATTGCTTACCTTAAAAATTTTTAGTTTCAACATCCTTGAACACCTATCTTATATTAAGATTTTAGGATGTTGAGGGTGTTGGTGTTTGTGTGTAGCTTCATGACTTCTGTTTCTTTAAGTGGCATGCTTTCCGTACATTTATCCTGGGAAAATCTGGGTGCACAATGTGCAAAGAAAATGTAAAAGCTAGGAAACAGTGTTACAGTCAGTTTTTAATTTCCACTGACTTCTGGTAAAATCTTCTTTGAAGGATTGTACTTTGCTTAATTTTCCGATTATCTCTTTGTTCGCATGATGGAAAAGATGAAGAATAATTTTCTTTTGATCTGATGTAATTGCAGCGGTATTTTAGGGGAACTAATTTGATATTATCTGATTATATTCTGACCATTGTCAAAACTAAGGCTGCAATTACTATTAAAAGAGACCAGTTTTAGTGGTTGTGTCATATCAAATACATTGTTTTTCTACTCTGTTATTGTTAGATTGGCTTCTCTAAATTAGGTGGTCTAATTCTGGAAAATTTGAAAAGATACAGGTGGATTTTTGTGTCAACAAGGCCACACTTATTTAGTTGGATTTACATATATCTGCAAAAATTTATTCCATTGGTTGAATAGCACATTTTGAAAATGTCTCTTTAATTCATACTACTGCCAGGAGAAAGTAGAATAGCTTTATTTTTTGAGCTCCTCCTTAACTAAGTGATAGTGCACCTGTACACAAACCTTCTTTCAATTTTTAAAGTGTTAATTGAATACTTAGGATTTTCCTGTCACATGTTAACCGTTTTAAGGTACCTTAAATCTGTGGATAACAAAGGCTTAACTGCGTGCTATCTGTTTGTACTCCTAAAAACAAGTGCTGAAATACACTTAAATCACGAGATCCCACCATCTACTGGGTTGAATTTACATTTCATTTAAGGTCATACTCAGTCTAAAACAATATATATATGGAACAGGTCAAATAAAACCCAGTCTTTTTTACACAGGGGAAAAAAGCTTTGAGTTTGCTTCTGGTTAAGCAAATTGATGGGAAATAATCCTGTTAGAAAAACTGGAGATCTGAATTTTTAAATTGGGGCCATAAAAGTTGATATAATCAAGAGATGAACTTGTGAGAAGTTATGCAAATTAATCTTTTTTTCTTTATTGTACCCAGGTACCTAAGGATAAAACTGACCTGAAGGGAAGATCTGGGGGAAACTGGGGAGCTTGACTGTTCTTGCACCTGAGTAAGTGAAACTTAGCTGGAAATCAGCTTTACAAAATGTGAAAACCTTTAAATGTTTTCCAGCATCTCCATTCCTAATTGCAGTCTGTAACTTGAGACAATAACTTGGCTTTTCCATTGGCAAAGACTAGGAGGACTAGGAATAGCTACAGGGAGGGAAGGTTGTATAGAGCCTCCAGTGCTTTACAAGAGGCTTTCTTTTTATTACTACCCTTATAGGACACAGATTATAAGCAAGATTTCTTGGTATTTTGGTGGTTTGCCTTTTTAGTTCTTTATCTTCAGCCTCATTTCTGAGTTTCTTAAAGTTAAACTCGATTGTGCTGGTTTGTAATCAGTAGTAAGTCACTGAGACTCAATGGAATTGAAGTCCTGGAACAGGCCAGGTTAAGGATGAGGCCATCAGAGGGTGAAGGCTGAGAAGATGACCTTGTGGTGACCTAATTTGATTGTCTTGGAAAGGGTGAATGGTCATGTCATGGTTTGTTTTTTCGAGACACAAGCTATTGTCTTGGTTGAGTTTGCTTCCACTAAAATAGGACAGGGGCAGCGTTTCTTCATCAGCTCAAGCACGGCACATGGCAGACATTCCTTGGCATCTGGAGTTCCTCAGTCCCAAACCCAGCCCACACAATTTTCTGAAAATACAGGAAAATTATTTTCCAGTTACCCACCTAGCTTTCTTTCCTGGCAATGCGAAGAGTATTCTGTTTACAAAAAATAATTTTACATTTCAGAAAGGTACTTTGATGTATTATGTAATATATAATGTATTTATTTAGCATACATATTCATATATGGCATGCATGTAATATTAATGAGCAGATAAATATTGTATAGCATGAAACTTCTTTCTGCTGGTAGCATATTTTTAAAAATTGACAAGTTGATTGAGTTTTCTGAAACAATTGCTAGAGCTGAAGCCTTTCTTTCTGCTGGCATTTATTATGCTAGAAGAATTATCTTTGGTTTTGGAAAGCTGCAGTAATTTGAATATCCTTACTGGAATCTACATTAAATTTTGCAAACAATACTTATCAGCTGAGAGTCTCTCGATTTATAATCTGGTCTAAACTTGGTACCAGTGCTGTATATTCCAAATTTGTTCTGTGGTTTAATCATACTCTTGTACTGAATGCATGAACTTAGAAACTGATATCTCTCTGCATAAAAAAGTATGTTTCATTTTGCTAGAACATTTACTGTGTTTATCTCTTTGCAGCAGAATAGACAAAAAAGTCTCTCATTGCTTTTGATATTAAAGAGAATTAAGTATGCAACTTAAAAATATGTCAGACTTTGTCAGCTATACACACACGACTTTAAATTCATTAGAAATGCATTGTGGCAGGATGTAGCATTATCATTCTTTGATTTGTAAGTTAGGTACTGAATCACAAATAATGCCTGAGACTATTATAGGTAATTGATTGCTTTCCTTTGCATTAGTAGTTCTCAGTGAAGTTCTGGTTCCTTGTCCTTGGTTTTAGGAATTAGGTCTGTGGACTAGAGAACTACTAGGTGTGAGGTTTATTAAAGAAGAGAAGTTCAGTGTTCTTAAATGGTAATGGCATGTTTTGAAATCTCAATTGGCTCAACAGCTTTGTTTTAAATCCAGCAGGAGCTTTGAGAGAGGTTTTTGCCTTGTTTCTTTTAACTTCTCTGCTAACATGGAACAAATGTTTTCATTTATTTCCTGTGTTATCAGTCCTACTCTGCATATTTTAGTCTATTGCTTTTGACAGTGATGAAACACAGGTATTTCCTGACCTTTTGTGTTTTGGGTGCTACATAAGCTCAGCTGTTCGTTTTGGGAATATTTTCTTCTCCTGTCTTGTTCCTGTTTCCTTTTTTTTTTTTTTGAAAGGCAGAACTAGAAATTTCAGGTGCCACTGCAGTCTTTTTGGAATTATAGTTTAGATTTTGTGCTTGTGTACATGAAACAGGAGCTTGGCCATACAAAAGAAAGGCAGTCATTCTACTGGGGTTGAGAACCTGTAGTGACTTCTGTCTTGACAAAGATACCATGTCAGTTTTAGGTTACTTTTTACTTGAAATTTGTCCTTAATTGTTGTTTAATAAGGCAGAAGTCAAGAATTACTGAACTAAGAGATGGGGATAATCCAATTGAATTGTGCAGTCTGTTCCATTATGAATGTAGGATTAATCTCTAATTTAGGTGTTTTATCCAGTTTATTCTTTCGCAGTTACTGTAGTTACTGCATCACCTACAAATTTTCTCATTCAGACTTGAGATTGAGTGCCCTGGGGCAAGATTTTCTCAGTTAAGCATGAAAATGAACTGGCCATGGTTTTAGAGCATCCTGTGTGCAGCAGTTCTTGTGCCTGATGTTCTGGAAAGGTGGATGGGTTGTGCAAATCTACATCTGGGTTTGCAGTGAGACAAACAAACCCACGCTGCAACCCTCTGTGGGCTGCATTATGTCCTTTTCCAGGGATTGGTAGGTATTAGTCCATTCTGTGTGTAGAGGCTGAAGCGAAGCCAACTGGGACTGTTGCTGTTGCCTGCTGATAATGTAGGATGAAGCTCTTCAACTTCTTTCAGTGGTTAATTCACCGAGATTGTTATTATTTTTGTAAATCACAGTGTATGGTTTCTGACAGTTTTTAAAGATGTCATATGCTCTGCTGTTCTTATAGTCTGGAAATCTCTAGGGATTTAAAACTTTCTCTACAGTATCTCTCTCACAGAGACCAATTAATTTTCTAATTAAAGCTCTATCAGCCTAGCATCTGCTGAAATGTTAAAAAAGTTGATGTTTGTTGAGATAAATATATGAGGTTTTTTAATCTCATGAAAAAAATTTTGTTGAGGATTATTGGTAGTTTTTTTATATTTTTGAGAGGGTTTTTTGTTCACAAAATGGTGTTTGAGTAACGGAAAGTTTCAGTAGCTGAAATTTTTAATGAAAAGGAACAAAAGAAATTTATTTAAACAATTCTATTTGTTAAAATAGCTTGTTCTCAGACAACCAGCAGAGCTGCAGTTGCAATCCTCCCCAATGCTTTCTGTCTTTGACAGACTTCTTATTTTGATCAGACCTAAAATGTTGATAAATTTATCTCTCTCTGATTCTCCTAAAGCCAAGTGTCACAGCCTTTCACTGGTGTTTGGAAAGTTGTATATCACTATATTTGAAAGGTACCAAAGTCCTGTGGTTGGCCTCAGCATTAAAATGTATAGACACTTCTCCTTTATGAGGCTGTAAACCAGATAATTCATCACTAGTGATGATCCGGAGGTAGATGTGGGTTTTTAAAGAACAATATGTTATTTACAAATTCCTTTGGAGGGAGAATGTTTGTTTTTAGGGAATTCTGGAGAGAGGAAGCCTGTTATGGTGGTATTGTGTGTGTAATAAATCATGTACTTTGTCTAGGTTGGAGGGGGGATTTGTTTTGAGTTTTGGGGGGTTTTTTAAGTCTTAAGAGCATTCAATCATTCTGCCATAATAACAAGTAGTATCCTCTCTGCAAACACAGAAGAGAGGGGGAAACATTTTTTTTTAAATTTTTGCAGTGTAATATTCTCACTATCTATGTAAATAAATGATAGTGTGTCACACAATTCACATGAACAGCAATGCAGCTGTATTGCTGTTGTCTGCCCGAATAACAAGAAATGAGAAAGAAAGGGGGGGTGACAAGTGGGATCTGTATTGGAGATGGGCACTGCGGTATGAATAAATTGACACTGTGGTTTTGTGGGGTGGGACACTCATTACAGGAGGCTTCATCTGTTTGCTGCTCTCTCATATTTAGAAAGTATCTTTAGGGATCCTTTTTGCAAACCAGCTCATGCAGGAACTGGCAAAACAGAAGCAATTAGTGGTGTAATCTCAAAGGGAATCTCAAGCTTCCCTCTAAGTGCAATGATTAAATCCACTAAAATGATAACCATTGCTGCCAAGAACTCCTGTAATTGGTCACTAATGTATTTTGTTGTAGCAGTCGATAACTACTGCATTTCATGCACGTAATTAGTAATGCATACACGTTTGGTCAGTAAAATTGAAAATCCTGATAACCGAGAGTTGAGGGGGTGGGAAGGAACACAGAGCCGGAGAACTGAAATACTGCTCTGTTGATAGTACCTAACTAGAACTGTGTGCTTCAACAAAACAAGTGTCCTACTGTGCTGGAATACAAATGGGCTGTCTGTGGCAGGATATAGCAAAGACATTTGGCAGAGAGGGATTTGAAAGCTTCTGGCATAATGTAATTGAATTGGCCATTTCTTTAAAGACACAGCAAATTGTTTGCTGCAGCATTCATCATCATAAGGAAGGTCAGACAGCTTGCCAAACATATGATATTCATAATAAAAAGTAAAACGGTGACGCTTATATTTAAACACAAATCATGTTATCATGTTTGTAAAAGCTGGGGAAATGAATGGGAATATTTTTGGTGGTGCTGAGGCATTAGTAATCTAAGACTGTAATTCAAGAGGGGGAAAGCATATAGGCAGAGAAAAGACCCGCAGGGGAATTCAGCTACTGAGCAACATATGATCCCCCTGATTTGAGAGGGTAGTAGGTGTTTTGGCAGGATTATTGCTGACTCTCTCTTCTGATCACTCAAGGGAATATTAGCTTGTATGATCCTGTTTTTTCCCTTTTAAGAAAACAAAGGGAAAAATAACGAAGAAGGACTCAAGTCTTTAAAAAGAGACAAAATTTGAACTGAAGCGTTGGCGGGGTTTTTTTGTTAATCAGTTAAGCTGTGACAAAATAAGATGATGCAACAACCTGTAGCATATCCGAAATGTGATATGAAACGCTCAGTATTGGTACACTGGGAAACCCCTCTTGAGTCACATCCAGAACACTGAACGTAAATCGCATCGTGACGGGGGCTTTGGCCCATGCAGTGATGCCTCTGCAAATGAGTGGCTGTTAGCTTTGAGGTTCCAACACATTCAGGAGACTGGCATTTTGATTTCTTGCACCACTGCACCACTGATAGGGTTGGAAATGGGAATCAAAATAATTAGATTGGATATATAGATCCCAGCAAACCAGCCAAGAAAGCGGCTGGGCTGGGGAGGGCCGCTCTGAATTCTTAAACATGCCAGTGCTTTTTTTATGAGAGCGTGAGGATGGAAGGAATAAACTAGAGTGCAGATGCTCACCATTTATATTCAAAGCATGTAAGAAAATAATTGAATATATGCTTCCTCCTATTAAAGCCTGTTAAAATCAGTAATAAAATACATTAGTGTTATATTAAAAAGGGAGCACAGATTTTTCAGGTAATATATCTTAGTTGTATGCATAGTATACTGCCAAGGAGACTAGAAAGCTGTCTTTTATATTATCCAAGGCATTCCTCCATCCTCATCAGGATTATTCCCACCAGTGCATTTTCTGTTATGTTGTCCAGCAGCAGCTTTGTAGTATTCCCTCTGGCAGTTTTTTTACAGGCCAACAGTCTCTCCCCTCCAGAACGCCTTTCCTGCTTAGTCACTCAGTATTTTTCACGTAAAAATCCTAACAAAAATAAACCACTTAAAAAAACCCCCACTTTCCATGTGCACCTTCCTGAGTTTCCATAGCTGATAGAAAATATCTTCCTTTTTCTGCCATGCAGATTCTTCCTTTAGATATTTGTAAACTATGATCCCACTTTCTTTTTGCCCCAGTTTAGCATTTTTAACTTGTACAAAATGTATCTCTCAGTCTTTACTCCAATGTCAGTTCTTCATGTATTCACTTTTGAGAGACCCCTCTTCATTTAACCAGGAGATTCAGGAGTCCAGGTCCTCCAAAACTGATAGAGAATATAAGTTTTTTTTCCTGTTAGCATGATTTTTGATTTTCGTTTTTTAAATTCTACTCTGTAGCTTGACTGCCCATAATATCTCCTACTGCATTTGTGTCTCACTGTCCCTTCCTTCTCTATCTTCTCTATTACTGATTTTGTCATACCAAACTTCTTACATCTTGTGTTTTCCCAAGTAATATCTCTGTTGCTTTCCATTCTGTGTTTCCTTTTATTTCATTGAATCAAAGTCCTTCTTGCCTCTGTAACTTCTAATCTATCTAGTCAATGTTCAGCATCAGTTTAAAATAGCCTTTTGGTTTGTGTGCACATCTGTGATGAGGACGGCAGTGGGTGTAGTATCTCCTATCCTTTGAAGCCAGATGCACAGGGCTATGTCTCTGGTAATACTGTATGATAATAACACATGCTGAAGTACTTGCCAAATTTTGCAGAAGCCTGTCCAGGATGCTGTCCCTAAAATACTCAATCCATTTGTTAGCAAATACAGCAGTTATTGGCTCCATTTGAAAAAGCTCTGTTGAGCTGTTTCTCCAGGAGAATTTAGACTTTAGTTTTCTTCCTGTGCTCTTTGGTTCATTATTTCACTTTACCCTACTCAGTTGTAAAGATAGTGATGAGGAATAGCAAAGCAATGCCTTGTTTTGGTCTGTGCAAGCCCATAACACCTACAGCTCCTTCACAAGTTGTCATCTGTATATCTTGAAGGTGCACTGGCCATATTGTGCAGCTTGCACATAAGTCTCCTGTTCAGTGTGATACGATGTTTTCACGTAAGATTGCAATACTAGCAAATAAAAAGTGTATTTACTATCCATATGGAATGGATGATAAATAGCTACTATGGAGGTGCAGTGTGGAGGAGCAGTACTCACACCAGGAGCTGAGCGAGTTTGGATTTATGGGGAGATAGTTTGGTATTTCTGCAGGAGCTAATCCTTCAGGCAGAAAACTGATAAAATCCAATATGTTTTGTTAAAAGTAGATTGAAATTGTGAGTTGGTCATCATCATCTGGTAATAACCATATGAATATTTATGATATGAGAAGGCTCTTTTGTTTGGATGTTATGGAAATAAAAAGATGCTTTGGAAATAAGATAAAGACAGAAGAATTCAAACAGGAAACTGAGTTTATTTCCCTGATATTCTTGGCTTTTTAAGGCTGGCAGAACTGATGAAGCTGAGATGAGGAATTCCTTCAGGAATTCATTAGCTGAAATTTTTTTGCATCCTGCTCAGATGAATTTCTAAAATACAGATTTCTTTTGGTGTTTCAAAGGTACATTTAATGCAAGAATCGCACGTTTGAATTTCAAAACCTGTGTTATTGAGCTAACCCAGTTAGGTAATATAGATGGTTCTTGATGGTTTCATGCTTACTAAGGCCTTCAGTTAAGGGTCAGGCTTTCATACATGCAGATTATTTAGTTCAGATGATGGTCATAGGTTTCTGGAGGACAGTTGCAACACAGTAGTTACTGTGCAAGAAACTGAAAAAGTAATACAGTAATTTGTCCTGCTCTAAAGGTTAGCTCTTAAAACACCCTGCTCACTTAAGAGTGCAATAAGGATTGACCAGTGTTGAGAGTTTATTTGAATGCTTGGCACTGTTGTTTTATATAGGGAGTTTGGCAAAGAAATCTTATTTTGGTTTTTAATAAATTTTTCCTTGACCTTTATCTGCAGCAAAATTGGCTGGCAGCATCACAGCAGGTCTAAATGCAACATTTTATTTATGGCATTAATTTTATAGAAGAGCAAATGGAGTCTGGAGAAAAGAAGAAATAGAAAGAAGAAAGCTCCTTAGCTTTTTGAGATTAATAACTTGCTGAATGTGAATGAATGCAAATGCCACTGACTTGAACAAAGAAGTCGAATTAAATACCTTGAGCAGGTTTGTCTAAGAGGAATGCAACATTTGAACCCCCATGTTCTGACTGCTGCCATTCAGTCAGCAGTACAGCAGTGTATTACACAGGTAACATTTTCTGTACCTTTTAGTGTGTTAATTGCCATTAAATATTTCCTGTTCCAATGTATAAATAACCCCCTGTGATATGAATTCTAGGTAATGGAAACACTTTACATATTTCAGCACCACAGTATAGCATTTGTTTTATTTAGGAGACCTGCGGATGTATTTAATCCTCTATTAGAAGTTATTAAAATCATACGATATAAACTTCAGGAAGTGCCAGACGGCTAATTGTGCTGTAACTCAGAACAAACTGGGCTGTTTCTTCCTTGTGAGGAAAGCTTTTCCATGCTTCTTCTTGTCTTATTCTTGGTTATTGAAACCAAGTTTGTGTCCTTCTACAATAATCTTTAGATTTAATTATGTTCAGTGAATATTTTAGCCCTGACAACTTTTCACTGCCAGTGCACATTATATGGTATAATTTCTTCTGCTGTACAGGTAATGAACTCAGCTCATTATTCTCTGTTGACTTTGCTTTTGAACGCCATTGAAAAACAGGTAAAAGAATATTAGAATTATTTTCCTTTTTCTGATATCTTAGGCGAACACTTAGAAACATGATGAGTGGTTGCCTCTCGTGAGATACCTTACAATCAAGGAAATTTTTCGATTCTTCCTGAGCTGGCGGGGAAGTTTCATTTACACACAAACTCAGCTGTAAAGAATTAGTTTGTTTAAAAAATAAATATTGTGGCTGTGTAGTACTGGATTTTACCAAAGGATGTGGAAAATACTTTTGTAATTTTGGAAAAAGAAAACCCATTGTTTTTCTGTGTTCTTAGGGAAATGTGTTTTTGAAACTTGCTTTGTTACTGTAGCAAGTTTTTTAGATTTTCAAAGCATTAGTCCTTAAGTGAATAATACTCTTCTGCCACCCATGTATTGTTTGGGAAAATTAGGCTTGTTTAGGAAATGATAAGTGACAGCACGGATATCTTAGCTCCTTATCTTGGGAAGTGCTCCCCTTATTTTCCTTTTCCGTGCCCCTCTCCAGGAACAAAAGCAATACAAAAATGCAGATGTTGAAAGGCACGAAAATGTACTTAAAGTATTTTCCTTCTGTCTTGGAACAATGGTTGCTGACAGCAGAAGGCTTGCTTGCTTGTTAAAATTAGATTTGAATCATCAGTGTAATAGCAGTAGGAAATTGTAGGATGGAAAGGTGCCAGGAAGCCTATCTATATCTGCATTTTCAGAACACATAAGGTGGGCCCCAAATGACTTCAGCTGTCTTCTCAGTGGAATGAACTTGCCTTATATGACAAGTACTGGTTAAGGATCCTTAAAACAAAATATTTTGTACTTGGGCAGAGGCCGTTGAGGTGAGATCCCAAGAACAGACACAAGCATGACTATTCAAGACGGCTGTTACAACTTAGGCTTCCGAAGGCTGTGTTTCTTGTTTGCTCCTTACATCACATTTTAATTGGGCCCGCTCTCATTACCTCTCACCATTTTCCTGGACTGGGATAAAAAAAGTCTGTGTTTTGGGGCTTGGTTTATTGGATTTTGTGATTGTAAAAACAGTGGAAAGTTTTCATAAGCTAGCTGTGAATAAATCAGAGGATGATGCTTGCTCTGAAGTTGCATCAGAGTCAGCATCATTCTGGCTTATTCTGTTCCTCTTCAGCTGTTTTAAGGCAGTCCAGTGCCCAGTTGCTTCCTTTATGTAGTTATTATGTGTTGGCTTTGCAATAACCCAAGCTATGGAAGACAGTGACCTCTCCATGCACCTTAAAACCATTCGCAGAAATGGTTGTAATTCTGCTGATGCAAAATGCAGCTGCCCATTTAAATCTCCTTTTCTTACAGAGGGGCTGCTTATGTCTCTGCTGTGTACTGGCTTCTATTTAATTTCTAGTGTGGTTTTTGCACTATTTCCATAAGCAGCTTAGTTCCTGATTACTTCAGGGAGTGCTTTGCATGATATAATGGTAATTGATATCAGCTGAAGTGCTAAAGCTACCAGTCCCCTAATTTAAATTAGTGCCAGTCGGAGATGGGAGAGCCAAAAGCAGGATTGTGCATGGGAGAGGACTGTGCTTCTGAAAATTGTTTAGTTTGCTCTCATAACAGAGTAAGAATTTTCTGACCTTCAGGTCATACAGTTATTCTTGTCCTGGGTGGCAAAGGAAAATAAAAGTGGTTGTGAAGGGACAATCAAGGAGGAATTTTAGTTTAAGTGTTTAATGGTATTTGGTGCATTACTGTTCTCTTCATCAGTGCTATGAATGCAATCAGACATATTTTAAAATAAATCTACATAAATAACTGGGTTATAATAATGCAGCATTGGTTTATGTCTTTTTATATCATTTGTTTACATCTACTCTGTTTAACACTCTCTCTGTTGTATGTATGTATCCATCTATCTGTGTGTATCTGGAGTTTATATATGTAATGTTTATTTTATGGAGAAATAAGCAGTTCTACAGATGGACTGTGTTGTTTATAGGTATTATTTAATTGTTGGCAAATGTTTGGATGGTGCAGGACCACCATAGTTTCATGAGACTGCTGTAGCATATTTGATGGGTACCCAAGAGAAAATTGAAAGCATTGCCTGAGCATGAGTGGCTGTCTTGACTTGACCTGCTTGTGTGTTCAGCTTTTAGACTGCAGCCCCTCTTCCTGCACTTATACCAACTGGAAGAACAGTGGATTATGTGAAAGATTTTGCTGGAAGTTGCTGGTGTATTTTTGATTGAAAAAGGGGTTAGGGTGTGATCTGGTTTTTTCCCCAGGGTCCTTACAGGCCTGGTAGAAGGATGTACTGTCAGGTAGGGTGCAGGTCACTCGGATGAAGATGATGGTGGTTTGTAGTTGTTCTTTGCTGTATATTGTCTCGATTATTTATTGTTATATCTTCGCTAATTAAATTAATTGCTTGTCTTCTCTCTGGTACTGTATTGTATTTGTAGACAGTTATTTCCCACATTTCTCTACAGGGACGAGAGCCTTCCCTTAAATAGCACAGATACTTGTATTACATAGACCCTTCTTGTAATTGTTCTTCCTATTTGTCTTATAGGTGTCTATAAAAGTATGTAAATTAATTTAGAATATTAAGGGGTTTATGGCCTTAATACTTACAGTTTAGTTCAATGCTGTGGGTGTGATATTTCATGTATTCTTAATCATACTGTTAGCCAGTATCATCTTTAAACATATTCCATGTCCCTTGGGTGTCTACCTACCATCTGTTACTTTATCCCATTAGATTTCCACCAGATTTCCCATTTTTTCTCCAGCATACTGTGCTGGAAAAACCCTCCTTATAGTTTCCCTCACTGATCTCCCAGTTTAGTCTTAATTACACAGCTAATCAGATTATGATGATTTTTTTTCTATTTCTCACCTCCCGGCACTTTCCAGTATGACCAAAAGCCTGTACCAGGAGACAATTCCCTTCATGTCTGCTCACAGGTATTTACATGAATGTACAAGATTCTTCTGAGCACTGTTTTCTGTTCCGTTTGCTTTGTGTGGTGGGTGTAAAGGCTTCCACCGTGCCCAGTTCTTCATGACTTCACTAGCCCTCTTGGCTTCCACTTCCTCCTTTGGACCAAGGAAATCGTACTCTTTGTAGTTGACCTGAGCCAGTTCAAAAGCAGAGTCTCCAAAGGGCCTGTCCTGCCCTCCTCCGCCTTCTCCTTGACCTGTGCTCCTGCTCCCAGGGCACTGTCAGCTCTGTCCTCATGCTGAAAAATGTCAGGGGAACTTCCAGTTAGCTCAGCAGTCTGATCCAGACCCTGTCCCTGACACATGGCAACAGAAGGCTCTTAAATAAGCTTAGGCTGGCTATTAATACACAGTGCTGAGTCACTGCTGAAACGCTCTACTTTGCTGTGCACCTTTTTAAAGCAAACTATTGCCATAGCTGGTCTGCCTAGGATAGGCAGTAAATCGCTGTCCTGGGCCATTGAATGATGAGCAACTCAGCTGTCTGTGTGGAGAATTCCCTCCGTGGGGGTCTGCAGCCACCCTGCTTCCACTCGAGCATCGCTGCCCAAACAAAAACCTGAGAAAATGCTCTCCCAGCAGAGAAAGCAGCTTTCTGTTTTCTTTAAAACCTGTGAGAAATTAAGTATTCTGGGAAGATGTATGAGAATTATTTACAAACCTGGTGACAATTCCAAGCCACTGAGAAAGCATGTTTTCTGTTAACTGACATTAATCAACACTCCTGCATGGGGGACCGCTGTTTTATAGGGCAGGAAGGGATTCGGCCATTCACTGCTCATTTTTTGTATTGCTGGACGAAAGCTTGCCTTATAAAACAGCATGTTTTCATGGCTAATGAGCTCAGCCAGCCCTTGATTTCTCTCCATGTACTACAGGAAATAAACCGTATGGAACATTACTGTGGAATATTTAGGTTCATTTATAAATACAAAGATTCATGTGTACAAATTGGCTTCAGTCTTAATTGATTTAGAATACTTGATTAGACAACACAGCTGAGCCAACGTAACTCTTGCTGCTGCTGAGAGAGGTGGTTCAGCCTTTGCTTTTGTCTTCCTGTCCCTTCTAGCCATATGGTGCTTGTCTGACTCTTCAGTCCACTGCTGAACTCCTTCCCTGCTGGAAGAGATCAAGCCATTTTATCTGGTTGGATGGTATGATACAGGTGTAAGGAACTGTGCACTTCATTTGTGGAAACGACATTTCACCACAAGGTTTTCAGGTCTATTGAGAAAACATACAGTACCAAGGGGCGTGAGCCAGATCACCATGGATTCATTTCTGCTTGCTGTTTTGATCAAGAAAATGAGAAGTCTGTTTTTTTCATATATCTTCTGGGATATATTTTTAGATGCTACCACCTGCAAATGATAAAAGAGTCCCGTGGCAAAAAAAAAAAAATAGTATGATTGATAGAGCTGTGGTTTTACATACTTCGAATTTTAGTGGAGTGAGGAGACTTTCTACCCTTAAACTTACGCTATCCTGCATTTCAAAATAAAAGATACTAAAAAATGCCTTGCTGCATGAATACTTGGCAGAAAAACAAGACTTGTTATTTTACCCAGTAAAAATCAGCAGCTACAGAATGAAAGTGTTCTTCACCAGCTAATCACATAGAACGGGGCTATGTTTCAGTAGTTTTGGTGGCTGATGAGGGCATCACATGTTTGAAGTACTGGTGCTCTGCTTGTGTTTATTCGGACTTTTTGTCTTCTGGCATTCTTCAAGGCTGGCCAGAGTCACCTCTGGTGTACTGCTATCCTTTACATTAGGCCCATTGCAAAGCATTGTGACATGTAGTAATTTTGGAAAAGAGTTACAGAGTTTTCAGCATTAGGAATGATGTGTTGGGGTACCATCTTGATTTAATGGCCTTGGTGAGCTTGTGTGAAAGTGGAAATGCAAAGGTTGCAGGGCCAAACTGAATGCTTGTACTCAAGAGCTAGAGCAGGTATTGAGTTGGGCAAGAAATATCTTGTGTTGCCTGATTTCAGCTGCTGCTGTTTGCCCAGCATGGGAGCAGCAGTGGGGGGTGGTAGGCGCTGCCTATGGCCTGGGGAGGCAGGCAATAGGAAGGGAGAAGTCAGAGCAAAATTGTGCTTCTGGCTGGTAAAAGCAAAGGAGAGGTGATGCCTCAGATTTCAACAGCTCAGCTGTGCTTTTCTCATATTTAGGTTTTCTTCGGTCTTACTAGGATTTTCATTCATGTGTTATCTCCTTGACTGTTCTACTGTTTTCTGTAGAGGAAGGAAACTTCCTGGGTGTAGTGCTACAAACATATAGTATTGACAGCGCTCCTGTATTTGGGATTCCTCACCATTGGCACTCTGTGACAAAATTGCTTAGAGCTGACCTAAATGATTACCTGAGGTAACAGGATTGTACTGCTATCTCTTGTGGACCAGCCTCTGGAAAGAGATGTAGTGAATTAAACGTGCCTTGCACCAGCAGAGGGAAGGCAGTGGGCTGCACTGAGCCAGAGGTGTGTGGACTTTGGTGGCTTCAGGGAATCATCTCCTGTTTGTGCAACCCTCATCCGGGGAAAAAGCAGCCCAGTGCAGCACTCTCATGCCAGGCAAACAGAAGCCATCTGAAGTGGCCAAATGGGGGCACGTGTCCCCCACTTACTGGACTTCCTCTGGGCCTGGCTGTGTGAGCTGACAAGGCTGTCTGCCCACTGGGGTCTAGGTGGAGGCTGAGTTCATGTTGAAGCAAAGATCGAGGGCTGGGTGGGCAGCATATGCTTCTTACTGCCCAGTTTCGAAACACTGCTGCAAAATAGGGAGGTTTACAAAACTGAGAGTGGATTATAATAGAAGACAAAGGTAAACCTAAGTACAGGTGCCATGGCTTCTTGTTTCATATCTAGGGACAGATGGTTATATTCTCAAGCTATTTGCAGTCTTGAATATCCAGATTTGTGCAGTGTACAGTGTTGGGGTGCTCAGTGGTTTTGACAGTCTGATCCCTTAAGAATTATTTCAGAGAGGTTATTTACATGTGAGAGAGGTTACTTACAGCCACGTTGCCCATGAAAATTCCCTCAAGTATGTGTGGGCATACAGGTGCATACGTACCTGTGCCCAACACAATGATAATCGCTTTCTGCCCCGCTACGGATCACAAGGTTTGGAGACATTTTCCGCACAGGGCAGCGCAAAAGCTCCGCACAGGTTCTGCAAAAGCAGAGTATGTTCTCACAGTGACAGTTTATTTTTGTAAACATAAAACCATGAGGAAACAGCATTGTGTCATGAGTCCATAAGGTTTTGCACAGATGAAGGGTCATGCTGCCCAGGAATATGGATGTGTTCACATTGAGGCCTCTCCATCCGTCCGTCTGTCCATCTGTCCATCCATCCCTCCCTCCCTCCCCAGCCCCAGCTCAGCAGATGAGCCAGGGATGGCTGTAGATGTACCTGTCTGCAGGTGATGGGTTGGTTTTCCCTCCGGTCGCTGCAGGCACTGAAGGGAGCAGCGGCTTATCAAGCACTTCAGTCTGGTTTGCTGAGTGTAACAGCTTATGAGAAAATGGCTGCCTTGTTTTCCAGCTGTGTCCCAGGGACGGCCACGCAGGAGAAAATGAGGATCTGAGCATGAGAAACCTCTCAGCAGTTTCCCGGGCCATTTAACATTCATAAATACACTATGAAGGATTCTTTTTCTTTCCAGGTATCTGCCTTGCTTTAGTCCTCACAGGTTTTCTGTTCAGTTCAGCACAGTGGGAGGAGGGGCAAGAAAGAGACATTCCAAACCCCCACCAGTGCTCCCAGGGAATCCTTCCCAGATGGGGGTGCGCACACACCTGTATCTCATCTCTCTCTATATGCACATATAAATGCGTGTATATACAAGGTGAGACTTCAAGCCTGAAATTTCGTTTTCTAAGGTGTTGGAATCACTTGCTTTTTAGTGATTATATTAATGAAGTCATGTTTTCTTAAGTATTTAATGCTTCTAAAAACAACTTTATTCATTTTCTCACCATCTGAGTGACACAGCATTGCATTATAGGTAGACATTATGTGTTGTGAAAAAGAAATGCATACAACTTTTAGCACTGAAGTGTGTCTAGGCCAAGAAGGTTTTATTATTAATAGAGAAATGATCTGCACAAAACAATTCCCCTGAATAACCCACTACAAAATTCTCTGCTGTTCAAATTCATTATGCCATTATTAAGTTATTTAACAAATTGTTCTAGCTTTTTGCAGCAGTTTGTTTCCTTCCGTTCTTCAAATTATCTTGATACTTCAATGAATTCATTCTCCCAGTCCTGTTGGAAAAGGCAGAAGTGGCATAAGGAATTATAAACTCTTAAGAGAGCAGGAAAGTCACTTAATTGGAGTATCATAGAAAGTCTTTTAAAAGGAGCTATTAGCTCCTTTGGCAATTGGGCCTTTAATATAAACTACTGTCTCATAAATTCTGGTAGATTTAGCTGTGCTGGTTTAAGATGTGACAATCCTCTGTTGTATTCATCTGCTGGGCTTAATCCTTCAAAAACTGCTCAGGCAAATGAAGTCTAGCCTGCCTGTGCCTGTGGAAGCAGTGGCTCTGGTATCATGTAACCCCTTCTGCCTGGTAGATCCTGCCTGGGGACTCCTAGGGCTGAAACACCAGAACCCTTAACAGCTCCTAATCATCTGCATCTGTTTATCGTAATAAGGGAGAGGAAAAAAGAGGGGGGGAAAAACCAACCAAACAAAAATTCCAGTCAGAGCCAGGCATATTGCCTTTAACTGTGGGCTTTCCTACCAGCTTCCAAGCAGTGTTCCAAAGGTGTTGTTTTCAGGTAGCTACTAGCAATATCAGTGTTGTTGCACAGGTGTACATAGGTTTCTTCTATTCCCTTGAGTAGGCTTTTCCTTTTCTTCCCTGTCATCCCTTTAACACAGTAGTGCAATAGGTTTTTCTGCAAGGCCGATGTTGCTTTTGAGCATAATCACAATTTATGCAGTCCAAATCAGAGTTAAAGAAAAGGGCAGTGCAATTGCTGTATTTTGTAATGAAGAATTGGAGAGAGAGAGAAACATTTTCATAGAATCATAGAGAGTCAAGGGGTTGGGATGGACCTTAAAGATCATCTAGTCCCAACCCGCACTCCCTGCCGTGGGTAGGGTCACCTCCCACTAGACCAGGCTGCTTAAGGTCTTATCCAGCCTGGCCTTGTACACTGCCAGGGTTGTGGCTCCCTTCTTCTCAGTTAAACAGCACTGTGAGACCTGTGCTAGAACTCCTCTGTTTCTGTGGGTGCTACACTGCACATCAGTTTAAAGCATGACAGTGCCCATGTAGCTATCCCTCTTCCAGAGGTCAGCTGTGCTGCTTCAGTGTCTCTGCAAGCCCAGGGAAAACACTTCATACTGCAGCTGTACCAGTCTCAAACAGAAGATGTGTTCTTGTGAATCAAACTCACACTGTCTTTTGTTTGTATTCTTTAAAACTGTCAAGATAATATTTTTTTTTTCCGGATGGGGAACAAAAAGGGTTTTTCAAAGAAAACCACATTCAAATTGTTTATATACCAAAGGAATAGGAGGAATGCTATTGTAGGAGATACTACAGTTTGTTTCACATTTATTCTTCTGCTGTTGTTGTTTGTTTACTAACAACTGGATCAGAGTAGTCTGCAAATGGAAAGACAACTGCAGGTTTTGTTTTGAAAAGCCCTTTGGAAAGAGTTCCCGTTTCATATTGCTGTGCCAGCATGGAAGCTGGCGGAGCTGCCCCTTCCCTCTGAGCAAGGCTCCACTGCAGTGCTTTTTGGAAAGGCTTGTTACCAGACTGCCTGCTTTCATTATGTCCCTTGTTTTGGATGGGTCCCACAAGGTCTGTGACGACAGGAATTTGGGCAGAGTGTGATGGGCTGATCAGGTGACTCTAGGAGGTATCCACTTTAAAACAAAGAAGAACAAATCATTTCATTAAAAGTGCTGAGCAGTGTTTGTTTATTGGCTGTAACAGAACTGCACAGTGTGAGGTTTTGTACAGAAGCCCAAGTTTGCATGGTTAGCAAAACAGTGCAGCTTTTCCAGGGTCTTGATTTACCTGGGCCAGTCATACTTTTACTCCAGGAACAATTGTGGAACGTAGCATGTCAAGCAGTACTCAAGCTAATATGAGTCTGTCCTCTGCGGTGTGTCCTGGAGATGTATTCATTGTGTTCTTCTGTTTTTCATCCCAATACATCCATCCCTTATCTCTGATTTTATTCTTAAATTATAACTTGTAGGGACAGGGATTATCTTGTCTCTTTTTTCATCTGAAGTTTTCTAGATTTTAATATAATCATGCATATAAGATTCATGGTTAGCATTCCTAGGCAGCAGTTTAATAGAAATAATGATACTTTATTATTAATCAAGGTTTCCTGTCTCCTGTTATATCTTGAAAACAGCTGGCTGGATTGGCTGCTTCTGAGCTTCTTCATACTGATATTCACTGGCTTGTAACACTGAAGAGAAGAATAAATAATTCAGATGGGACTAGGAGTTTTTGTTTATTTTTCTAAAAATGTAGCAACAAACTGGGTTGAGCATTAGGCCGTCTAATGCAATTCCAAACATTTTAGACATAGAAAACTTACGAGATAGTGTTATTGATGTTCTGTCTTGCTGAATAAATATTTCAATGGACTGATAATGTGGAGCTGCTCTGGAGAGATGTCTGCTAACATTGTTGTTATACAGTATGAATACTAGGCTGCTGATGTTAGGCACTAAACCTGACCCACTGTAAAATGTTTACAATTCTGCATTCTCTATGTTCTAAAAATGGAGCAGCTTTCATAGTTCTTTATTCGTATATACCTTCTCTCGTTCCACACAGTCATACCTAGAACTCAGCAGCTTGCTTTGCTGGGCTGACATGCACACTGCTTTATTTTTCGATTTCATCAGTAATAGGCTTTTCCCAGTATGTAATGGTTGCTCCACTGACATAATGATGGTTACTCCTTATTCACACAAAAAATCTAATGAAATCTCTCTACAGTTTCAGTCTTTATGGTGGGATTATAGAAATGTATAAAATTATTCAGATTAATAGTTTTAATTTCTCAGCACTGCATTCCAGTTTTTCTTGAAATAGAATATATATTTGCAGTGCTACTTTAGGGTGTAATGAGTCTGATATATACGTCCACTGGCTTCTGTGTTAGCTGGACTGTGAAGTGATAAGTATACTGGGTGCATTCTGACTTCCATAGAGAGGAGAAGAGAAAAATGGAGCTCTCTCCAAGACTTGTAAACCCTTTTCAAGAGTATCATGGCCAGAAAAGGGGTCGGAAAAGGCCACATCTGCCGAACTGTGGGTGCCTTTGTCATTGTACCTAGTCCTGTGGGTCCTTGATGGCAAAAGCAGTGCTTTCTATGTGTATGCATGGCATCTCTGCTAGGCCAGAAGCAGCTCTCCAATAGAGGCAGGTCATCAGATCTGAAGGTCAGACCTACTTAAACTCTGGCCACTGGAGTTTAAGCTGAAGTTGATACGTTATTCCTCCTTGCCTGTCCGTTTTGCCAGTGAAGTACCATCTGTCAGCATAATTTGCTTTGGTGGAAACTACTTTTCACCGCTGATACCTCGTCCGAGGCTAAAGGTTCTTTACACCTTTTGGCCCCAGCAGCATATCCACATGAGCCTTGTGTTGTTAGCAGCAGGTAGCTGAAGGCTTTCTGGTTTGTATGGTTGTAGTTTCAGAAAGGAATAGGCTTTGTTACATTGTTTGTGCAGAAGTATGAAAGATTTAATTTCAAAAGGTGGAATAAATCTACTTTAAGTAAAAAGTGGCCACTTTTCTTAAAATGTAGCTACCCAGGATGCTTTATTAAAGCATGCTTTTGGGAGAAGTTTTGTTTGTTGGTACTTCATTGGTTCTGAACCTATGAGAATATAAAACTGAATTGCCTTTTTTCTGGGGCATAGAGTTTTAAGCTAAGGACTGTGGTGTTCCAAGCTTCAAGAGGAAGGGAGAACCCAAGAAGGGGGCACCAAGTAGATGCTTGTTGTCAAAAGGTATGACAAAAGTCAGAGAGTATGCTAAAGGTTACAAAGTTTTATTAGCAAATTATATGTTTGGTGTGAAAATTTGTATAAATTTGTCCCTGATCTCCTAGAAGGGCAAGCACATGGCAGCGAATATGGGTAAAGGGATAGGGTGAAAGGGAAGAGAGAGATATGAGTTAAAGAGCGGGGAGAGAAAGAAAGGAGAAAAAGAAGGAGGAGATCATCCATCCTGGTTCCAGCATGAATCCACCTGATGGGATGTCCAGGGTCCTGAGAGGGCACATGTGGATGGGCTTTGTTGGGGTGTCTTTTTATAGCTCAGTTTCCCTGCCCTGGAGATGAGTCTCTCCCTTTCTATACAAATTAGTTACAAGGCGCAGACCATTCTAGACCTTTCTGAAAATGGGTCCAGGGCTTGATCCCACCCCTGTGGTCCATGCCTGCTTTTCAACCTCATTCCTGTGCTTGCGCTGTACTATGTTGTGCTTATCTCCTTGAGCGAGAACAAGGATGTTTGTCCCAGGAAGATGCTGCCCCTACTTCTGTATGGCCTCCTTCTCCAGCCACATCCTATCCTTTGTCATAGTGTGTTATTACCAACAATCCTTGGTTGTTATTACCAACAGTCCTTGGTTGGCTCTACAGCTGTCGGTGTTTGACACATACACATTAGCTCCTTATCTTCTAGGCTTCTACAAGGACACATGAGCAAGTTACTCTAGGCTAACAAGTTATTTCATGTTGAGGAAACAGCGTCATGTTAATTTGTGCAACTTTTTATGTGCCATGGGTGTAGAATATCTTCACAGATACAGATCTCTCTTCCTACAGGTTATAAGTTACAGGATATCTACAGAACCTCAGTTTCTAAGCCTTAAGATGCAGGGACCCAACTTAGGGAGTCATACTTGCTTGCCAGTGATAATCACCAACTGTACCCATGCACAATAGTCAAAGGACATACAATTTCCCAGTTGTGACAAGGAGCATATTGAAATATTTTATCACAGATGTTCTGAGGAAAGGTATCTTCCTGCCTTTCTCATAATTGGGCAGTTAAAAGTTGTTTTCATTGTTAAATTGGATAAATGTGATCTGGAAGTAGCAGAACTAGAAAGCATCAAACACAATAATGTCACTAGAGTTGGTTTTCACACTAAGACTCATAGACCTGGATTTGGACCTCAAATTCACCAGTGAAAATCTAGAAGAGCTTCATCTGTAATTTATTTGAGTCTTTCCAGACATACTTTGCTGGAACTGAGAGAAGCCTTAGCCAACCCACTCCAGGCTAAATGGTTCACCTGTTTATTCACCTATGAATGCGTTCATCTGCTCACCCACTGACACAGTTTCCTATCAAGCCAAAAGACAGGGGCACATTTTGTAAAAACATGAAAATCTTGACATTCACAACTTCTGACAGCCATGACAAATAAGCAGCCATATCCATTACCAGTCTCCAGAGTTATCTAGTATCCTTTCTTTATGCAATTTTTACAGTACTTTTTTTTTAATCAATCTTCTTTTCCCTTGTTATTTATTATTCATAACATTAATAAGAGTTCACTACTTGGCTTTTATTTTTCATTGGTGTTTTGAATATTTTAACACAGTAAGTGTGCTTGCTTTGTTTCCTTGCTGTGGATGTTTTGGTGCTTTTCTTCACCTTGTGTTTTACAGTTTTATAATCTAGAAATATTATTAAAGACATTATATACCTTTTCTTCATCCTGAGACATGGTGCATCTGTTGACCTTCAGGGCATATTGCCAGGGCCATCTGGTTTTCAAGGGAAGTGGGGGTTGGCAAGGAATGGGGGAGGATTTAAGGCAGAAGGAGATATTAGGTTACTCATTTTTTATTTGATTAAGGTTTTGCTTTGTTGAAGGATAAGAGTGATTGGTACTTTGTTACAGTGTTTGTCTTTTTATAGTTTTTGTTTTCTCTTGTGTTTTGTTGTTGTTGTTTTGAAGTGGTGCTGGTCTGGGGAAGCTCTTTGTGTATGTGCTGTCTTTATCAAAATAAACAAAACAGTGTGGCCCCAGACTGCTGTGAGGTGTTAACCAGTGCTGCTGTTGTACTCTGTCAGTACCAGGCTTAAATGAGACCATTTTGGACAAGGTTTAGTGACCAGTGAGGAATTAGCACCAACTGCATCTCAACCTGAGAAAATTTCAATCTAGAACAACATTTTTGTTCTGGAAAAACACTTCCCCCCGTTTTTCAGGAAGAACCTGGCAGTCTTTTTTCGTGAGTTCATAGCCCGTGTATAGGAGATGTCATTTCTTCTCTTGTCCTTCCAAAATAAAGGAGTCTGACCTATGTGGGGGTTTTCCTGGGCGCTGGTGGCAGAGCAGGAGAAGAAGGAATGTTATCAGCTCTTGGTGTTCCCTGTTTCCAATATGGCCACTGCAATTACTGTCCAGTGGTTGTGAGACATAGTTTAACATTTCTCTTTTCTCTAGTACCATTAAGAAACCACTGGCTGGCAACATAGGCTATAAATCATTAATTTTTCTTTTATTTTGTCATGTGTGTCATACATTATATTATGAAATACACTGCAGTTCATAAAAAGCTTTGATTTTCGTATGCCAAAAGCTGTTACAATTAAGTTACCCAAAGTCTTACACATGAACTGAAAATATGGTGCATACTTTCTTAGGAGAAGAAAGAAGAATTATTTTAAGTAAAGTTACAGGATAAAATATTGTTGCCACTGAAAATAAGAAATGAGTTCATTAGAAGAGAAAAGTTTAAGCTCACGTGTTGGAATCATCTACTCTAAATTAACAAGGGGCTAGTTTCAATTGAAGAAGAATTTCCTGCATCAAATCATTGTGTCTTCATATGTGCAAGTTCTGAGTGATGTTTTTAAAACCCTGGAGGAGGGGGTGTGTGTGTGGTGGATGTGTGTGTCTCACTCCTTCTCCTCACTCTGTAATCTCCCATAACTGACCCCTGCAAAAGAAAAATCACTGCCCTGATGCAAGAGTCTGCTGATAACCTGTAGCAAACCAAGTGTCTGCGTTACAGTTATGACAATATGATTATGCTTTTGTGTTTAATAATGTCCACAACACTTATTAAACATTCAGTTTTTATTGTCAATCTTCTCCAAGGATTTACTTTTCCATCTTGGCCACTATATTTTATGAGGACATAAGCCAGTTGAGTTACATTCTTACCTTACAAATAAACCAGCATGTATGATGAGGAAAGAGTGGAAGAAGCAGTGCATTTTTGTAGTGTTCAATCAGTTCTGCCTGAATTTGGAGAAATGGACAAATGTGGGGGCAGGGAAACCCTAACTTCTGCGAGGAAAGAGAAAACTAAGTAACCTCATTAGAAAAGTTTGCTTAATCCATTGTGGGTTTGGGGATATTTCCTGTTCAAGTGTATTATCACTTGAGTCTTGCTCTTAGACCTTTTCTCTGGTTTCTTTTAGGTAAGCTGTAAATTTCAGAGTGAGGCAAAAGACCATATAGAAGTATGGTGTACAATTGATGGTTTCCTTGTGACTTGATGAAAGCGTTGTAGAGGTTCACCTAAATAAAATGCCAGTAGTGAACACCCATTTCCCTGGGGGGGTGTGTGTGTGTGTGTGGGTTTTTTGTTGTTGTTGTTGGTTGGTTGGTTGGTTGGTTTTTTTGGTGCAACGTCAGAGAATAAAAGTTAGCAGGCTGTTGTCTTTACCTTGGGATTTCCAATGGCCGTGATCAAAAGCCTTTCTCACAAAGTCACACATGGGTGTGTAGAAATTCCACCCAAGGCTCAGAGCTGCCTGAGTTAGAAAGCTTTCAGGGCTGTGTAGCTTTTCTTCAGAAAACATATTAAAACATTAAACATCTGTCAGGTGAGTTTTTTGTTTTGAAAGCTTCTTGAGGCACACTTTGGAATTTTCTTCCTTGTTTTGTGCAGTAAATGTGAAATAACCAGCAGTGGTGTCACATGATTTCAGCAGCTCAGGGGGATTTGAAGGTGTTTGAGGACCAGGCTTTCAAAGAGTTCCATTGTGCCATAAAACCATCATAAAAATGCAAGTTTTGCTTTGTTAACAACATACAGTAAAATCAGACACAGTAAGAACATAAACAAGCGAGGAATCATGTTATGTTCAGGTGACCATACAGCACAAAAAGTTAAACATTCAAAATTTTATTTTACAAAACTGAAGGCTTGTACTGTAGGCTTGCTCGTCTCATATTCTGTGGATCAGATCCTCACATTTTTTGTATTTTAATGTGCTGAATTCCTGTCTACTGCTTTTTATTCATGCAGAAATGCTTACAGAATTGTAAATTAAATTTTCTGGATGAGATGTCAACTAGATCATTAACTGAATTCCAAGTGTAGAGCCAAACCTTATCCTGGCTGCCTCTGTAATGTTGATGGAATTGAAACAGGTGTGGTGGCAAAAATTTTTACGTGGAAAATCTCGATTACTTTGGTTAGCCATAACAGAGTAATTCTGTTTTGACTTTCAAGTCCAGAATGAATTTGCAGGATGTGAATCTGGAATAACATTGGTAGTCTGAACAGATTAAGGGACAAGTAATTGGAGTGCCTTAACTGTAGCGATTCTTCCCATTCGTTTTCGGAGACATACCTGAAGGAATAAAACACCTCAAAGTTCTGTTGGAATTTAAGAAGTGATTTTATTTTCTTGTCATTAAAATATCATATCTTTGGTTTCTTACCAAAGAAATGTTTTTTATTAGAAAATGGTCATAATTTCTAAAGTTCTGAAGAATATGAGGGACTTTAGTGAAGTAGCTTGATGGATGTTTATAGAAAACATTTTCCCAATAGAAGAAAAAACATTGAAAGAACATGCAGATTACTAGTTAGAAATGTATTAAGTAGACAGGGACACTAACATGCAAATAAGGTAAAGGAGGTTAGAGAAGGGCTGTGAAAGACTTCAAAAATAAAAAAAAAAAATAGACACTGGAACAGGTTGCCCAGGGAAGCTGTGCATCCCTGTGCCTGGAAGTAGTCAAGGCCAGGTTGGATGGGGCTCTGAGCAACCTGGTCTAATGGAAGCTGTCCCTGACCATGGCACAGGTTTAAAACTAGATGATCTTTAAGGTCCGTTCCAAACCATTCTGTGGTTCCATGATTCTGTAGAAAATAAAGTTACTTACATAAATTTCGGGGTGTGGGGGGGTTCCAAGTGGATAGGTTAGGGTAATGTTATCAAGGGTTACAAGTCTGTGTGACAAAACAAGGTGACTGTGATGTTGACAGTACTTAAGAGTCCTAGTAGTATAGCAAGTACGACTGCACAGCAAAGGGAGAAAGAGTACTGAGTGTTCAAGATTATTCTGGAGAATAATCACATCAGAAATGGATAAGGATTCTGGCCTTCTGTATAGAAGAGGCAAGTCTGGAGCGCAGAGTGTCTGTTCGTAAGTGATAATTAAAATGAGTTTCGAATGAGATTTCCCTGTGCATGGAGAATAAGAGAGCCAAGGAGAGAACATCCATGGAATGAGGTGTAAAATGCAATTAATGGTGAATAGAAGCATTTAAAACAAAAAGTAATTCCTTATACTTTAAGAAGAAATGTAAGAAATGAGCAGTTTCTTCTTCAGTTGAAGCCATGGTTAGATGCAACATTCAGGTTTCAGTTGGTGGTTTGGTTTCTTTCAATTTCTTTACAGTAGAATTGAATTAAAAAGTAGAAAAGCCAGTTTACTAGAGTACTTGAGAAAATGCTAGATGTTGAGTAAAAAAACCTTCCATCTTCTGCTGGACATTTTACATCTGCAGTTTGTGTTGATTGCAAAGGAAAAAATGCTTGTTTTGCCATTTATGAACTGATACACTGGAATTAAATCTCTATTAGATAGGAAGAAATTTTGAACAAATCAGTATATTTATTAATTTGGATTTGCAGGGTGGTGCTCCTGCATAGCTCTTTTTCTTTGGAAGAAAAACCACACACACACACATGTATGAGAAAGAAAAGTAGAAGACTGTATTTCTAGTCTCTTAGCTGTATTCCTATTATTTATTAATATAGTTTGTTTCGGGTGAGATCATCTCCCCTAATTTTATGGGTTACACAGATACCAGGTAACAGAGGTGTCTGTCTACCTTGGAGACATCCCTGACCCAGGCTCAGGTGCTCCCAGCAAAGGGCCTCTCTTTCTTCTGGGGCAGAGTCTCACCAATCAGGTGTATCATGCTCCAGAAGTGCCTGTCTCATAACTTGGAGAGGAGCCTTACTGGGACACGTGGCTATATTGTACCTGTCAAAAAGACATCAACCCAGCTATTGGCTTCTGCTGCATTTCCCTAACCTAAATAAGTACTCCTTACTGTCCCTTAAATGCTTTGTTTAAAATAGAGCTGGACTTGCATTCATTTTACGTGTTTTCAATCAGTTATGCCTGCTGGCCAAGGTTTTTATTTGTTGTAATTCATATCCGATGTTATGATTTTTCTGAAATTAAAATAACCTGTTATAAGATACTCGCTAAGAGAATAAAACTAAGGTAAATTTAAAAGCAGAGAGAAGACACTGAAGAACAAATCCGGGTTCATTGTCAAAGCCTTTCCAAAGCCAAAAATGCTGGAAGGGTATTGAGCGAGGTCAGTAGGGAGGAGCTGAGCGGCTCTAGGCATGTTTGTAACTAATTTTTGAAATACTACAAGTGTAACTCACATTATAAATAACCATATGTTCGTTAAGTAACTGAAGAAGGAAAATCTGGGAAAAGTTTGTCCAGACATTTATAACTCTTTTTAAGGGCAGCTGATTTTTTCCATATGATTTTCAGACTAAGTAACTATTTTCATCTCTTGAGGCGGCTGATTGTTGAGAGCTGCACTGAAGGAAAAGAGCAAAGTTGTCATACAAGCTTAAATGCAAAACATAAAAACATTTGACTTTTAAGCTAACTGCTGGTTGCTTGATGCAGCTTTTACTTTATAGTGGAGTTCTGTAGCAAATCTTCACTGAAAACTTAGTTTAGTTGGGTTTTTTTCCCCAAAGTCCAAAGTGGTGGTTGAATGCATGAACAGAAAAGAGAAGACTATGCATTCCGCCTGCCAAAATGAAGAACTGTTCAGTACATACTATGCAATTCATCCTCATCTTAAAAAATGTACTGTTTTTCTATTTCTAATTTCATATTCAGTCGTAATATAGATACATATGAAAAAGGGTAATGTTTATATGAGGAGTGTGCAAAGAAAGTGGATTTATAAAGTAAGAGCAAGAGTAGTTCACAGTGGAAAACCTGGAAGAGATACAGGTTACTATGCAGACACTTGTAAATGTCAAGTAGAGTTTGACAGCTGGTAAGTTGGAGACATAATTTTAAAAAATTCCATACATGTACAGGCTGACTTAGTGTGAAGAATTGGCACACAGTGAAATAAGAAGGTGAGGGGCATGTGGGGGATTAAGGCAGCTGAGTTCGAGTGGAATCTGGAAGCAAATAGACCTTCAAGACAAAGACAACTATAGTGGTTGCACTGGTGTTATGTATTTGTTGATGTGTGGTATAGCCATCTACGCTAATGGGAGGAAGGTTCTTATGCAGTTTCCCATTCCAGACAGCCTCTGTAATACAGAAAAGAGGAAGGTGTCAGAGGAAAACTTGTCTGGAAGGGACGAAGATTCATATTTAATTGACTAGTCTGTGTGACAGCTCTTTGTTAACTGAGCTAAATTGTTGGACATTATGGTCAGTTGAGTTAAATAAAGGCACTTAGGGGAGATCCAGTTTTAGCAAGAATTGGGATTTCTGTTAAACGTAATTTCTAAACCTTATTTTGGATTTACACATCTCCTAAAGTTTTCATAGAAAATCAATTGTATATATACTTGTGTTCTTTAAATATTACTTCTGTAAATATTTATTTTTGGCTTCAGCGTAGATTACAAAGAGAATGACACTTGGGTGTGACCCTACAGAAGGGGAGATTAGTTTGGTAATGTAAACTATTTCGGGAACTGAGCTATGCATTTATTTTCTGTATCTTTGTCTTTAGTCTTTTGCTTGGATTTCTCTGGGTGTTTTCTTTATAGTTGTGCTTACCATTTCCATTTTTTAAGACATGTTTTTTAATCAATGTCCTGCAAGTCTGGCAGTCGAGCCTGACACTCTGCTTCCACTCCAGACAGTTGCTGCATCAGGAGAAGATTCTGCTGAATCACGTTAATAGGAATGTCTTAAAAAGAAAATATGTGAATGTTCACTAGAAACAGAGCAGATTTTTTTTTCAATTCAGTATGAAGTACAAAAACACAACCTATAATTCCTGTGCAAAATTGGGACCTACTAACTCCTGAATTACTATTTGCATTATTCTAATGAAAGTAATACTCAGGCAGTATTTGCTGCTGGAGTTTTTGAGAAAGTCACCCACTCAATTGTGAGAAGACTAACTATGTATCTGGATCTGGCTAAGGTAGCAAACCCACATTTGGCAGCTGTAGCCTTTTCAGAAGATGAAGGCTTTTCTTGATTTCTGCTTATCAATTTAGTGAATAGCTTAAAGATGAGAAACTGCTTGGGAGATTACTAGTCAGGAAAGCCCCTACTTTCTCCCAATGACTAATTTACTTAAAAAACAAAGAGAGGTTGAATTCTGTTGTTTTTGAAATCATGAAGGACATAGGGACCAGAAATACTCAGTTAATTTCTGTAGTTATAGATAATTTCTCGTGTATGTGTTGAATTGATTCAAAACACAGAACTGTTTTATGTCATGCATATTTTATATAAACCTTTATTAACTCATAAAACAGTGTTTCATAAGATCCTATTGTATTTAAAATATGGATCTTTTTTCTTCATTTTAATTTGGGTTT
Source organism: Sakesphorus luctuosus (assembly GCA_013396695.1). Lineage (NCBI taxonomy): Eukaryota > Metazoa > Chordata > Aves > Passeriformes > Thamnophilidae > Sakesphorus > Sakesphorus luctuosus. The sequence continues at coordinate 360,580 of VWZD01006342.1, forward strand.
AATTTTCAGTTTTAAAAGAATACGATCCTGTATATAAGAAGGGGTCATTCATTATTTTCTAGCTAAATGATGTGCAAAAAGAGGAAATGTAGTTTAGTACACATTATTCCATAGGTATGTGTGTAACACAGCTTCATGGTAAGCAAGTTGCAGGATTGAGTTGGTGAGACAAAAAAATTGAAATAAGTAATAAATTAGATCTGAAACATGCAGGTTCTTTTCATGTTACCAATAGGAAGGAAGGAAAACAGTGTTTTGGTTTTTTGCAAAATTGAATTTCAGCTAAATGCTTCAGAAAGTATAATATCAAGAAGAATCACTTACTTTATAAGTGTTTTTCATTTGTATTCCCAACTATTCCTCCTTATTCAGAGTTGCTGTTTTTACAGTGTGCATGGGTTAAAGTTGAATCTGTGTTCTGTAAACACACAAGTCTTTAAACATGAAATACCAGAGGCCACCACAACAGAGGAGTGTGAAGGGCCCATGAAGTCTTCCACACCTATCAGTGGCTTGATGTGTCATCATCACTGTTAATTTATTTATTTAACCACCTGAAACTGACTTGTTGGACTTCTGAGTTCATTTCTTGGACTGGTAGGAAGTTTAAGGTGTTCTGAAATTCAATACTAGAGTATTTTGTCAGAAAGGAAGAATTGTTGAAGAGACTTAGGAACTGTGTTACATTTTCTCATGTAGATCTGAGCATCAAGTAGGGTGGCAGGACAGCATGGGGAAAATTCATACCCCTTCACATGGATCTTTCATGTGTTGGTTCCATCAGCATTGGGTTGCCCTGAATACCCGATTGAGTCATTGCAGGACAAGAAAATAAGGAAAAAAATATGTAACTTGTGGACAAGTTTTAGAGATTCTAGAAAAATTCTTGAACCTATTGGAAACATAAGTCTTCATATGTATATTGCACTGAGCAGAATTCAGATAGTATTTCTTAAATATCTTTTGTTTATATTTCCTTTTTGAAATCATATGGTAAAAATTTCAGAAATGGTTTCATACAGTCAAATTTTCCCTATGAACTGAATACTTCAGTGTTGTTGCTGAGAGTTTTATTTTAATCCCATAAACATGTGAACACAGGGAATTTAGGAAAGAATGGAAGGAGAAGTTGGCTGCCATTATTATGGAACAAATATCTGAGGTTAATTTTGATTCCCCCACACATCTGTATATATCTTGTGTATTCACAAGTCTGTGTGCACATTTTGTAGGGCGTGTTGTAAAATACAGAAAATTACTCTTCTGTTGGAAAGAGGAGATCTCTTTCTGTCTCGCCTTTTCCATCCTGCCTTGTGCAACAGTTCCCTAAGCCTAATTCCCTTTTATGTGGTATTGATTAACAGCCATGCTGAGTCTAGGACTGTCAGAAGGACTAAAGGGTATTTAATTATTCAGCTGGAATACAGTGGAAGACAGTGCAGCAGCAGCTGTAACATAAGACATTGGTACTTCATCTCCAAAATATAAGAATTGTTGAGTAATTTAATAACCCAGCAATTCTGTTCTCCTTCCTGACTTGAGGGAAATTCGTAGAAGTGTAGAGACTGAATGTTTGGAAAATGCATGAGTGATGGGCTTGTCCTCAAGATTGCTCCATACTTTGGGTTTGTTCTTAGGCACAATGCCAAGTAATTATACTCACATGAAAAGAACATCATTTTACTGGAGGTACAGCATTTCTAAAGTCAGATTTTCTAAAAGAAAGATGTGCAAGAGCACTTTTCTTGTTATTTGTTTGTGGGTCTGTTCACCTCTACATGTATGTGGAAGTTTAATGTTTGTTGCATGCATACATGTGTGTGAAAATTCTCATGCAGAGCTTCAATGTGCAGATTCATTGTGGAAGTGTTTACATGTTTGTCTGGTTCAAAAGAAGGAGTCAAATGGTAGAATTTTTTTCATACTTGGAACAGGACATAGAAACATTAAGGACACTGTGGTATTCAGCTAATAGAGTTGATATACCGAACTCTGATTTTGGTTATTTTGTCCCATAACCTTTGAATGAAACCTGCCACAAATCTATAGCATTATTATGCATTAGTGTTCCACTAAAGCGCGTCCTGGTGTGTCTCAGTACTGGAATCATGAGGAGGTCCCAGAGCTGAAGCTGTTGGAGGCTGGGAGAATACCCCTGTGTCTGTGCTTTGTTCATACATTCTTTGTTAGATAACTACTTTTGTCATGGTTAAAGAAGAGATACTGGCGGAAGTGGATGTTTGACTTGATGTAGTAAGTCTTTTAATTTTAAATTTGTTTTTAAAATAATCTTAAATATTGTGCATATTGTGAAGAATGTTCATAAGATACATAAATTAGAACACAAATAAGACATCTTTTAGTATGAGATTGTAAGTTGCATTTTGTCTGGACTGAACTGTAAGAAACAGGTTAGTAGAACAAGATTTCTTAAATCAAAAAGTATCAATAGCCTTTTCTGGATTTTTGCCAGCATGTTTTAGTTCAGCATTGGGAGCAATGGTAGCCTGATCCAGAGCAATATGTTTCTGTCATTAACATCCAAGAGCTTGGATGTGGTACCATTCATTTCTGTGATTTGCCAGTGAGCACAAAAAACACCAGTGTGCTGATGTTTAAAGGGGTTTGGGTTTATTTATTTATGTGTTCGTTTTCTGTTTTCAATTATGGATGAAATTTTTTCCCTTGCTTGTGGTGGGTAGGGTAGAAAAGACAGGAAAAAAATAATCCAGTAGCTAGTTCTCAGTTTTAAAAATTATTCATCTTAAAAAATAGTCTTCTTTACAGATTAAGACTCATCAGAGCAGAATGGAGACGTCAGAAAGAAACAGGTTCTGTGCTTTCTTGTAAAATAGCTTATTGCCCAGTCTTTCCACCACATGAGTAGATCTTCACATCTTTTATTCACAGTTGTGTTAATGTTTTGGAGGTTTTAGGATGGTGGATGGAAGGCAGCTCTCCACACCAGGGTTAAACTGGATCAGTTCGTGTAGTCACAAGGCAGAGTGGAAAAAGAGTGAATTTGTGGGAAAAATCAGTTGTTGATATGCTGAGTAGAAATTAAAGCCACACAGTTTATTTAGGAGATGATCTTTACTGTGACTGGTGAATGCATCATGAACCTAAACAATGTCATTGTTTCACTCATTAAAGCTGGAGCAGTGAAGTAAACAGTGTTCTGGTAGCACAGCCCATGCCTGTGCACAGCCTTTTTGAGGGCGTTAGAAAAAAAAAATCATTTTAAATTAATTCTTTGTTGCTTCCACAGCTAGATCTTAATTAATTGGTACCTGATCAGGATAGCACAGGCTAGTTGCTAAATCTATAGAGTGACTGATTATCTGTCCTGTCCTGTGCTGTCTAGTCCTTTGATATTTATACATGCCTGCATGGATGTTTTTAAACTGATACTGAACCTACAGTCCAGTGTGCAATTGTCATTTCACAAGCACTAGTCTAGTTGTAGAACAATGCACTTGCACTGGATGGCATTTTCAGAACAATGGTTAGAAAAAGTTTCTCAACAGTATCATTTGTTTAATAACAGTCACTAAATGCACAGATACACTTGGTCCTATATATAAATTCCATATTATAATAGAAGTCTCCCAGTGCTGTGCATTCAGTTTGATTATTATTGCATTTATTGAACGGTTAAGGTTACTCAGCCTTTGGCCTTGAGCCGTTTTAGCGTGCCTCAGGTGGTAAAAGCAAATTGCATACAAATGTACTGCTTGTCATGTCCTGCTGCTTAATTTATTCTTTGGAGTAAGTTAGTCTCATAATGGCAGGCACATCACAAAGTAAAAACTCACTGGACAGAGTTGAAATATTGGCCTTGTAAAGCTCTTTCCTATGCCGAGTCACTTATCTTTTGTAGAAAGTGGTACATATTGAAATTAATGACATGCTTCTGCTTTAAAGAATTTTGCAGATTGTTTGGATCTGTCAGCAGACTCCTAATGAAGTGCCTCTTCACTAGCCCTGTGGTGGGTCTGCATTACCCTCTGATGATAATATTTGAGCCTCCTTTTCATAGAGAAAAAGTGAAACACAGTGGTGGAGGGATGCCTGCACCTGAAAATGCCATCACCAGTAAATTAAAACATACTCATTACCTTAAATAGTAGTGACAGTCTCCAGTGCATTTTTAGGGTCATAGAGTCAATACAATGCAATTTTTGTGATGGTTTATTTTCAATATGGTATTTCTGAAAAGCTACACCAGTGCCTCCTTTGGAAACAAAGGTACTCTTGCCCTGCAAAAACACTCTTTGGTTACGTAATTTTGAATAGCTCAACAGCTCACAAAAAGAAACGTAGGAGAAACAGCAAGATCATTTAACTTCTGTGTAATGAAGAACTTCATTCTTCCAAAGTGTATGTTACAATGCACACAAGAGAAATTACTCAGGGATCAACCATGGTTTATATTGCTAGAACCTTGTAATAATATTAGTTAATGACAGATACCTTGATACTCAGCTCTGGTCATAATGGTTTTTATTACATTACATTATATTCTGTTGTCACTGGGTGCATGATGTCAGGTTTTAGAAGGAACTGTCGTTTTGGATGGCTCAGTATTTATCTGTTGGCTCTTTAATGAGATTGTGAGCTATATCTCACTACATTCAGTAAATCCAAAATGTATTTGTTGATCTGTATATCTGGTATTTTCTGTAGAGGATGGATTCAATCTTATTAGACAGTTGCTTTGATTTCTTTGATGGATTTTTAATACTTTATGCCCAGAATGGCAAAGTGTAGTTCTTACTACTTTTTGGTGACCAAGCCTGGACTACTAGAACATCCAGTCTATATAAATAACGCAGTGTCAAGACCTTGTAGAAAATCTTAAAATTTAGTGATGAACTGGAACACTTTTCTGAATTTGGCACGCTTTTTGGTAGTCCTGATATCATAGTGTCAAACCTTGGATGAGTTTTTACCTTGCAAAATGTGAGTCAGTAGGGCCTGAACCCAAATTATTTTGTGGAACTAATTTCCAGCCTTAAAATGTAACTAATATAACACACTATTTTATTTGGTCCATTTGCAGTATTACTTGACAAGTCTGTCCAGTGTGCCTTTTGCACAGACAGTGTATTCAGTTTGGCTTGTGAGAATGAAGAGAAAGGATTTGTCACTTGCAGTCCTCTTTGTTCAGGATCCACAGCTTGTTTTAAGGACATCCGTGGGTGTAAATGGAATGGTGACTTTCATATTTCATTTTCCGTTTTGTGGCCATTAGTAACCACAGATAAATTTAATCATACCACTCAAAGAATACAGAAAGCTGTACAGAATGCTAATAAAGTGAATCATGAATTTTTAAGCTCTCAGAGGATGCTCTAAAAAGAAGTTGATTAATCACTGTGCTAAAATAATGTAACACCTTGAAATAGACTTTTACTTTGGTGAACATCCTAAGATAGTGGTTTAATATCAAGACTGGAAGGCAATAGTCTTCATAAAGTAGGTCTGGCTCAGTAACGAGTTGGCCATTGTGTTAATCAGTTTAAAATCACTTAGGATTTCCCTTATGCTCATCTTCTACTTAACTTGGTGCACTACACATGTGTATGCACTCATCACATGAAACCCTTTCCTTAATTTGGTGACATTTTTGTTAGTTCACTCATCTATGACAAGAAAATGAAACCTTCTTTGTCTTCTCAGTAAGGAAAGTTCTGTTGACCCATTTCTCCAGACCTTGCCACAGTTTTGTTTCTGCCTAGGTAGAGAAATGAGGGTTCCACACTTTGATACAAAAGGGTTGTGTGGAGGTTTAGTATCTTACAGTACCAAGAACCATGGCATGTCCCCCCAGCAGTGTCGGCTCTGCAACCAGCGGGCACAGAAACACAAGCGTGGGTTGGCAGTACAGCCTCTGTCACGAGAGCTACTCCATCACTCCAGTAAATCCCGAGCCATCTTACTATGGAGAACTGGCAATTTATTAATTTTCTTATTTCCCCTCTCCCTTTTGTTTTTTTTTACGCTTTCACTTTGCAAAAAAATGCTCTATAGGGAAAATAGTAGCAAAGCAACTGGTAATTCTTTATGACAAATAGCGTAGAAGCAGCAGGATGCACTAGAGGCTTTCTAGAACTACAGTTTAAAAGTAAACGTCATATATGAACATAGCATTTAAGGCTCCAAAACAGGTTAACATAATAAGTGACACTAAACATATTTACAGAAGTAAAGGATAAATGTAAAATAAATGTTGTGGCATCTTAATGAAAATTAGATTTTGCAGGGTGTAGTGAGGTAGAATTGTGAAGTCTGAGAGATTTGTTCCATTTGCTGTTAATGCTCAGCTCTCATACATTGGGTTTTCTGCCCCGAAAGAGAAATATGAGTTCTCTAGAATAATCCAGCTTTTCATTCTATTTTGCAGCCTTGTCTAAGCAAATGAATCTGATAATTCCTTAAATGGGAAATTTGCCAGCTGAGAGAAACCTAGAGGGCAACAAATGGGCAGTGATGACAGAATATCTTGAATGCTGAGAATGTTGTTTTGATTCCACACTGTTTAAAAATATATTTGTCTAGTGGAAGGTAAAATGTTACACAGACAGATAACACAGGAGATTTCCTAGGCATTACACACACACACACACACATACACAGAGTATTTGTTTGGATTTTTCTTTTGTGTAGTCTTAACCTAGATAAATTAAATTACCAAAGCTCTTAAAAAAAAAAAAAGGCAGGGAGGGGAGGAGGCGGGACACAAAGCAGTGAAATTAAAGCAACTCTGCCTTAAGGCTGCAGAGATTTCCTTATCTTATCCTGCTGTTTCTAGGTATTGCAAAACATATGGCTCACCTTTAGGGGCAGTCCCCAAACAGTGGGAGATGTTGCATCCCATCTGTGCTGCAGCAACTGGAGGTGCAATTACAAGGTGAATTGAGGACGCCAGGATGAGTGTGTTAAAACTCATTTCTGGTTTACTGGGGGTAGGGTGGTGGGGCACTCTTGGTTTGGGCGGGTTTTTTTAGTCACCATATCCATGTGCCTCACAACTGAACATAAGTACTTCTGGAGGGGTAATTGTTTTGAGGGAACTGGGCAGTTTGATGTAGGAATAAAAATTTAGGATCCTTAATATTGTGAAAAGAAAAGAAAGGAGCAAAACCTAAGAATGAAGGCATTTCTCTGTCTCCCACGTTTTCATTCTGGCAGCAGCTGAACTGGCTGAATAGGCTCCCATCCCCCACTGTCCACAACTGTTCAGTATTGCTCCCATGAGATTTAGTTGATCATGTAGTCACTCCCTAACCTGATTTGCTCACTGTAATATAGCTTAGTTTAACCACTTTTCAACACCAACTCTCTGAACTCTTTTAATAAGACTCATTTTGATATGAGCAGTTAATCCCACAGATACTGAGGGGCAAGAGTGTTCAGCAGGAATGTAAGGGAAGAGTGATTACTAGAAACAAGGGAATAAGACTACACCAGGGAAGCTTCACTCAGAACAAGAAGCATGACAACAGCCTGAAATTATACACTGTGGTGGTTAGAATGGGGAATATAGCTAGACATTGGGCTACCCTGGTGAAAATTAACTTTTTAATACCTGTCCCCCAAAATTCCTAAGACAAGCTTCTAAGCCTGTGCCTCACAATTTCCTTAAACAATTTCAAAGGCCAAGGCAAAAATTACTTAACATCTTGGATCTTACTAAAACACTTAAATGTAAATAAAATCTGTAAACTGAGATGCAAAAATACTCTTAATGATACTTTATTGATTCTATCATTCTTCTTTGATTCCGGTGAGTCTTTTGCAATTAGAGCCTCCTTTTCCTGCTATAGTAATAGAAGAAAACCACTCATTATAATGAAGACTGAATATTCATACCCAGCCATAGGCATCAGCATCCATATACATACACTTAAGCTGGAATCAAAGTTAAGTGGCCTGAACGTCCCTGACATGTTCTGTCATGAAATGAAAGGTTCTGTTTCATTTAACATAGCACAATAAAAGCAGATATCTATCTGTGCTAATACTTGCTCTCAATTTTCATAGTTCTGTCAATTTGCAGAAGGAGAGTTTAGCTTCCAAGATGAAAAGACTGACAGGCTTCTGAACTACAGGCCAATTCCCTTTCAGTTTGAAGTCAATGGTAATTGCACTTTTGAGACCCTGGGAAAAATCACCTTTTAATGCTGACTAAAAGTAGCATCACATACTGGCTGCATAAAATTCAGTGCTATAAAATGTAAATGAAGGTGCAGTGTTATATTAGGGCATACACATACATATACAAATTTAAGCAGTCTGCACTGTAATGTGAGTTATTGTCGTCATCTGTATGACTTTCAGATGTTCTGAATTTATTACTTTAGCATTTCAAGAACAAGAACTACTATTTATTGAACAGACCTAGAAGAATTTATTTAATGAAATTAATGCACAGGTAAGCATTAAACACTGTGAGACACTTTATGGTGCTGGAAGTAATAGAAGGTTTTCCCTTTCCATTCTTAAGCTCCTTGCAAGGTCTTTGCAAGCTTTCAAGAAATGATGTTTGCAGCAACATCATTTGGTTATTTTGTTTTCTTTTGTCTTTGTTTGGTTTTTTGTTGTTGCTTTTTAATTAGAGTGTTGCCACTTGATTCAGCTTTCTTTTCCTAATGTCTCTGGAACATACTTGGTGAACTGTACTATGTCTGAACATACCATGAAATAGAGACCATGAATCATGTGACTGAATCATTTGGATAACCATTTACTAGTACTAAGATTCTGAGTACTCTTTCTGTGTGTCCCTTGAATGACGTACAGTCTAGAGAATCATTAAAAATCTGCCAGCTTCAGAAGCTAAAATACCTCTTAAAGTAGGTAGAAAATTGAAATAAAAGAAACCAAAGATGGCTAGATCATAGTATTTATGGTGTGAGAATTTCATTAAAGCATAGAATAACATCTATATTCATTAAAGGAGTTTGTCCTAATTTCATTACACAAACTTTTCTCATATATACTAGTGAAAATTCTTATATATGCTATCAAAAGAGGTGAATTTTGTCTCAGAGGTATGGACATCCACTTCCTCCTATAAGGCATACGAGGAGATGACTATTATCAACCGTCAGGTTTATCAGATTAAGGAATCAACAGGACAAAAATTGAGAAACATTATTTCCTATAATATGCAGGTGGTAATTTTGAGGGTTTTTTTCCCTGAAATTTTACTTCTACTGCTGACTCTTACAGTATTTTAATAAAAAGTTCAGATGTGTTGCAGTTGCCGAGGTTCCTGGCCAACTCAGAGGGCTGGACTACTCAGACCAAGGCCCAGGCTAGTGCTCTTTACCACCAAGTCTGTGTGATGTTTGTTGGAGGTTTATTGCATCTGTGTGTTTTGAAATGCTCAGGTTTTTCACAGCCTTTTTGGCTGCAGATTAATTCAGGTTCCTGCTCTTCTTTTCATTTAGTGTATTTCTCCAGCCAGCATTCTCTGCTGCATTTTTCATATCCAGACAGTGTAATTTATTAATCTGGGGGAAGATTGAAATTCACATAGTTAAACTATAATTTAATTTACTATAAATAGTTTTTACTCCTGTGTCTTGACAATGATTTAGGTTAAAGGAAAAGGTAATGTTGAAAGGTAATCTGCAGTATAAGAGAAGCATTCTGTATCTTTAGCTGTCAGTCTTAGCTTTGTTACAGTTGCTTAACCAGCGTAAGCTTTCTATGATCAGAAAGAATGCCTCATGGTGATACCTTTAAGACCTTGGATCTGTCTAAATTCAACATATGAGTTTGTGCTCTAATGTTTTTCATTAAGCTCCTTATTTTCTATATAAATAGCACAACAAGCATGTTTAATTTTACTATGCAGAGATTATTGTTGTAGGATCATTTGACAGTTCATGTTGGAAGGGACTTTGGAAGGACTCTCGTCCAACACCCAACTCAAAGCAGAGCCAGCTTTGGGGTTAGTCCCAGCTGCTCTGGGTCTGGTCCAGTCAGGAGTCTGAAGATGGAGACTGCACAGAAGTCATCTTGAAAGAAAATTCATTATGTTCCTAATGCTGAAGACAATACTTGCTGAATATAAAAATAGGAGTTTGAAATGGATCTTACAAATGAGTGTTCTGTTTGTAGATAAACATTGAGATCACTTCTGCCATGCTTTTTAGAACAGACATTTATTTGCACTCATAAAACCCTCGGCATTTTCATAGTATCTGACTGCTTAGCATGCCATGTCCTTCCAAGTGTACACTTCCTTCCATACAAAGTATGGAGGTTTGTAGACTATGAGCTGTAAGTTTTATTCTTAGATATTCCTCTCTCCTCAAATTCTTTTTTTCTGCTTCTATTAAAGAAACTTCAATAATTCAGTATTGTAATCATTTAACTATAAAGCTGCTGTATATTTGCCCCTGATTTAAAGGGAAGAATCTGTATATGTAATAATTCTCTAAGTGCTTTAAAGAGAAATCATTTACCTCAAGAATTAAAGAATTGTCTCAATTAATACCCAGGAAATTCAGCTGCACTGACGATACATTCAGATTATTCATAAACCAGACAAATGAAGGCAATATTACATTCTTTGCTTGACAAAGACGGTTTCCTACTTAGGAAATTCGGGACCATGATCCGTTTCAGTAAAAATGGCTAAAAACAGGAGAAGATTTTTTGACATTTTTTACTTCAAAATGTTCTTTTGATCAGATCTCATGTTTGTTCTGCTCAGTACCACTGCCTTTCAAAAGAGTCTGTGTTAACAGGAGTGTACAATTCTGTATTTCGTGTGAAAGGATGACTGATAAGTGTTGAGGTTCGTGCGGTCCGGAGCAGCCCTTGCTCGGGATGCTCTCTGCCCGTTTGTGGGAGTAGAAAATACACTAAACAAAGGAGCTGAGGCTGGGAAGGAAGAGGCTGTCTTTGAACGATGTGGAAGTTGGCTGCCTGATGTGCAAGTGTCAGTGTCTCTGGGATGAGTTTTCCAGTTTCAGGCTGTAGGGAAGGAGTGGGTGGAGAGTGCATGAAACTGAGATTTCTGCTCCAGGGTTCACATGAAGAAATCTCAAACAGCACAGTTTTTAATCACATGCTCAGTACTTTACCAGGCTGTGTGATTGTATTTTTGAAAATGAGGTGTGGTAATGTCCAAGTAGCTGCAGTTCCTTGTCCCTGTTCTGAGGTGGATGGTTAGTGCTGCTCCTGAGAAGTGCTGACTGTACCTCATCTTGCTGCTGCTGCTTGGTTCGCAGGCTAGATCAGTTTAGATCACTGAATATATTTTAGTTATCTATTTCATTGCTAAATTTTCAAGTATAGCTTTTGTATTCACTCCTTGAATTCATACTGATGGCCATCTTTCCAGGTAAAAGGATGAGGCCATGGGTTAACTTTAACCTGTAGTACTCTTTTTAAGTGAATTTATGAATGCTGATGGTTGGCTTTACTTCAAGCATATTGTTTAGGCTCGTAGAAGTACAAGGAGTCCTTTCTTCTTGTTTTACTGTTTTGCAACATCAAGATTTTGTGTGCCCATGATGAGAACATCCAGAGGAAGTAAACAGACAAAACAATGCTACCACTCTAGCTGGGTCCTGTGATTCCAAGCCAGAATACTTATTATTGACTGCAATATAGTGGATCTAGAAGCAGCACACTTTTCAAAACCCCTCTTTTTTCACATCTTCCTGCTGCTCATTACTAGCTTTGTGCCTTTTTATTTCCTGTCCCACAACTTGTTAGAAAGGAAGCATAAGAGTATAACATCCCAGAGTAATTTCGTCATCGTTTAAAAGAATTTGATGAGAATTTAGCATTTTTGCAATTATAATTTTCACAGCATGGCACTTTTTGGAAGACTTTGCCTGCAGTCTCCAGAATTTCAGTCTCTGCAGACATCCACTTATTGGAACCTGCCTGGAAATTAAAGCCACAGGGATAAAATGGTTTTCGTTACAACTGTAGAAAATTCTGCCTAGTAAATAAAATTTTTGTACTTTTATGAGAATTCTCTAGCAGCTTGCAAAGCACATAGGTCTGTGGCAGCATGATGTTCAAGTTCAAGTTCAAGTCTATTTGAATATAATTCAGACAGCTTTAAAATGTTTTTGTCACCTATTGTTTAGAAAGGTGTACGACAAGAAAATATCATGGAGAAATTTTAGCTCAGCATCTGTAGTCAGACCATCTTCAGGAAGGATGCCCTGAAAATTCTCCCCTCTTATGCAAACTTCTCTAAATTTTTGAATGGCTGGAAAACTGTGTTTGTGTGTTTCTCTACTAATTTTGGCATCATACAGTTCCATAATGCCTACATTTCATTTCCATTTTCTGCCTGATAGCTCCAGCATTTTGTACTTAGTGGGCTAATCAAAAAAATGACATTGTGCAGTACTGGGGAATGTGTTATATGTCTGGTTCTCTCCCCAGTCTAATACAGGTTTTTCCTTTACCAAAAGGTACCCTATAAAGCACAAACTCAAATGTGGGCTTGAGAAATATTCTTAGTAGAATGGGTCCATAGTGCCAGTGATTCAGTCATCTGTCAGCCTGATAAATGGATTAGTGTAAGGGGTGTTCCAGTGGGGAAATGCAGCCCATAGGGCTTCCAGCTAATTATATTTAAGTTGTTTAGTACTGCTGGGAAGCAGCATCCAGGCAATTACTGAAAGCTTTGATGCAGTGTGCACTATTAGAGTGTGCATTCAGAAACTCATTACCCTTTGGTGCTTGTGTTGGATGTATTCTAGGAAGTTGACATGAAACAGAGAACAGGAATCAATAACTAGAAAGGCATTTTAGTTAGCTTCTGATCCATTTCCTGATTCAGCAGCTTCTAGCCTAGAGCATTTAATCCAATTGCTGTAATGTAAGGGGAAAATGTGACTTAAATATATTAATTACTGCATAGATATATGCATCTTGTTTCATTGATGTGTGTAGCTGAAGTTCCACCCAAGACAAAGTTTCAAAAGGTCCTCTGGGGACAAAGTGCTGCCCAAATCCCATGTGACATGTCCCAGCTGCCTCTCATCTCTGTTCCTCCTAAGCTCACTGTAGTAATTTCTCCTAAAGCCTGACTGTATTGATGCCTCCTCAACATAAAGGTTGTATTACCACAGTGTCCATCGTATCCCACCTTCAAAATCTCTTGGAAACTACAGTTAATCCAAACCAAAGCTGATGATATTGGAGACATATCAAACATAATGGCAAAATATTAAACCTTGTTTAAGAAAATTGTACTGGCTCTGTCTCTTTGCCATGGGCTGCAGTTCACATCAGTGATGCACCTTGAGAAAACTCAACATTCAAATGTGGGAAACAGCAAATCCTTTCACGTACTAAACTGCAGTTCTGTACCTCCAAAATGTGCATGGCTGAAAGCTATGCAGCATTTGCACAACTGGGGGCAAAAAAGACTTCAGAGTTCATTTCTCTAGGTTAGAATGACAGATCTACTCAGGGCAAAAGTGAAATTGTTGAATTAAATGAAATTTTTGAATTAAATGAGTTTGTGTAGGTTTCTTTTTAATCTTACATTCACTTTTAAATCAGATAATAGTGACTGTTAGGGGCTATGCAGAGGAGGCTGCATTTCTTCTTTTCTGTTTCTTCTTCCATCCTTTTGCCTGAGGTAGAGCTAAACAGACAAATGAGAGGATTACACTTCAATGCTTCTAAAGAGGATAATTCTGTCCCACCTATCTACAGTATCAAAGAATTAATAATTAAACTCCTTTCTTTATGTTTCCATCACAACAGTCCTAGACATGCTGTGGGATTTGTTTCATGTTTTATGAAGTTCAGCAGAAATCTCATGAGTTACTGTCAAGAGAGAAGTTTGGGTTTTTTTCTTTTTTAAAATATGCACTTGTTAATTAGAAAAATGGCATTCGGTTTGCCTGAGGGTTGGTAAAATAAATGTTATGCTATTTGGTATGTGTAAATCTTTCTGATAAAAATTACCAGAATTGCTGTGTTGTAGGCCACAGCACCCATGACTCTGTCTGAGTATTGTTAAAAATTCTCTTACAGTAACTCAGCACCTGCAGTCTCGGTACCTGCCTTGGTTGCTGACAGCTCAGCTTTTCATAAATTCATTATTACCGCTGAAAGTTCAGGCCCATCAAATAATGGTAGATAACTCATGTATTTCCTGTCTCTGAAATATTACATGTAGAGAGAATATCTTCTACACTCAAATATATCCCTGATGCAGAAAAAAGCTAAAGCTGTTCAAGCGCCTGTACAGGCAAAGTGTTGACAGTGGTAAACGATTATGAGCATTTGATGCTGTAACTGTGTCTTCCAGTCTGGTCCTTAGACTGGTTGGATTTGAGTCACTCTTTATCTCTGGAGGAGCGTGTGTAAAAGGGGTAGCAGAATATAGCCAAAGTGATGAGACCGTGCTTCTGAAATTCTTAATTTCATGATGTTGTCACGACCCGCTCCTGGNGACAGAACCCACCCGAATTCCCAAAGTTACCAGTCCATTTTTATACCCTCAGCATGCCTTTTGCACCTCCCCCCAAGGCAGGGGGTTGTTTTCCATGAAGCAGTGTGGCCAGCCAGGCTGTGAACCCCCATATTCGCCGGGTTCATGTGGAGGGCAGGGCAAGGGCTCTTCTTGCCTCTTCAGGGCTCAACCCCTTTTGCTCTGGAGGAAGGGATGGGCCCAACTGCGCATCAGGGGTATAATGCAAAAGTCAAAACCCTGCAAAGTGTCTTAGAATGCATAAATCATTAACTGTTTTAGTCTCTGACAGATGTCCATTAGCTTTGGCAGAGTTAGTTAAGGTGAAACGTGAGAGGAGTTTCTATTTGCAGTTTTGTTTTCCCCTGGAGATACTTGCTTCAAAGTGGCAACCCAGACTCCATGAGCTACACCTGAAAGACTGATATATTCAGGGATGAGACTTTCAAGTCTAAGTGTTTTAAGATTTTGTGGGAAGAAATGGATTATTTCTGAGCCTATTTTTGTTGCTTTGGCTCAGATTTTACCATGGGGAAACTTTGCACTAGTACTGTAATGAAGATTTATTTCAAAGTTGCTGTTCTGCTTTTTGACTGATTCATCACTTTGTTTCCTTTGTCAAATCTGAGCGTTTGTCTATGGCAGATTTAAAATAAAAAGCTTTTCTTAACTTCCTTTGGAGGAAGCAGCTGTGGGGGAATGATAGACACGTAGGGAATTTTTTATCATAGCAAGCCATTAAATAGTGTTTATTTACTCTATAAGACCTTAGGGCAAATACATTAATATTCAGGGATTGTGTGGGTTTTTCTGAACAGAGTTTGCAGTTCCAGCCCAGAGATACTCTGTGCAAACACCACAGACAAACCTGGTGTGTTGTGCTCAAAGTGGTGGTCCTGGTTTCTGCTCCATGTGACTGCAGTGTCATCCATGATCCATGCGCAGTGTACTTGCTGGTCATGCCCCAGGGGAGCCACAGCTGTGCTTATACCAGTGTGATTATATTTATATATAATGTTAATCCATAAAGAAACTAAAACCCTAGCACATCAGCAGGAGTTTTGCAAATGTTGGAGTGTTCTCTTCGCTGATTTGTACGCTTTTTAAGAATTGCTTTAGAAAATACATTTTAGGTTAGTTTTTGTAGATGGGTGGCATAATTATTGATGTCCTGCTAGAATCTTCTATGTAGTCATGGTTTACTACATGTATACTCCCCCAGGGGTAGTTTGAAAATATTAAAGCTGTTTATCAGTTTGAAAGGAAGCAAAATATTCGTGTCGTGCACTAGGTACCCTGCATTTCTTCCCAGAGATTTAGTGAAATCTCTGGAAACTGCTTTGTAATTCAGTGTTTGTTGAAGATGGTCTGTTTAGCATTTAAACTTTCTAGTGCCTCTCAAAGCCAGAAAGGCGGTAGGATAATAAATTAGTTACCCAATTAATGTTTTTTTCATTGTGAAACAGAGTTAAGAAAAATACACTGAAGCAGAATAGTTATGAGATTGGTTTGGTTTCTCCTCATCTCTGTTGTTTAGTAAACAGAAATAAAATTATTTAGCTGAAACTGTGCAGCAATATTACTTAAACATAGGATGGAAAAATACTACAGCATCTAAATCTATTTAGAAGAATTGAATAGGATTTACTAAAGTATCTTCCCAAATGATGTGACTAATTACTCTGAGTTTAAATCAAGGGTAAAACTACTATATTAGTTAGGTGCTCTTAGCCCTGGCCACCAGCACAGCTGACAATTTCAAGTGCCTCCTATAAATCTGGCCCCCAGTTTCAGTTTACTAAAGTTGCCCAGGTGCCTGCAAAAGGAAGCAAAGGATAAATGCAGTGTTTCATCTGTGGCCTACCAGGGGCAGCCCCACATTCAGCCCTCCTTTGAGGGACGTCACTTTGTTGGCTTCTTGGTGTGAATGGTGCTGTGCAGCTTGGCACTAATACCAGGCCTGTTCAGCCCTGTCCTGGCTGGCACTGCAGGGACGGGATGGAAGGAAGTGTTTCGGTTCTTCAATTAAATCGGCACTTCTGATGTAAACAGAGTGGTTGATAAGTTAGTTGATGCTTCAGCTGCCTGCATGGGAGTTGGAGTCAGGATTTCCCATGGTTTTGCTTCATGGAGGTTGTATCCAGTGGAGTAAGAGAAAGCATTTGCACTGTTTGGTTGACTTTTATGTTTTCAAACTTAGTGCAAATCTAAAGTCAAACCATGTGTAGCACATTTACAATTAGTAAAAATGAGTGAAATTCTTAAACTTTTATTTTTGGTTGCTATTTAAACACAGTTATCTTTCCTGGCAGCTTAGCAGCGCAATCCATAGAACAGCAACAGCACCAATGCTAGTTAAATTAGAACTTCTAATATCTCTCCATATCTCTTGCTTTTAAGGGACAAAATTTTTTAAGGTTGCGAACTGTGAGACCACTTCAGCGCAACATTTAGGCAATTTCTTGGTTTTGTTTCTGTTCCTTCTCCCATTGTCTCTTTTATAAGAAGCCCACGTTAGTTCCATGTCCAGAGTGAGGCTGCTTCTCCTTGCAGGGAGAGAGCTGGGAGAGCACTGCTGTGGGGCCACAGCTGGAGTTGGGCTGTGGTGGGGAACTGCTTGGCCAACCCACTGAAACACCTTGATGAGGAGGTTTTTCTGCCCAGAAAACTTACTGCCCATAGGGATGGGACTGGCAAGTAGTTAATAACATGAAGTGCTGTTATTTATTGCTCTATGCACAGATTCAGAGGTCATCATTTGTATTGCCTGCCTTCAGTCATCTTACTGATGCCCTGAGTGACCTTTGTGAAGAAAGCTGTTCTGCTGCACTCCTGTGACTGAGTTCTTTCAGCTCATAGAGGAAAGAATAAGCTCCCTAAATTAGAAGCCATAATATTATTCACAGCAGAACTTGATCCACCTGTCTCTGGAATTCTCTGAATCTTTGTCTACCAGTATGAAACCCAGGAACTTGTATATGACTACAAAACTCATCTTCTAGAAAAGTCCCACTAAAGCTTAATATCAACAAATAGAGAATCTCTGTGTTCTCCTTTGGATAGCTGCACTAATGGTTAGTCACAGGTTATGAAAAGCATATTCTTTGTTTCTCATTTGAATTTGGTGTCAACTTCCAAATGCTTATTTGTTTTATGCATACCCTTCTTTGCTAGATTAACAAGCTGGTTGGCACTTAGAATATTCTCCCCGTGAAAATACTTAATGCTGTAATTAGGTCATCTTACCTTTTTTGACGATAAACTATACAAGCGGAACTCTCCAGATAAGTCATACTAAAGTATTTTCTATAGTTTTCCAGTCACTTTTGCAGCTATATTCTGTGATCCCTGGTGGTGGGGTTTTTTCAGTTTTTTTTTCTAAATTGTGAAGACCTTGTTGTATTATATGTAGGCATAGGTAGTAATGCATTATAATATTACCAGGGAAAGTTTAAACCAACATTTTCTGTCTTTGCATACTGTTTATTTCAAAGCTCATATTAGTACTTAATTCTGTATGAAATCACATTTGAAGAAACTCTTTTGTTATTGAGTAAAACCTTATGGATAGGGACATCTGCTAGCAGGGCAAGTTATTGGAATCATCTGTACATTCTCTCACCCAGTCATAAGGGAAATGTATGTAACTTTTCCGTGTCACTGACACTTACAAGTAATAAAATAGCAATAAAGAAATTGTATCTTTTTACTTCTAGTATGTTTCTTTCCCTTTGTTTTTTACTTTTTCAGTAGAGAGCTAGTATGAACTTTTTTACCCAGGAGTTGTCTGGTAACCAAAGCTGGACTTATTAAAGGCTTTGATTAGCTCTTCCAGCCCGTGTTACCAGTGCTGCTTGCACTGATGCCTTCTGCCTGCTCTGTAGCATCAAAGGAAGATGAATAGCCTTTAAGTGATCCTGTCACTGATAAAAACCACCAGGGATCCAGTTTGTAAGATTTGTAAACAGAACAGATGAAAACATGACCCAACCAATTTATGAGTATAATTATGATAGAAAGTATTCATAGCGTTTCTTCAATAGCCATGCTTCCATCTACAGCACTACAATATGAGTATCTGGTATCTGTAGTGTCCTTTAAACTCCATAAATCTTGCAGAAACCTACAGTACAGATATTTTTCTGTTATTTGACATGAGAGCAGCCTCAGTATGTGTTAATTAGTGTTGCATAGCATAATGTCAGATATTAGAGATAATATTAATATAACTCTTAACAGTTTTGCCATAAGACATGAAGAAGTCGTAACAGAAAAATCCTCTAATTGTTGCTTGGGTTTTCAGATTTTGTATTTACACACAGTTATGCTTCTTGAGTATCTTGTATTTTTTGCATAAACATAATATGCTCTCCAGAAAAATTAGATGGGAGACAATTCATGGATTCCTCAACTCTGGCAGTGTTCAAGGCCAGGTTGGATGGGAATTTGAGCAAGATGGGAATTTGTGGAAGATGTCCCTGCCCATGGCAGGGGGGTTGGTACTAGATTATCTTTAAGAGCTATACCAATCCAAACCATTCTATGAATCTATAATTAAAAAATAAAGATGGGATGGGGAGATGAGAGCAATCATCTCAGAATGCCATCTGAGAATTAGATAGGTAATTAAATAGGTAGCCACATAGATGGAGATTTGTATGTATTCAGTAGACTAACTCAGAAAAACTATGGACATCTAGCTGATGTCTTGATAATACTTTGTGATGCTTAAATTGGCATTTATTGTCCCTTGTGTAGTCCTTCACCTCCAACTAAAATAGCTGTAACTCCTTCTGAAGTGAGTAGTTGTATTTGGTTAGATGGTGTACTTGTCTCCCAGTAAACTAAATGAGAACATGTTGTAGTCCTGCAGACTGAGAATTGAATTGGGTTTGTGAAAGCTTCTTCTGATCATGTGTTTAAGTATGTAATTTATTAAATGGATTATATCAGAAAATTATATTTAATATCTACTTGTTTTGGTAACTGAGTACTACAGAGCCACTCGCTTGCTTCCCGTAGACATCCCAGTGGGATGGGGAAGAGAATCAGAAAAAGATAAAACCCATGTGTTAAGATGAGTTTAATAATTGAAATAAAGTAAAATATGATACTAACTATAATAATAATAATAATAATGATAATAATGATTAAAAGAGAAACAACAAAACAAGAGTAATAAAACCCAAAAAGGACAAGTGATGCACAATACAAGTGCTCACCACCTGCTGACCAATGCCCAGTCCATTCCCAAACAGCAAACAGCCCCTCCCAGCCAACTCCTCCCAGTTTATATACTGGACATGAAGTTCTGTGGTATGGATTATCCTTTTGGCCAGATCAGGTCAGCTGTCCTGACCATGCTCCCTCCTGGCTTCTTGTGCACCTGCTGACTGGCAGAGCATGAGACACTGAAAAGTACTTGAGTTAGGGTACACACTGCTCAGCAACAACTAAAAACATCAGTGTGTTATCAACATAATTCTCATACTGAAACAAAAATACAGCACTGTACCGCCTACTAGGAAGAAAATTAACTCGGTCCCCAACAAAACCAGGACAATAGTTTTAGAAGCTGTCAGACATTTGTGTGGGAGAGGATAATTAATTTTAAAAGTCTCCAATGAATATCTCATTTCACTTTACAACATTTAATTATTAGATTATATAGACATAAATTGTGCATAAGACTTAAGGCTTGAAACAGAGGAGTAGGAAACTAGTCAGGATACATGGTGCTCACATGGCAGAAGAAATGAGAAATAAGGCTTTACTCATCACACTTGTTGGCAGGTATGGAAAAGCCTGTAAATAGGTTTATTATTGCAGGAGAATGTCAGGCTGTCTTTCCTGCTTGATTTTCATAAATTCTTGCCCTTAGACTTTTCTGCAAAAACATACAAGGTGATTTCTTTTGCTTACTTATTTCCTCTTGCACAGAAGTGTTGCTCAGTCAGTTCCCACTGGAAGCTTTCTGAGGGAGCACTTCTGTGTGCGCCCCACTGTTCTGAGGCAGCGCTCTGGTGTTTCAGTCCTGTGCTCAGCAGTGGTCCTGGTTGAATCGTTTGCTGTTGTTATACCTGACCAGAGATGCTGAAAATTGTTGAGCCAGGCTCAGAATATATTAGGATTCTTCCAGGTTCCTGAAAAAGGGCATGATTTTGCACAGGGCTGTGTCACTGGGGCTTGGCCTTCTCTGTATAAATCTTTCTGTGATGGGTATTGGTTTTTTCCCCTTCAGGTTCTGCCAAAGCTCTTAACTTGGGACCTAGTACCTTGGTGAATGCCAAAAGCAAAAGGGGTCAAATCCTTGTGTTTTGAGGAGGTGGTGGACACACTGCCATCCTGATGGGTACCTCTGTCTCTCATTGCAGCCCTCTCAGCTGGCAGATGCGGTGATCTCCATGGTAACTCAAACCCCCAGACTCTTGACAGCAGCCTGCGAGGAGCAGCATTCAGCAGCTCAGGGGTCTCACGACCAGGTAAGCCAAATGAATTGCCAAATAAGAGGTTACCTCCAGTGCACTGTTTCCTGGCCAGCTGCCTTTCAGATTTCTCCCTGGTGAAGCCACCCAAGCAGTTGGTTCCTGTGCATGTACCAGTGCTGTCATTTACAGCTACAGCTGCCCAGCTCTCTTGGTAGAGGCATTTGATAAAAAATCTACATTTATCCAGGATTGCTTTTGAAGCTCCAGATTGAAGAAGTGAAACAAAGAAGCACTCTACTATTCTTTAAGTGGCTTTGCTGTTAAGTAATTGCTGTGGTAGGAAATAACCCCAAAACAGGTCAACAGTAAGATCCATCTTACCAGTGCAGCTACACCAGCAGCAGTACTGCCCAGTCTCTAACATTAGGCCTGAGCAATCTTACTCTCCTGCAACGCATCAGGGACTGTTAGCATGTTCATGGAACATTCCCTGGTGCTCTGAAGCCTCTTTGAGTTGCTGCTGTGCTCTTTTCATACAAGTGTCTAAGTTCCTCACTGTGCTAATAGCAGCATGTGGGGCATTCTGGGTAACATCTCAAGAAGGTACAGACTTCTTCCCCTTTTTTGGTGAATTATGGAGAAAGAACAAATTCTTTGCTATTTTTGGGAAAGCAATGTGGGAACTATACAGCTGTATTGACTATACATTCCAGTACCACTAATGCTGTGAATGAAAGTACTATCTCTGGTCCTATGCACTTAAATACCGGGGAGGATTTTTTACTCCTTTTTGTTGTAAGGTTTCACAGTCATTTGTATTGAATTGTTTCCATCCCATGAAGATTGTATGTCTTTTGTGAGCTCTTGGTTTCTATTTGCTGTTTTCTGGATGTAACCTGCATTGTTTCTTTCTTGGTTGCTACCTAAGTCCAGTTGGCTTGAATATGCTGTCTCCATTGTAAAAAGAAATCCATATTATTCTGAATAACCACTCCACTACCTTTATTAGCCAGTTTGACATTTTTTTGGGCCATAACTGCTATCAACACTATTTACTTTTGTATCACTGATGATGCTTTTAAATAATGTTAAGCAAATACTGGATGTTTTTATTGGAGTAACACAGAGCCCTTCTTCAATTATTATTTCCTGTTAGCAGCTACTCTTTTATATCTATATCTTAGTCACATTTGATGATACTGATAATAATTTCTTATTCTGAATTTTTTTGGCTGTATGGTAACTGCTATTCAAAAATCTGTGTGTTTCATTTAAGGAGTAACTTTTGTTCCTCCTCGAACTCTGTTTCTTACCAAGTTTCTATAAAGTGATGTTGACTGGCATCAGTTTTATTCATGTAACTTCACAGTGAATTTGTTCTTGGTTGGTTTGCTAGTTTTTTTGCCTGAGATTAATAGTGACTTCGAGCTCTATAACTGCTGAGGTCATACTGCTTACCATCCTCAAATATTGGCAGAAAATGCTAGAAGTTTTACTGAATTTCTTCGGTGTTCCAAAGTGTGCTGTAAATTAGCATCATTGAAATGATACTCCCCCAAATACTTGTAAGACTCCAAGGCACAAATTATCAGTGTTTGCTAATTTAAAGTAGTCTTTTAACAATTGTTTTGATTACTAATAGCCTCCTTATCTGTAAAAAATGCTTTTTCTACTTATAGAGAAGAAAATATATGTTTGGGGGTTTTTTGCAGTGTGTTTGTATTCCTTTAAAACATGAATCAGAAGCTGCAGACCTTCTGCTGTCTTTTCTGTTTTATTTAGCCCAAGTTTTCCTATTGGAATTATAGCTGAGATGTTTTTATTGGGTTTTTAGTGTGTAATCTATATTTCATTGTAATTATACCCATAACCCAGAATTGGAGTGTGATTTTTTGCCACAGTTCACCTTTTTCAGACTATATAATTGTCACCTTTGGTCCCTGGCAGTGGAGTAGGGAGAGTCTTTCCACATTTTCACCCCTGTGCTGTCCCAAATGCAAAATTTTTCTCCAGTTTACCGGGCCAGTGAACTTCCATGCTTGTTACTATCTAAACATTACATATTGAATGCAGAGGCCCAGAGTGTAATTACCATTTTGGTATATGAAAAAATATTCTAGGAATAAAATTTGGGAGTGCCTGATGTGTTACTATTGCCTGTGTGGCATTGCTAGCTTAGGCCTCACAGAGGGACATCCTTCGTAGTTCTCTTGTTTTACCAGTACATACTCAAACAGATCACCCAGTTCTCTGATATGGTTTAGTGGTTTGCTTTATGTCGTATTGCCAACCTTATATCCTTCTGGAACCTGCTGGCATGGTATCTATATTAATTCAAGAGCTTCACACTCTGGCTTATCAGTAATTTTGAGAGATAATGGTGCCAATAATGTAAAATACCATCCTCTGTTTCTTTTTGTCTGTCTCTCTTTTCCATAAAAGTTAGAAAACTGGTTTTAATGTTTCACTTAATGGAGATCTCCCCAGCTGTTTGGAGTGATAACTATACAAAATATCTCCTAAACAAGACTTTACAGCCTCTCTTGCCTGTTTCCTTGGCCTTTGGTTCTTCTCTCCATTCAGGTGTTCATATGTAGGGTTGAGTTTGTATTGCATCTATTTCTCTAATACCTCCCAGACATGAGAAGTTTCTTGTCTGCCCCAGGCTGTCCTTAACCAAAAACTAAACACAAATTGGTGAGATGAATTTTATTCCCTAAGTAGGCTCGTTCTCACCATGCATGCCAGCTGCTGATCCTTAGGCCAGAACCTCTCAACTTCTCACCAGACACACAGCCAATAACTGATCATCAATATTTTTGATTTCTGTTGCTCCAAAGATCAGAACTCCAGAGTTTCTTTCACATTTTCCTGCTGAAACATGCAGCTGGTCTTCACTAGCCAGAAATTTTGTAACAAGGAGTGAGTACATGCTTTAGCACTTTTATGTCTCATAGTGTCACTGAGACTTTCCTCTCTGCAAGGAGAATGTCTCTGACCAATCTGGAGACAATGCAGGGAGAAAATCTCAGTTTTCAAAGAAAGATCCTCCAGGAAAATGTTGTGTAGATTCCTAGTATTAAATATTATAGAAACTCCTTGTTGGATTTTGGAGATTTCTTAGGAGTAACAGTGCAAATCTGCTCAGGCAGTTCTGTAGAGATTGTTTACCTGAACCAGACAGAGGAAACCCAAAAGCAGACAAAAACATTATGATTTTACAAAGTTGTTAAAAATTTTTAGTGGATCTTCTTTAATGCCTGAGAATGGACCACAGAAATTTCTTCAGTCGTGTCTTACTGGTTTGGTTGCTTGAATTAGACCAACAATTTGTACATAAGTGTCAGACCACTTTAATATGTTCCACTAGGTAGGCACCAAACTTATTTCCTCAAGTTTGTTGTGACTCTTGAAAATCATGGCCAAAATCACTACATAGACTAACCAAAATACATTTTAACAAAATCTAGTCATGTTAATTTTGTCTTATGCATTCTTGCTGTCATTGTTTGTTATGCTATGATGGGGGTGACAATGACAAGAGATTGGCTTTATCAAGGTTGTGTGTGATGTGTTGTGTAAATGCATTGGGAATTACAGTATTTTCACTAGAAAACCTTGACAAAAGCAAGATGAAACGGAGATGAGGCAAAATTAGATGTCAAAAAATGAAAGGTTGGACAAGTTCAGTTAGAAAAAGTAGGTGTATGCACATGATACCTGGGAAGAAACAGCTCACCCTTTGCTAATTTGATGTTTATTGTATGAGTTAGTTGCTTTGAATTTAAGAGTGAGATGGATAGGATGTAGAGGAAGATACTTCAAACATATCAGTGTATGAGCAGGTTTCTGTTGTTTAAGAAGCTTGCCATAGGTGCAGTTTAAGAATGTCACAAATGAAATGTGTGGTAGGGAAAGTTGTGACTGTTGTTGGTAAAAGTAGAAAGGCACAGATTAACATAAGAAAATGTTCATAATTTTTTAAAGAAAATATTTCCAGACCAGTACTTTTTCAGAAGCATTCATTCGGTGTGATGGAGAAGAATGTTTTGTTATATGTAAGGCACCACTGAGATGTTTTATTTTGATGAAATTCATGTCCTCTCTTTGCCTAAGAACATTGTATTCAAGGAAAGTAAAAGAAATTAAAATCAAAATGTTGGCTTGCCAAGGGCATGAGTTTGAAAAGTACCATAATATACCAATGCATACTGTTCCTTAAAAACTTTATTGATTTGTTACAATTATTGATTTTTAATCCGCTGTTGAAATTTATTTGGAACTTTAAAACTGGTACTGCACAGGCAGAAAATACAGAGGCTTTCTGTATGTTAACAACAGTTGTTGTTGGTATCTAATCCCACCAAATCATTTTATTGGTCATTTAGATTTATGGACTAGAAAAATCAGTCTGCTTTTAAACAATATCCTTTATAATTCTTGGATTTACTTAATAAGCTCTGTATTGATTTTGATTTCTAAAATGGTTTTTCAAGTATGGTCATCAAATAATATTACACCTATGGGCATACCCATGAACTATTCCCTCTGACTACTCAGCATTTACTATTCATAGTGGGGTTATTCTTAGAAGTCACATGGCACATGTTCTGTTCACTGAAAAACAGTGAATTGTTGTAATATTATTTTTTTAAATAACATGAACATTCTTTCAAATTTGCAGCTGTTTTATGGCTAAAGGAGAGCTTTATTTATATAATCTCTAATACTTCTCTTGTTACTTGGTGAATCATGGTTAACTGAACTGTGATTTTATTCATGAAATATTGCTTAATCAGTATTTTTTGGCCTATCAGTACAGTCAGAAAAAAGTAGTATCTAGCTAGAACATGAACTTGTCTATTTTACACCTTTACATGGTGCTGAGAGATGAGGAAACTATTTCTGTGTTGGCCAACTTCTGAGATACTTGTTTTGAGCCTTTCTTTTATGCACTAGGGTTTTAAACTACTGCTAGTGGAATGAGATTATTGCTCTTTATCTTTTAAAATGTTTCTTCTTTGACATAGCTAAGGTTCCAAGGAAGTATTTCGATGACAGTAAAGTGAATGCTATTCCAAAATGAGAGAGTAAAATGGCTCGTCCTTTGATTTTTAAACCAAACTTGTCATTATTTAAGGCATAGCTCAGACCTTTTAGGACTGGACTGTGACAATCCCATACTCTGTCACTTGATTTCTAGAGCATTAATATACCATATTAACCATGCCAGTCACTTGAAAGTTGTAGTAATAGATATACAGGGCAGAGAAAGGCAATTTTTTAAAATCATTAGTAAGTATATATTTGGTTCATCTAAAGTGCCAGATTAGGTGAAAGGCACACACACCTTCATGAGTGTACCCCGTGCCACAGTGTGGGGGAGAGTGGAGCTCTGCGTTGCTCAGAACTGTCCCTCTGAGTTTGCTCAGTATATGGGGAGCCCCTTATACCAAGCTAGGGCACTATGGACTGACAGTCAGAAGAGCTCAGGCACAGCAGACATCAGAAGGCTTGATCAGAAGGCTCACAAGTTTGAGAGTTTATTCAAGATAGATTAACAGACAGTTCTCATAGCTCATAGTAGCAGTAGATAGTTCCTAGAAGTTCCTATTACATCATTTCATATCCTAGTAGATCTAACTGTCACGCAGTAACATCCAGACTTCTTATACTCTCTCACATCCAACATACCACCACATAATTGGTTAACCAATTCACCTTACATACACCACAGCCTCTCATTGGTCACAAGCCACACACATACTCCAGGTAGCTCTGTTCTCTCTAAGGCTGCACTCCAAACAGATTTCTTAAGGGATGCACTCACTGCCACCCCCACAGCTCAGCAGAGTCTTCACACAGGTAAACAGTACATCTTCATCTACCCAAAGTCTGCTTGACTTCTCTGGGCAGAAATTTGCCCAGATCAGTGAAGTCACCTTAGGTTGCAGCACTCTTGGAAAGCTCAGGTATGTCCCTGGACAGGTACCACACTCTGTGTGTAGCACATTCCAGAGACACAGTGTCTTCTGCAGCCTGCCTGTAATGAGGGACTCTGTGTGTGCAGTAAATCTGCTGCTTCCCAAACAGAATTAGGACAGTTTTCCTCTGAAGAAAAATGGAATTTTCTGCTTTTTAAAGGTTAGTTCACTTGGAGCTTTTATTTGATACTGAATTATTTTATTACGTCATGGTGTAGAAGTGGAATTACTCCAGGCAGTCCAGTTAACCTACTCTTAAACAATCTGAATGTCTCATGCAGCCATCCCACACAGAAACTGAAATGTTCTTTCAATAAGTTGTTTCTCTTTAAATTAACCCTTGGAAAGGTATAGGATCTGTATTTCTATTCATGTTTTTTGTATGAGCGTGTTCTTATCACTGCTTTGTTTTAATGGAACATCAATAATAATAATAATAACAACAACAATAACAATAATAACAACAACAACAACAACAACAACAACAACAACAATAATAATAATAATAATAATAATAATAATAATAATAATAATAATAATAATAGTAGCCAACCTTTGCAAATGAAGATTTGGGCAGGGCTCACCCCACGTGGGTGTGCCCTTCCAGCCTGCGCAGTG
Organism: Sakesphorus luctuosus; assembly: GCA_013396695.1. Taxonomy (NCBI): domain Eukaryota; kingdom Metazoa; phylum Chordata; class Aves; order Passeriformes; family Thamnophilidae; genus Sakesphorus; species Sakesphorus luctuosus. The sequence continues at coordinate 388,086 of VWZD01006342.1, forward strand.
GATTTTTTAGGTGAGGCACAGCGTGCACAGAACTGGCCCCACTGTTTAAGTCCTGAGGTCTATTTGCCACGGCCGAGCGAGCTTGGACAGTGACAGTGAAGTCCTCCGGACTGTCACAGCACCCGGTACTAACTGGGGCTGACCCTGCTGAGCATCTGAGATCTGACGGGATGGGATGGCAGGGAGGCATTGAACTGCCGGGGACGGTCTCACGGAGACTTGAACTCGCAACCTTGGGATTCAGAGTCCAGAGTGCTCTCCTTTACACCACGAGACAGCCCCACTAATGGAACATGAATATAATTTATGGATAAACATATCCTTATGTAGATAGTAAATGCTAAAGATTTATGCTCCATATACAGATTAACATCGGTTAATTTGAGAAGAAATTCCATCCTCAATCAGCCTTTGAACATTTTCTCATGGTATTTTACTGTCTTCACTCTGAATGCTGTAATTGAAAGAAATAAAACTACTTTTTCTCAAAAGTTTATTCAAAATAGTGGTGAGAGTTAAGATGTAGTTCTTTGGTGTGAACTGGAGATATTTCAGGTATCATTAATCAGAGTGGAATTGCAAGCATGTCATCACTGGTGCTGTGTTTTCACTTAAACACTGAGATCACGGGTAACGTGAATTGTGTTTATCATGAACCTACATCAGTTTAAATAAACTTAGCTCAACTGATGCATGCATAAATTAATTTCCCTTTTATCTAGCCTACTTGCAGTCCTAATAAACACAATAATCAATCATAACTGCCTTCTTCATTAGTATGATTGTATATTTCTGATCAAGGAAAATATAAAATAATACGTCTCTAGTCCCTACCCAGTTTACCCCAGAGTCAGGTTCTCTGGATATAATGATTCACCTTAATAATTTTTACATTCATGGATAGAAAAAACAAACATGTTTGTTTCGGGTTTTTTTTTAGTTTGTATGTTTAAAGGATGATTGTATTCAACATTGTAAAACTAAAGGAGTATAAGATACTTTGTTTTCTCTGCAACACATGAAAGAATGCCAGTTGGACTGAGAGAACTGTTTGTAAACACAGGGGCAATGATAGCATGTTTGGAAAGGTTTGTACTGAAGTAATGTATACTCATCCTTTTTAGTAATAGCTAGTTTGAGGTCACTGGCACCTTTCTTACTGATTCCAGTGAGTCCAGGATTCTGGCTAGGCATTTTCTCTCCTAGCTGAAATATAAAGTGCTGAAATATAAAGTGCCAAGCAAAATGTGAGGTTAGCTTCATGTAAGATACTAGAAAAAGTCCAAACAATTAAAACTTCCCTTTAGATTACTGTTTGAAAGCTTCCTTAATGGATTAGCTACTTCCCCCTATTCCCACACAGAACTGAAACTGGCCTGCAAATAATACTTTTAACTTTTATGCTGAACTATTTACACTATATATCATCTATGATAGTTTAATTACATACATATATAGTATATCACACATTTAATTACTGTAGATAGGCAATTATGAAAAATGTATCATATGTGAAAGATCAACTTGCAATTTATTTACAGTAGTATTTTGCAGCTTCTTAATATACTTTAGCCTTTAACAACAAATTCTGCCTTTTGCAACTGCAAAAGGCATCAAGGCAAACTTGTGTTCTAGTTGGTTTGTCTTTAAAATGTGTGTTCAAAATACATTCCCTTAAGCGCAGTTGACAAGATTAGAAAAACAGCAGTTTTCTTGAGATGTATTGCTCCCATAGTAGTTAATGCCAATTTCTGCACTGCTAGTTCAGAAATACTGTTCCACATAAAGGTATAGCAAGGAGTTGCTTCAAAATGGTGTGTAAATACATCCTGAGCAGTCCAATGCTGTTTCTGGTATTCTAGATTAACGATGCTGTTGCTGTTTCTGCCTCCTCTGCTCAACACTGATTGCAAACCAAAATTAGTTTGGAGAAATGTTGGTGGCGGTCAAGTGTAGCTGCTGGCTTTTATACAGGAATTCAAACGTATGGCCCATGTAACTCAAACTAGACTTTAAATGTGCTAATGATCTTGCCTTATTACTAGTAAGTTCAATGTTAAAGACTTAATATTAGAATATCTTCTTACATCTGTAGAGAAATTAAATTCAGAAAATATGCTTATTTGTCCTTTGAGCTTTCAAGTTATGAACTTTCTTCCAAAAAAGATTTGACATGAATATATTTTTACATTGAGATGGATATTTTCCTCAATATTAAAAATTGAGCATCATAATGCAAAAGTTATTCTTTTACTGGCACAAATGAAGGATATGGAGCACCTTTTTGAATAAACATTGCAATAAGGTGTTAAGCAAAAGTGTTTCTGTTTTTTACTTACATGCTTCCATTACATGAACGTGGATATTAAATATCTTTGGTCATTTCAGGGTCAGTAATTTGACCTCCAATGTAAATTAATCCCATGTTATATAAATATATTACTTTAGATTTTAGAACAATATCCTCATTTAACACTGCAAGTGTCATAAATTTTTTTCAATTTTTTTATTTTTTGAGTCAGAAGTTCAGCTGTGATAAAATATGACTAAGTGTGAACTTAGTATATGATACGGCCATAAGGTCTTTTAGCCATGTTTTTAGAAAACATTGGTTCAAACTCTTCCAGATAACATGCTATCATTCCAATTATCTATTCATTTCCTTATTTTAAAGAATTTAGCTTTATGTCAAGCTATTAAACATAGTGGAATGATTCTGTTTTAATCAATTTGAGTTGATATATCTCTGTTTAGTAGTAAACTGAAGAATCTGTTTTCCCTTTTGGCATATGCATGCATTTGATTGCTCTCTATATACTGATAGATTTTTGTAAATTATCTGTTTAAAGAGTAAGCCCAAATATTTTGAATTTATTCTCATTAGATAATGTTTTGGAAGTCTGTTAATATATACAGTCTTTGCAAGCTCAAAAAGTGGAAGTTCCTCTTATAAGTAGGTGCTTAAAACTATGCAAAGATCATTTAAATAATCTTTTAAATAATCATTTAAATACTATATCAGTGTCTAAAAAAATAACCCTAGGCCAGAGCAGCAGAAGTCAAGGAAGCAAAGCTATGTGTGGTGTCATCAGTCTGAAGACAGTGCTCTGAGGAATGAGGAATAGGATCAGTAGAAGTAGTTGGGTCAGGGAAGTGAGGTGAAAAGGGAGGAAGGGGAGTGCTCTGAGGAGGAATGGCGGGAAGACCAAAGCCTGGGAATCCTCTGGATTTCTCTGCTCTAAAGAGGCTTCATTAGCTTGCGTGGCCAGATTTGAAAAATGAGGGAGAACTTGGTATTAAACCTGTTGTTATTGCCTATTATCATGTATAAATAAAAATTTGCCTAGTGTTTACCCCCCTTTTTTTCCTATGAACTAGTAACCTTTTTTACATTAACTTCGATGAAGTCATATTTTGAGAATTTACAGAATCTTCTTACATGGAATTGCCATTTATCTTACGGAGATTATTTCAGTCATTCCCCAAGGCTTTCATGGTGCCCTGTGTCCCAGAGCTTTGTTCTTGCTGTGGCCACCTGTCCTGTAATCAGTGTCTGCTCTCGCCTTGCCTGCAGCGCTTTGGGGAGAGAGTGTATGAGCTTTGCTGGAGTCATGCCTCTTTGCATATGTTTCTCTTGACTTTTAAGTCAAGTTTGGTTTAGAGTGAGTATTAAGACCTCATTGATAGGTAATGGTCTGCATCATTATGTTTTGTGTTCCTAACTTTTTGACACAAGTGTATTGGAGACAAATGAGATTGCATTTGTATTGATTTGAACAGTTGTTGCTATGCAGCAGAAGAATTGTATGTCCCTTCGAAAGAGAGAGCAAAATAGGAGTAGCCTTGCTTTTACAGAGATGGAAGAAATAAAATTTCTGGTACTGTGGCATGTTTGTTATTACTGGAGTTGATTTGTTGATGAAATCTTTCAGGCATTTGTTTTTTTGCTTTGGCTTTGTCAAGGTTGCTCTACTGAAGTCAGTCCCAGGGATTGTTTACGTAATTTTAATTATGGTTTTCGGTGACTTTAGAGGGAATTTGCATGGCAGATTTATTCATCATGTGATTACTTTGTGTTCTAGAAACTTGTATTATTCTCTTTACTGAACATTTTTTTGTCTTGGGGAGATCATAGGGGCTTAAAATGGGTGATTAGCTATAAAGCTTGCAAACACAGCAGATCTCAGTGTCTCTTCTGTGAAGATGTTACCTCGAAAGGCAGGTGCAGAGCTGTTTACTGCAGTCAGACGTGATCACTCTGTTCTAAATTAAATCTCCCTGTGATGGTTAGCATGGAGGTAATCAAATCACTTGCGCCACTTGATCTGGTCCCATCGCCTTTCATTATCAAAGCCCATTTAAACTGCTTTAAGCTAGAACTGAACTGATAAAACAGATAAATTCATGTATCTGTGATCACATTTTCTACTGTTGTATTTTGTATTGTTTGAGGCTAAAACCCAGGCATAAACCAGCCTAAAACTAATGAAAGTTTATTGCTTAATGTACCTTGTTATCTGGGCAGTTCTATTAATTTAGCTACTCTGAGTTTTGTTTTGAACAATGCAGAATATTTTTTCATTACCATGTAATGTTTTTAACTGATACAGAAGATAAAAATTAAAGTTCTGTCCTTAGAAATTATCTCATTCCCTTCTGGATCATAGGCAACATGTAAGAAGTGGTTCAGCCATTGCTTTAATAGCACGGTGACTTTTTTTCTCCTAGTAATTTGAATTTAACAGTTGAAAACAAAAGTAATTTTCTGTAGATGGTGTGTAATCTCACATAACTAATGGGCTTTTCAGCCCAGTATTGGAATAAAACCAGTTGATGCTCTGTTACCCCCATCCCCATTTGTGTTACACCTGATGGGTACTGTGAGTGTTAACAGACCTGGAAGCAAAAAAGAACTGGGCTATTAGTAGAATTCATATGAACCTCTTCCTTCCAATGCATTTGTGAAAAACTATAATTATTAGTTTGGGTTTGCTAATCAGTGGTGTTTGATTGTTGATAATGCTCAGGTTTGAATTCTGCTGTTGAGTTGCTGCCATCTGCAATACTTTTGATCTGGCAGCTAAGGAAATCAGCCCTTTGGAGGTGAAGTAGCCACTGGGACTTGATTCCTGATTAGTTTTGCAGGCATTTCTAATGCTTTTTCATCTAATTAGTAAATCAGTACTTAAATTAGGCCCACCAAGCTGAAATAGAGGTCAAAGGATGTGGTGAAGACTTTATTAAAAACAAGATGTGGTTGCTTACTGTATGCAGTGCAGATGTGACTGGATTTTGCAGATGCCCAGAGCTTGGGAAGGGGTTGACAGAGTACATATTTTTTCTGAATCAATTTAAACAACAGCTGAAGTTATTGACCTCTTGGAGCTGGAAGAACAGTTGAAGTAGTTCTGAACACATAAAGATTCAGGAGGAGGGGAAGCAATTGCAAACTGAGTTTCTGTGTGCTGTGCTTAATGGTGTACCATCTTTTGAAAGGTTTGAATTGAGTGTTGAGCTTGCTGAAACAAACCATTACTCACCTCATGTTGAAAGGGCATTTAATGACATTAAAGGCTAAGTTATGGCTTTGAATTTGCATGTGGATTTTGGAAATTACCAGCATGGCTCGTAGCTTGGATATCTTTCGTATAAGAGTATCTTTGTCAAATACTGCTGCTGGTGCACATGGTAATAAGTGCATTTACTGCTTTTTGAATATTAATCAAAGTCCAGACTGATGAAAGACAGTCAGGTGAGCTCACCTTCCTTATGAAGCAGACAAATGGTTGAATAAGTTTTGGTCAGATACAGCTGTTAGTATCTATCTATGGCAACAACACTTAAAAAAGGGGTATTGAGTTATTGTCCCTACAGATTAGAGAAAATTTCACTTTGACATAGCTTCTTATTGGCAGTAAGAACGAAAACCACAACAGGTTGACTTTTGGTTTCCCAATGTCAATTTTATTCCTACTGAATATGGAACTAACATAATGAAGAGCAACATAAAATCCCAAGTCTATAGTGCCATTTGTTCAAATGGGTTTGCAGGCCATACCAGTAAGAAGTGCAAACCCTGACAGGTAAGGCTGTATTAAATCTGCCCACCCGTTAGCAAAGAGACCACAGTGGAGTTCTCCTATTCCCTGAGTGGTGTGCAGCCTCCTGGGGTCACCTGCACTGTGGTGGCAGCTGCAGCTCCCCAGGCTTTCTGCTTTTGGCTGTCAGGCACTCACAGGGGTTTCAGTAAGGAACAAATTGCAAGGCATATGAATGCCATTTTTGTATTGTTGGACTTCATCTTAAAGGTATTTTCAAACCTAAATGATTATATGATTTTATGTAGTACTTTTGGCTCCAGCCCTTCTACTGCCTGCATAACCTGGCAAAATTAAGTATGATTTCTTGTGTATTTTTTACGCTACAAATATTTCCAGATTTAAGCATTCAGTAAAACGTGACTGATACCAAAACTAGGCAGGTGACAGTTGTCATCATCTCCCCCTCCCTCCCCCCGCTTTTGTATTTTACTGCCAGTTATCTAATTAATGCTACTTAATATAGAGGAAGTCAGGTGCTGATTTCAGCAGATACTGCAAATAGTGCCAGGTGTAGCCAACTGTGTCTCGGAAATAGAAAACTGCAAAGCTTCAACCACCCCAGTGTAAAGATTGTGAATACCCCAAACCCTGATGTGAAACAGGGAAATTTTAAAAACATAACAAAGAAACGGTAAAAGATAAAAATAATCATGGGCTGTGACATATGAAAGAGTGAGTTTAGAAATAAATCCATTTTTTGTGCACTTATATGTAGTTCCTTGCATCCCTCCTCTTCTTGCTTGTAAACTGTGCCTCCCTTAGACCTGAAAGCATTGAGGTTGTCTGAGTAGCACAGCATCACTGTCATGCCCCTGCTTCACTTGAGAGCCATAAAGTCTCATCCTTTACTTAAATAGCTCCAGTGGGCTTAGGCAAGAGCTTTAACTGAAAGTTCTTTGGGAAAGAGGCTTTGCCTTTACATCTCCTGCCAGAGGAACTTGCCATATTATGTAGCAGTTAAAAAGTAACTACTAATACCAGCAATGAAAACAAGGGAAGCAAAAAGATCCAGAATGTGTGTTTCTGCAGTTGCTGAAAAATGGATTGTACTTTTAGCACTTCATTTTCTTCCACTAAGAAAGTGTTTCTGCTTTTATTTTGTTGCTTTTCTGAAAAATGAACAGAGGAAATATGGAGATAAGCAATTGTAAAGGGAATTTTTGGTTGTCTAAGTATTAGACAAATTAGATTTCCCCTCCCCTGCTTCTTCTGGCTATCTGCCAGATAATAATCTGAATTAACAGGAAGATGGAAGGTTGGGAGTGTGACGAAATTCAATCAACCTTGAATTCAAAGTCAGGGTTAGGTTTTTTATTATTATGATGATGATGTATCTTGAAGGGAATTTTGACAGTGAAAATACGTGGTGTTTTGTATCCTTCGATAAAGTTTTCTTCATCATTTTGGATTTTGTTTCATTTATTTCTGTACATTTTGTCCAGCTAATTACCATGAAACACTGATGAGATGAATGAATCCTAAGTGAACTATTACAGTGGCTCTCAGTAAAAAGATGAAGTTGTATTTTTCAAGGTTGCAGAGTAGGAATTGAAATTTAAATGTAATTTTGGGGAATCAGGCTTTAGCCTAAACTGCTTCGTTTCTCTCATGATTTTGAATTACAAAACATACTTCATTAGGGTAATGTGGAACAAGGTTGAAATATTTTCTCTTAATTTTAGTACTCAAATGATGATTTTACTCACAAACATGTTGTGGTTCAAAATAAATGTAGTAATTTTTAGTACTGCAGGTGTTTTTATTTGTCTGGCATAGGGCTTGTACAAGACCAAACATAAGACTTGATAGGAAAGGATTATATCTCTGAATAAATACTGTTCTTCTCTATGGGTGCTGATGGCTCCTACTAAATTTTGTGATATTCCAAGCTTTTAAGGCAAGGTGGATTGTGTAGGATGTGAAAACAAATATGTTTCTTTTTAACACATTTTTAAGCTAATTAAACAGACTAATGATTTGTAAATAGTCTCTGGATTTACTGTGGGTTTCATTTACTGTCCAACTCACTAGTAAGCATGGCCAAACTTCACTATTTAAGCTGAAAGCTTAAGAATGACTGTGAAATGCTAGTGAAATTTTTTCTAAAGGATTTCTCTTTAGTTAGGCAGAGAAAAATAATCAAATATGTGCATAGATCTCTTAATATATCACATAGTTTTTTGCTTTAATTGTCAGGTACAGGTTAGACCTTCATTGCTGCCTCTGCACCATGTTCACACTTGAGCAGACATTTCTGTGGCAGGAGCAACACTGTAGTGGAGAGTGCATGGCAGAGATCTTTGCTGCTGCCAGAGGATACATCCAATTCATCATTCACCCACCAAAGCCACCTTGCCTTGTGTTGACTGGAGCTGATAGAACATGCTTTTTCAGATGTAAATCATGGTTAGGAAACAAATCTGCAACGGAGCCAGACTTTGCAGTCAGACATCCTGATTTTCATCCATTTGGTTTGATCCACTGCTGCTGTTTATGGGAAGGCAGCACCTCATGTAGTGCTCAGACTGAGCAATGAGGAGCGACACCAGGGGCTCCTGGGGGCACATCCCCGGCCAGTGTGGACTGAAGGCTGGTCACAGCACCTTGTCCTGGCACAGCCTCCTTCCACACACCATGGTCCTTCCCTGCCCACACTGCAGACTTCTGCCCAAAGCAGGTGAGAGCTGAGGAGAAGGAGCAAAACTTCTGCAGTGAGATCCACATCTCTTACCAGGCTGCAAGCCAGGGTGTGCCAAGCAAGCACATTCCGGGGGTCTTCATTCTGCCTGTAGCCCTGGTCTCTGTAGCTAAGCCAACCGACCAAAAATGGTTCCAGTAAGTCTATTGCCACGTTTACAAGCACCGTGCAGCTATCCAAGAGTGGTATTTCCTCTTTTGGTTTGTTCAGGGGCATTTATTTTCCTTAGTTTTAAGGTCAGATTAATGTGTGACTGTATCAAGTACCTGACATGCTTTTAGAACTGTAGAATTTTGAACACAGGGAAGGAAAATGTCAATTCTCTGTCAAAGTGTAGACCAAGGAGTTTAATACTGGAAGTTATCATTTGAATTTCAGACACCCAGAGCAGTTTTCCAATGAGTCCTTAATGGAGACAGAAATCAGCATCTTGTGGTGAATTTTACTATAACACCGTACTAAAATTATAAAGTTGTTCCAAATGAGAGAAAACAGGCATGTTGCATCTTTTTTGTTGTGTGTCCTGTGACTTTACATGTACTGCCACTTTTTCATCATATGCTCAGCTCCCTAAAATGTTTCTCATCTTCTATATAAAAGTATTTGAAACCAGCATGCCATTCATTATCATCATCATGAACAACTTCTCTTTGAGTTGTAAGTTGATGTAGTGCCCAGAACAGAAGCAGAATGTGAAAACCAGTCTAGCAAGTTTCTGTAATAGCTGTTGCACAGAGGTTGTTATTTGCTGTTTTAGTTACAAGTCTAGGACCTCAAGCATTTTCTGTCATGTGTCAATGCCCCTCGTTGATGTGTAGTTTGGTTTCAGTTGTGGCCTGGAGCTACACAGTAATGAGCCAAAAAGGGCAGTTGAAGCACCAGGAACACTTTTCAAATTGTTTCCCTATAACTAATATTCTTGGGCAGATAAACATTCCTCTTTACTTCTGTACCATGAGCTTCACCTTCTCTGTGGTCTCCCAAACTACAGTTGTGCTTTGCTGTGCTTTACTATGGAAGGGGCCTTCAGAGGCTGTGAGCATCCTGATTGTGTCAAAAATGTTCTTTTATAGCATTGACTAACACCATTTATGTTCACTTATGTGAACTGCTGTACAGGTGGTAGGTCACCCATTTTGCTAAGCAGCAATCTCTATGAATAACTGGTTATCCTCAGAAACTAATGTAATTTATGGCATGGTTTCTGTTGGCTTTCCTAGAGGTGTTTGGTTGTTATGTTTCAATCATGTAGTTTTAATAATAGTCAGATCAAATATTTGAGTCTGAGCTTTTTTTCTTACTAGTTCCAAGACTGCATGAAGTCAGCCTCCAGGGAATCTTTCGAAAGAGTTTATTCAGATGTTACTATCAATAGTATCTCCAATGCAATTTCAGAAATGGGTAACATGGCCGAGTTACCCATGAAGCTGCTGAAATGGACCTGGGGTCAAAAGTACCATTTAACTCCTGAATGCAAATGTCTTGCCACATTTCCCTTTGGAAGTGCCAGGTAACTAAAACGAACTGAAACTGGAGATAGTGTGACACTGATTGAACACCTGCCAATGACAAATTTCAAGGTACATTGTGAAAAAGAAATGATGCAGTGCTAGCTAAAGTGCATGACATAACTATGAATAGATGTACCCATGTGTACAACACAGCTCCTACCTTCCTTTAGTTGGAGAGAACAGTTTCACGTGTACCAAGGTCAGCACAGTAGTTGTATCCTGTGAAGCTCATGTCATGCATGAAAGTACACAAAGACCATCTGGGAACTATAAAAATAGCCTGTCCTGACTAGATGATTTGTGTGGTGGCCAAGGACTGATACGCTCATTCAGGAAATGGCAAAACAATGTCAAACTTGTTGGGAAATATCCAGGCTTGTTTTCATCCTTGGGAATGGCCTGGTATCTCATGAAGCAAAATTCACAAGGAGACTGGACCACATGGTTTCTGAATGCCCTGAAGGAGTCTGTGTGAAGTGGTTCAGTGGAGGAAGTGGAAATGTTAAGATTATGCTTAATATTTTAAGATTTCAGGCTTGGTATATCTGAAACAGACTGAGAGTGATACTACAACTTACCTCATATCTAAAAAAATTTTTTAAATGTTTTTAAAATGTCTTAAAGGATTTTTTTCCAAGTTTTTAAATGAGATTGTATGAAATTTGTCATACAATATACTACATTCTGCCACATGCTAGTCAGCTTTATTCAGCCATCTCCAAATAGTTTCTGTTATGATCTCAAGTGAAAGTGGTTTATAAAGCAAGACTTAAATTTTTTGTTTGACCTACAGGAATGCAGGTCATACATCTGAAATTTGGGAAACATTGGCCAGACACTTTTTTTTTTTATTTAAAAAAAGCTCAGTCTAGAAGGAATGATTCTAAACCAACAGAAATAGCTATAAACAGTGAAACTCAGTTTAATCATTTCTGTCCAGAAGAAGAAATAGAGATATTAGTGACTGGTTTTCTGAGAAGCATTTATGTGTCGCAGGTGACACAACAGCAGCTTTTGAGCACAATTTTAATGAGGTTATCATATGTAAGTGACTTGTGTAGAAACCTTTAACTTGAACACTGTAACCCATGACAAGCCTGTCTCCCAGTTTTTATTGTTACTAGATATGCCAGATACAGCTATTGAGGTTCTTCAGGTACATCATGAAGTCCAGGCACTATTTTAAATGCTGTCAGGAAGTTTAACAGATGCTATTAAGAGAACAGCTGTAAACCATCTCCCTTGTCTGTTTTAACATTGAGCATCTAATTATTGCCATAAATTTCTGACCTCAAAACTACTATTTTATATTGAAGAGAACATATTAGCATGAAGGAATTGGATGCTATTCTGTTAAAGAGTTTGAGTCCTCTAATAGCTTGTTATGACACTTATTTATATTACCTACTAGAAGAGTGGTGTGTACAGGCAAGAAGTTTTGATGTGCCCTGTTAATTGAGTAAAAGCTAAACACACTTTCATCTGTGTTATCTTTCATACTTATGGCTGAACTTGGTCTGAGATTGGAGGTTTGAAAGGTCCATGCCATTGCCTGCAGTAGCAAATTTTATTTGTTAACTTATGCCAGATTTGGCCCAAATTTAAGCTACTGTATGGGAAGTAGGAACAGCTGGGGAATTTTGACTTTAGAGGGAGTTTGATTTCTGAATTAACACAAAATTAGAGATTTGCTTGCAGCTCTTTGGTCTCCTGCGTGGTTTTTATAATGTAATTAGATAAAGAGGAATTATGCACTTCTTTCAAATAGAAGAAGAACATAAAGGATATATACTCAATACCTTTAAGAACATTTTTTTATTTTTCCAGGGGTGCAAGAGTATTTAGAAAAATCAATTCTGTCTTCTTGTAAATAGTTTGATCTTCAATCTGAGTGAGGGCAAAGTCTTCAGAATAGTGTACTCAAATCTAATGTTAGTAATATTTTGGATCCTGTCTTGGAAATATTTGCCTGCTATGTAGTTTTCCACTCTTCTGTATGTAATCCCTTACTTCTGAAAGTAGCAGGAGTGAGTATCCTTCTTTTATCTGAAGAATATGGATGATTTCTTGAATGACAGATAGGTCATTTTACATTAGAGGTATAGTTACAGGCAACAGTTCTGCTGGTGAAAAAAATGACACACATTTGTTCTGCTTGCTGAATGCAAGTCTTTATTTGTGTGTGATCTTGGGGGAAAGGGGAAATTAAAGCTATGTTTTTTTCCATCTTTTTTGAGCACCACTGAATGATTTCAAGTGAGGGAATGTAGTGTGGGTGTTTCAGGAGTTGTGACATTTTTGAAATACTGACTTGGGACAGAAGCAATTGTGCAACTTTTCTGTTTTATAGCCTTACCTATAATCAAAGTAAATGGTGTTTCCTAAATACCATTAGAGGGTGAAATTAAACAGCAGGAATTAAATAGGAAGCCATTTCTTTGCTCTCAGAATGGAGCCTCAATTCAGCTGCCACTTTCACCTGTCACGGCTCTCACTAGGGTGCATCCCACAACTTGGCAGCCTCCTCCACCTTTGCTGTGCGTGTGTCCTTGCCCTTCCATTGAAGTTTTCCTTCCATGCCCCCAGGATGTAGGTACATGTTCACAGTCCTGCCCATCATCTCTCTCACCGTACAATTTGCCACCACTCCCTTGAGTTTAAGCCCCACGGTTCAAGCTCAGCTCAGACCTTGCCACATGTTCACGATGCCTCTTTGCAGGCTCAGCCAGCTGGTTCCAGAGAGAAGCTTGAGAATGGGTTTGCCTTTGCAGAAGAAAAAGTGGCTGCTCCAGCAGCTGGTGGCATGAGAGGCCATAGCAGTTGGTGGCCTTTGCAACTTTAATTTTGACAGCCTCCCAGTGTAAGGTGACTTGATGATGTGTATTTTGTGTGTTACCTGGTTCTGTGTTCTCTGGATTAGTGAGTGTAGACATCAAGTGTCGATGGTTTACCCCTTCAGCTTCACCTCAGGGCATTGTAGCAACTGGCTTTTAAATGGCTTCATGTGAGCACAAAATTTTAATAAAAGTGTCTTTATAAGCAAAAAGGATCCTTATAAAAAACTCGGTAAAAGTTGTACATTTCACTTTAGATAACCCAGCTGCCCCAATTTAAAAATAAACCTGCTACAACAGAGTATTTCTTTAGAAAACTGATTATAAGCATGGAGACGTGAGACTATTCTCTCACTGGTTAGCTGACATGAAGTAAAACATTTTTAAGTGTTTTATTTGATACTGATAGATATCCATTACTCCATATGTCTTACAGAATATTTTACAAATGTAATAATATAAAGAACTAGACCGTATTTAACGATGAAGTAACACCACTGAGCATGCAGGCATTCACAGGGCTGTTTGATTCATTAAAACTCATTTAAAGTCAGTGATTCATTTGTTATTTACTTCTACCTCCACACAGGTAGAAATTTATTTGACTTCTTGTTCTCAGACTTCTTTTTCCTCCACTTCTCCTTTATTTTTATAATAACAAATATGCAAGTCAGTCAAGAGCTCAGTCACCTGGAGATTATCTAGCACTCAAACCTTCACCCTGAGCGTGTCAGCCAACCTCTGCACTAATTAAGAGGTACTTAGTCGTAGTTCAGTAGTGAGGATAGATGCAGCCCAGCTGGTTGATGCTACTGAAACAGAGACAGAACCAGTAGGAGGTGAAAGCGCAGTAAAACCAGGCCTGGGAGGGGCAAGTGAACAGCTGACATAAGGGCAAATGTTCTGGATTTTTTTTTATGTGTTGTGTCAGAAGGATTAAGAGCCATTCTTACACACTAACATCATTGGCAGGTTATGCTATGGACTAACTTGAGGTAGAACTAAAAAGACTCGTTTTGCTTTTTGAGAAACAGTAGAAATTATTTTGTTCCTGTTACTGAGAGTTGAAATGATCCAAGAGGCCAGAGATGTGAATTTATATGCTTTATATTTATGTTCATCACAGATGCACTGTGGTCCCTCACTTTGGAAGAGAATGGATGTGGTGACTTAACCCCATAATGGTTAAACCACTGATGACATGTAATGAGAGCCTCTGTGTAACACCAAAACCTACACAAAAACACTTAAGATGCATTAGGTAATGTTTTAAGAGTACTTTGAAAATACAGAGCAATAAAAAGTTATTAATGTGAAACTGTTAACTCCTGAGGTGGGAGATTAATCTCTTTATGTGAAAATTGGCACTCCCATATGCACAAAACTATACTTTTCTTAGACTGTCGTTATCATTATTCATTGTGTACAAACACCCCATATTGTGTTTTGGTTTATTTTTCTGCTTTATATGTTGTAATCCTTCTAAAAAGAATGCAGATTTTATTACTAATTATAACTGTTTTTCTTTGTCAGTGAAATGTGCCTAAATTATTGACACCCAAAAAAAAGTTTTAAGGTGCTTGATCTGGGTGTATGGTAAGTGCTGTGTGGGAGTGTCCATGTCAGGTCTCAAGAAAGCTGAGAGTTAAAATTTAAAAAAGAAGAGACATGTTATAATCCTCTTAGTGGTTAGTTCACATAAAGTAAAACTATCTAGAGTTGTTCATTTAACAGATCTCCATTGCACCTTAGTGACTACATGTCTTTTGCAGAGTATTTGACAGTTTTAATAATTGTGGAAGACTTGCACGTAAGTCTGGGTTGAAAGTGTCAGCTGCTAAAAAATAAAACTTCTGTACAAAACATTTGTGGTAGTATCTTTTTCCTTTTCCTAAAGAGAAGAAAAAGCTATTGCCCTATCAGGCAACAGTGGTGTATTAGTATGAATTGTAGAATAGGTGAAGCCTTTTTCTGTTTTTAAGGTTTCTTTCATGAAGTTTTTGATTGGAAGGAGGATCCTCTGCTTCAGTGCATTTGGTAGGGAAACACTGTCTTTTGAACCTAGAGGATTACATCAGGTTAAATTTTGAGACATATATTAATAAAGGAGAGAAAGGAATAATTTCTTGTGTCACTGTAAAAATCTTGTTAGTAAACCTTTGCTTCCTTTGCAGGCAGTAGGGTTTAGAATATCCTTTTCCTCAAGCTCCAGGCCAGCTCTGTACAAGTTGGTAGTCAATAAAAATTTAAGTGATAGCTCCTCACTGATGCATTTTAGTTTATTGCCTTTTGTCTACTTTATAGTAAACTACAGCCATGCCACCCTCACACCTAATCCTGTCAGATCTCGGAAGCTCAGCAGGGTCAGCCCTGGTCAGTACTTGGATGGGAGACCTCCTGGGAATAGCGGGGGCTGTAGGTTCTAGTCCTGAGGACTTCACTGTCACTGTCCAAGCTCACTCAGCCATGGCAGATGAACCTTAGGAGTTAAAGGGTGAGGCCAGTTCTGTGCACGCTGTGCCTCACCTAAAAAATCCACTGTGCAGGCTCGAAGGGCACACCCACGTGGGGAGAGCCCTGCCCAAATCTTTATTTGCAAAGCCTTGCCATGATGATGATGATGACTTTATAGTACCAAAATATTGCTCAGTGACAGCTGAGCCATGGTAAAAGTGGCATTGGAAAGTACAAGTTTTGTTTCCTTTCTGTCTTTGAAGGCAATCCCTGAAGACAAGAGTGCATTGAACAGCGTATATTTGTGTGTATTTCTTATGTTTGAAGGATTTGACTAAATATGAGCAGTTTATTAAGTGCTAAAAATTTCTGCAAATTTCAAATTAAATTGGACCCAAATAAGATACAGGTCCTTATAAGCAAACACCTATGCTATTATTTAAGTCTGTTCTTAACTGAGAAAGAAAAATTGGAGAGAGGGAAAAATCTTTTTCATGTTTTTTAAATTATAATTTTAAAATATTTTTAATAATTCCCTAACCTAGCTAAGTTTTATAATCAAATGCATAGGAGAAAAATCCTTAGGTCATAAAAATAATAAAAGTAAGGTGTAAATAAATACAGCTACAAGGCATTAAAGATCACACAGTCTAAATCTGCAGGAATAAACTACTGTTAAAAACTGGTATGAAGGACAGCAGAGAAATTTAAAAATCAGTGTCATATTTTGGCTATAATACTTTTTCCTCTGAAATACTTGTTGGGAAGAAAGTAGTCTCTGCTATCTGGAGAGTCACCTGAGATTGCTGTCTCAGCTGTCCATAAGCCTGTAGCAGTGACACCCTTTGACCTTCCCAGTCCCTGTCCCATCCCTCACCCTTTCCCATGCGTCAGCCTATGTCTGCTTTCCCTTGTATAAGAAGACCTGAGTAAGGAAGCAAATTTAATGCAAGAAAAATATTTTGATAATTCAGTTACAATGTCTAACAAACCTGTGCAGTGTATATACAAGTAGTATTTTCATGAGACTTTATTTTAGTCAAATTTGCAAGGATATTTACTGTCACAGAAGGGACAGTTTGCCATGAGAGCAGCTTCTCTGCTAAATGTCAAGTCCCTTCTCTGAAGTTTGGAGGCACTGGAGATTCTCACTGAGACGTTGAAACCATATAAATATCAGCAAAACGAAGTTTTTGTCACCTTCACTCTGAAATAACTGAACTATTTCTGCATATGCCTTCCAGAAAAAAATTTTGCTTGAGGCAAAGACTCACTGTGGAGCTTTACAGTCCAAATAGTTAAAACAGAATCAATTATAAGTGATAATATAAGCTTATAATGTGTCATACTTAAATATAGGTGTTGATGTCTGCTTCTTGCATAATACTACAAAGGCTCTTGAGTTTCTGTGGAAATAAGAAGAGACCAAACTTATCTTCCCTTAATAAGGGAATGTAAAACATATGTAAAGAACAATGATGAAAAGTGAAAAAGAATTAATGAAAATTCATTTTTGGACAAATGCTCATATTTACATCTATTTTTCATTGATGCTTAAAATTGTAAAGATAAATTGTTCACAATTCAGCAGCAGATACGTTAATGATAAACAAGGTATCATTAAGAGTGGTTACAGATCTCTCTTCCTTTTCCCTGTCTGTGGGAGTCTCTCATTCTTCACTCCACAGAATTTTTATTTCAACAACCTGTAACCAGGTGTAAAGTGGGCTCTCCTGGGAGCTGGAAAATGCAAGTTTGAACTTGCTAATTCTTAAGTGAATACTTTAATCTTCAGTCTCTTAAATCTGTTATACCACTTCCACTGCCACCTTTCTCCTATTTTTTTTTCAAATGAAAGTACTGAGTCAGTTCTCCACAGCCAAAAATACAAATTGGAGCCTGGATTTGGAGCGGAAATTTGAAGCAATGAATCCCAGTCTCAGACAAGTGTCTAATCCACGTCTACAGGAAAACACATAAATCTTTGAAACAGGCACATAACTCTCTCCATTCTTTGTAGAGGGAATTTCAGAGCTAACTAGTCTTCAAGAATTATGTTCCAGGAGCTGGATGACTAAAATACTCACTTGGTTACAGTATCCTTAGAAGATCTAACAGGCATTACAGTATGGAGTGTTATCCTATCTACCTTCCTGCGTGTCTTTTCCAAATAAAATTAGTGAAGAGGACAATGAATAAGGCTGTTCCAATTTGGAAAAATCACTTCCTTTGAATTAATGCTGGTATTGATGTTCATTTTAAAGCTGTATGGAGGGTTTGCGACTTCATAACACTAGTGTAATTTCTCCTTGTGTGAACTAGGAGAGACAAATAATCTGGGCAGTTTGAGTGGGAGCACAGCCAGTCAATCAAGGGATGGGATTGTCCCTCTCTATATGGCACTCGTCAGGCCACATCTCAATACTGCATCTAGTTTGAGCACCTGGCACAGGAGAGATGTGGATGAGCTGGAGGGAGCTTGGGAGGACCCAAGGCAGTGGAACTGGAGCACCCACACTGTGAGGAGGGACCGGGGAGAATGGGACAGCCTGGAGAAGGGATGGCTTTGGAGGCACCTGACAGCCTCCCAGCACCTACAAGGAATCATCGAGGAGGTGGAGCCGGGCTCCTCACAGTGGGGCAGGGTAGGAGGGTGAGAGGCAAAAGGTACAGGTTGCAACAGGTTTAGAGTGGATATAAGGAGAAACTTTCTCCAGTGTGTTCACACTGTGTTGGCAGGGGAGCAGGTCACTCCAAGAGTCTGTGCCATCTCTGTCCTAGGAGGGTTTCAGGGTCTGACAGGTGTAAGCCCTGAGCAGCATGGCCTGCCCCCAGAGCTGGCCGTGTTTTGGGCAGAGGGTAGGACTAAAGACTTCCTGAGGTCCCTTCCAACCTGTGACCCTCAAACCTTTAGGCACCAAAAATCCTACGGGTGTTCAGCAGTTTTTATAATATTTCTGTATTTGCAAGTACATCTAATTCCCCCCTCCTGATTGCCTCTAGCCTCCCTAGAGTCCTTCTTGGAGTGAAAGCCAAAAACATAGAATCTTTTTATTCTCTGGTGAAGCAATTCTTTTCTAGGGATTAGAACCTTTAAAAGCTTCTCAAACCCTCTATGTGTGGGTTTAAGGCTTCAGTTCTCTGTGTCTTGATTTTTTTTAAAGCAGGGGAATGCTTTTCTTATTTAATCTGAGCTAACTAATAGCTGTGTCATAATATATTAAAATCCTTCCTGAGAAGTATTTAACTGAAATTTTTTATGAAAACCTTAGATTATGTCATGTCTGTCTCTGACTCCCCAAGGATTTTTTAGTTCATCTTAGTTTCTAGGCTATTTAGCTTTTTCAAAAAGTAGGTTGAAAAGCTTTTTTGCTTAGCATTGCCTTTTAATCTCTACTTTGCTATTTATATTAGGGCTGTGTAGGACTCCATCATGCTGCCACCAGAAATGCGATTCTTTATCTTTTTGGTTTGTGCATTCTTCACCCATCTACGAATGGAAAAAAAGAAATGAGGGCTGGCAAGTCACTCTTAAAACACTGTCTGAAGACACAAACCTTAAAAAATGCTGCTGCTTAAGTCTCTGCTATCCCTAGACTGGAGGAAACAGCAAAATTCCATATTGAAATATATGAAGAATTGGTAGAAGATTGGAAGGGGGTAAAACCTTCGTACATTTGGGATCTTCATATGTGATCAGAGGCTAAAATGGTCAAACATCTTTCATCTGAAGAGGAAAAGCACAAACACTTCCACTGGCCCTATCAGTAAGACAGAAAGACAGAAAATCCTAAAATGACAAAGAGACTTCCTCACCCCTCTTGGTCAATTACAGCATGTAAAGGAAGGAGGATGGATGAAAAGGCAGATCATATCTGTGACAGTGTTGTACAACTTGGATTATATTGGATATGCTGTGTGTGAATTTTATTTTTCTGTTTAAATCCAGGATATAAAACATCCAGAGGAAAAGTTAAAAGAAAGATAAATTAATGTCTGAAGTTGGTGCTTGAGGTGGTTTTTAAAAGACAGAGATTTCTCAGCCTTAATTCTTTGTATTGATTTTTAATGGGAAGTTTCTCTGAAATATTTAGCAGTGTAAGTACAGAAGAGTAACTTAGAAATAAGCTTTACTTTAGTGGTTGCTTAGAAGTCTCGACAGGCATTCTTTGAATGCAAATTATTTCCTTCCATCTTTCTTCCTTCCTTCTTTCTCCACCTTCCAACAAGCAAAGTTGTGCTGTACCTTCCGTAAAATGGAGGCATTTGGTAACCCTTCTCCAGATCTCAAACCAATATAGGCCAGGAGCCAGTGAAACGTTATGTTAAAAAAGAAAATAATGAACAGACACAAAAACCCCCCACAACAGATTATCATTAAGGTCTAAATGTTGGAGGTATGCAGCAGTGAAATATCCTGAATTTATGTATGTATTTTTCTGTTCTATTGCACTATCCTATGGAATCTTGGTCCTTACAGCTTTTAACATTGACGTTCTCTTAGGATTATGCAAGGGAAAACATTAAGTATTTATAGCCATAGTTAAAATCTTTATAAATAGTTTATAATGGGATCTGCCATAATAAAGGTTTGAAATAGTTTCCATTATAGTTCTTTGTTTTCACATATTCTAAAATTTACAAAATACTTCATTGGGGGGGGGGGGGNTGAAAAGTATTTCTGCCTCATTAATTTGGATTATAATCCTTTCAGCTATTCTGGAATTACAGACAAATGGGGAAAATGCTTTTTCCCTTTGTACAATAATAATAAAAATGAAGGAAATATTCAGCAACATTTTTAACAATACTACAGGGGAAACAAGTGAAGGTTGAAATATGTGGCAAGACCTACTGCCTTTGCTTGCTGAGGGGGGAAAAAAATTATAAATGATGGAAAAATAACATCAAACTGTTTCCAGTAACATCTGCTAAGCTTATTAGCAGAAACTAATAAAAACCCACCACCTTAATGACATCGCTGCACATTCCCTTTGCCTGAGGCCATCCAGACATGAGCTGCTGTAGCTCCCTGCTGGTCTCCAGACCTTCAAAGGTTTTCTGCATGGCTCTGGCTCCCTGGGCACATCCCGCACTGTGAGGTTTCAGGGATGTGCCCATCTCCGCTTCCCACATGTGATGAACTGCTGCTGTCCGCTGCTTCTGGGGACCTGCAGCTGTGTGGGGCCAGCCTGCATGGCTAAAAAGAAATGTAGGTTGGTGAGCCTAGCACAGATTCATGTTGGTTTTCCTCATCTTATACACAGAGCTTTGCTAAGTCCAAGGATAGGGTTTGTCTTGCAAGTCACAGGCCTTGCCGTGAGACAGGAGTACCAGAATGTTTTTCACTCCATCTTTCTCCAACTGCACTTGTGTCAAACTGTTCTAAGACATACCAAAACGGGATGAAATTCATATGTACATGGAACTGAAGCAGGTTTTACTGGATATCTTGGTCTTGTGGGAGGGAGTATTGTGTTCAGTTCTGGGCCCCTTAGTTCAGGAAGGATATTGAGGTGCTGGAGCGGGTCCAGAGAAGAGCAACAAGGCTGGTGAAGGGACTGGAGCATAAGTCCTATGGGGAGAGGCTAAGGGAGCTGGGGTTGTTTAGGCTGGAGAAGAGGAGGCTCAGAGGTGACCTCAGCACTGTCTAGAACTACCTGAAGGGAAGTTCTAGCCAGGCAGGGGTTGGTCTCTTCTCCCAGGCACTCAGCAATAGGACAAGGGGGCACAGGCTCAAGCTCTGCCAGAGGAAATTGAAGTTGGATATCAGAAAAAAATTCTTTCCAGAGAGAGTAATCAGGCATTGGAATGGGCTGCCCAGAGAGGTGGTGGATTCCCCATCCCTGGGGTTTTTAAAGTGAGATTGGACGTGGCACTGAGTGCCATGATCTGGTAAATGGACTGGAGTTGGACCAAGGGTTGGACTTGATGATCTCGGAGGCCTTTTCCAACCCAACTGATTCTATGATTCTGTAATTCTATGAAACACCCAAACCTGCAGGCCTGTGGACAGACGGGCCCCCTGCCTGGCGCTGTGTCAGCGCTGCCGTGTGCCTGGAGAGCCTGCAGGTGTGCCACAGCTCTGGGACAAGGAAGCAACATTCGGGGCCAAGGGAACAACATTCAAGGCCCAGTCTCCGTCCCCCATCCACCCCTGGCGCTCCCACCCGTGCGGGTCAGTGGGTCGGTGCCGCGGCACTTGGGCTGTGTGTGTGTCCGTGCCGGGCAGCGGCCGCTCCGACCCCGGAGCACGGACACCACTGCCCGGCAGCATGGGAATGGCTTGGGATCCGGAATGAGGGTTCACCCTCAGCGTGGTACAGGAACTGGCTCATGTAAGCAACATGAGAAAAAACCACACAGAGGTGTTTTATCCTTACCTTGCTCTTCAAAAATAATGCGCACAAGCAAGACAGCCCAATTCCTCAGCCTGGTGACGCCCTCAGGTGTGTGGGGAAAACATGGATTTTGGCCTCTGCTACCAGAATTTCACCATTTTAAGTAGCAAAGTTGCAGGATAAAAAGCAGAAACAACCAAAAAAGCCTTACTCAGATCTTGTGTCTTTTGGGCAAGGCCTTCGGACTGTCTCTCACTTGTCCTTCTAGGCCCATTGCTCTTACGTTCATTGCCCTGATGTTGCCTCACTTAATTAAAACAGTGCCCTGGCTGCGAACCCTCCATGTGGCTCTGAGGATCCTGGAAGCTCCTGTTGCCTCCCAGCCGTGTGGTGTTGCCTCAGACAGTGTTTTCTCAGCTCCTCAGGGTTGGTGCCTGTCTGTGCCCATTCCTGCAGGCCGACCTGGGACTGGGGGTGCCTCACGGTTAAGTTTTACTGTGTCTTTACTAGTTGGTGTCAGATAGCTGAAAAACAACCTGTACTTTATTCTTGATGTTTGCTTGAGATGTTCATTCCAAAAGTTGATCTGTGTTATTTTACACCTGGAGGAGGTACAACCAGTTCTGGTTGGAGCTCGTGCCATCATATTCATTCACCTCAAAACTCTGAATGTGGCGCACAGATGAAAAATGTAAATACTTGGTTTTGTCGAGGTTTTAGCGAAAATCCAGGTATATTATGTGAAAAGTTAAATTTGAGGGAATATTATTAGCCTTTTTGCCAAAATTAAAGAAAATTGAATATTACTAGAGCAATTGTGCCACCTTTTTAAAGTTGCAATCTTCCTTAACTTTTTTGAGCACGTAGCACTACTTGTGAGATTTAAAGCACATTTTTGTTGCATTACGTGCATGGAAATGCACATGCACACAGACAGTCTGTTACTGCACAATCAGACAGTCATGTATTTTGGCCTAATTGGTTTGAAATGAGTGGACACATACCATTGTCCCTCAGCTTGTCCTAATTGCCATTTTGTGCTCATGTAAGGAAGAAAACCCTTGGTTCTGTTTAGTGGCAGCATTCCCAATTGACTTCAGTTGTTCCAAGAGTGATGAGGTATCTGGTTCTCAAACTAAATCCAATCATGTGTTTTGATTTCTGAAGCCTCTGCAATTCCTTTCTTTTTTATTTTGGAACAATTCATTTCATTTAGTTTGCAAGCTCTAGGTCTGCTGTCAACTGTTGCTCTCCCAATAGTCTTATTTTTGGTTTCCTGGAACTTTCCATGTAATATACTAGTGTGAACAATATTGTTGTTTATTAAAAAAAAATTGGAGTTGCCTTTTCTTTGAATGAAGCTGTAAAAGAGGTTTAACACAATTGCACTAATTAAGAAGAGCAGTTGCGGGGCTTTTTTTTGCCTTTTTTCCCGTTAGCAAAGAGACAAAAAGGAAAAATCAATACTGGAAAACCCATTTCATTCTGCAGCAAAGGCAGTTGGAAAAGATCCACTTGAACTCCTAGAACTGAAATGCTGGAGGCTGCTGTAATTAAGTAAACCAGCTGAGAACTGAAAAACAACCTGATCAAACTAAGAGGTTATAAGTATGAAAGATCTGATGCATAGTTCAGCATCTTTTGATAGAGGAAGTAGAGTTTGCTGGGAATTTGGTGATTAAAGGCTTGTCTTTTGTTGATGATTTGTTATTTTGCTCTGGGAATTGTTCATTAATTGAAAAATGTTTGAATAGCACTTAGAAATTGCTGGAATATCTCTTGCTGCCCTTTCTTTAAATAAATAGATGTGGATTTGGTTCCAAATGGCCCTTCAGTTGGAAATGTAATTTATAATTTAATGAAAAGTAGTATTCATGCAGAAATAAAACTTGCTGTAACAATGCCCACCAAAGTGTTTATCTGGACAAATTATTTTTATAAATATTTTTGTGTTACATTTTATTATTTTAATATTTTTTGATAGTTTACTAGATGATTTGTTATTTTGTTAACTTTTTTCTAGGAAAGGACGACTGTTTTGATATTTTTTTGCAGATTTTTAAAAGTATAAATACAGTGGACACAGTTGCAACATGAAAAAAAAGAGAGATTCATCTGTTCAAAGGCACTCCTTTTATAGCTATTACAAACCTTCTCCCTGAACAAGGTTTTGATTTTATTTAAATGAAAACCTCCTTTTTGTCAGGTTTGCCCACACAGCGTTTGATTCATCAAGAGCGACCTCTTGAAGACAGAATTGTGGGTTCACTGATCAGTACCACATGTCTATCGCTGGCATTCCGTCTACCTCCTTTCTCTGTGATTGGCACCACATTTGGAACACTGATATGGCTGAGCTCACTGGTTAATAGTGTGAGATACTCTTAAGTTCCAGGATCCAAGCTATACCTTTATTACATCTGTGCCTTTTTTTCTGAAGCTCTCAGGTACAGATGCAGTGGTTACAACTTTTCATCAGAACATGGTCTTACAGGCAGCAGTGAAAATGGGAATGAGCTGTGGCTCCCTGGGTTTGCTTTTGTTTAGTGTGGTCTTTTAAAAATCAGCAAAACTTCAGTGTAAGTAAGTAGATCTAAAAGCAAAATAGGAGCCAGGCTTAGCATTTGGCAGTGCAGGATTTCTGACGAGCCTGTTGCCTTCTCTTTTTGAGGTCCCCGTCCTTAGTGATCTGCCTTAAACATGAGTGACAGATATCTAGGTGAGACAGTGCCTACTGTACAACTCAACAACCATTCCCAAAGGAGCTTACTCTGTCCTGTGGAATCTCAGCTTTTGCTTTCCCCAAAACAACAAGTCTGCTACTGCACTTGTGAAGAAAACTTCAAAATGTTAACAGTGTAAGTGATGCAGAGACATCTGTGAGCGTCTGTAATCAGCCTAGAACAACAGAACTGAGAGGTTTGAATCACCTCACTTTTTGTCATTAAATAGTGGGAGTGACCTGTGGGGATCATTTGCAGAATGAGGACAGTTCACTATTTGCCTCCCCACTAAGAAAGGCCAGGGAGATAGGGTGCAATTCTTACTGTGAGCACATTGGTTTGCTTTCTTAAGTGCAAGGTCTCTAGAAGGGGCAACTGTTTATATTTTAAAAGTTTAGTTTTTTTGAAGCAAGGTGTCTTGTTCAAGCCTTACAAGGAGGAGTCGAGAAGTCATGCCTGCACAATCTGCATTTTGAAGAGGTCTCACTGTAAATTTAGTGACTGATATAAGTGGAGTTTGGGAAGAACCATCTTGCACACTTGATACTTTGTGATCAGAAGGATTGCAATGGTCTCATTCCCTTGTCAGGATACTTGTAAAGAAAAGATGTTTTACTCTTTGGTTGCATGAAATGGTAGGAGAGACTGGGAGGGGAGAGAGAGCAGAGTGTGCTCTTCTCCTCTCCCAAAAGTTTCCTTTGGCATTGTGGGAAAGCAGCATACTGGAGTTCCTCCCTGAGAAGGGGCAGCTGCTAAAAAAGCCAAGACTGAGGAATGCATTGGTGTGGGCCAAGCAGAGCTCGTTAGCCTTTGGGGAAGAGTTGCTGGCTGCTGACTGTTCTGGCTCTATGGTGGGGCACATCCAAGAAATACAGAAGCACAGGGCTCATTGAAAGTTTCTGATGAAAGTATTTTTCAACAGAAAATACTGAGATTGCCTAAATGACTCATTTTGTGAGAAGTGGCTTCTGGCTTTGGGAAATGTTTTTCATTAAACTACAGAGCATATGCAAAACAGTTACATATTGATTTGGCTATGCTGTCACGGTGCCTTCCTAGAGTCTATTTTAGTTCTTGTGTTCACATTCTCTTCTCCGAGATAGGGAGACTGCAGTGGGTCCTGAGGGATGGCCCTTGGTGCATGGATCCATCTTGGATGAGAAAATAGGAGCACAAGTGTGTGAACTCCAGTTCCCATGCAGCAACTCATCAATCTGACAGTAATAAATGCTTGAACTTTCCAGAATGTTCTCATTTTTATGGAACTTCTCCTTGCCTTTTTCTTCTCCCAAAGCAAATGCACAATTTCCCTTCACACCTCCCTATCCCTTTAATGACAGTTGTTGTTGTTAGTAAAACTTCAGCTGTGAAGAGACATTTTGGCCTAGCCTTGTTGAACAAGTAGGTAAATAGTGTAACCTCTCCAGGAGAAAAATGACAATGTGTGTTTCAGTTGGAGATTTGGAAGGTTTGTTTTTGAGGGGATGGTATTTATTTTACAATAATGACCCCCCAAAAAACCCTCCGAGAGGCTGACAACTGCCCAGCACTTGATTAAAGCAGGCTGGATCTTGCACTTTTTCAAGGTGTAAGATGAGGGCCAGACCAGCCATCTGATGTATTTCTCTCAGCAGGGCTGGATGCAGAAATGGGAAGTGCCAGGCTTCCTATTTAGGTTTCAGGTTTAGGTTTTAGTTGAGGTGTTTTCCCTAAATGTCTGGCCTGTTTCCGCCTTCCTTAGGGGAAGACTGCCAGGTAGCTCCCAGTCCCTGTGGATGGCATGCTGTGGCAAGTAGCAAATGTAAACTAATTTCCTGAAATGACCTCGACTGTCCCCTGCCCTGGAGTTAACCTGGAGGGCAGGACACAGCCCTGGAGGACCCTGTGACCATCATTTAGAAGAGAGGCAGAGGAGTTGAGTCTTAGATGCTATTTCAAAATCAAAAAAGTTATTCTTCAGCCAGATCTTCGTTATTTATGGCAACATGCTAAAATATGCCTGACAAAGGAAGAGCAATCCTTGAATAAAGGATTGGGATATAAATAAACTGTTCTTAGTTCAGCTGCCCAGTGCTGCGCTGAACCACAGCTATACGTGAGGCTGCCTTCTCCAGAGCCACTCACATGGCCCATTAGCAGGATTGCCAGTGCTCCAGGAGGGTTTAATTTGAGAACAGTGGTGTGTCAGTGCACAGAGCCAAGTCAGGTCCAGGGGTGTACCCCAGGAAACAAGCTGCCTTGGTTGCCCGGAGCACAGGGAAGAAGCTGCTGCTGCATTGGCGGCACTGGAGCCAGCTCAATGCCAGATGAACCACTTCCTTCAGCAAAAGCCAAACAGCCCTAGAAGCACAATGGTGGCATATTTGAGCTCATATTCCAGATTTTTACCTCTACATGCAAAGCATTTCTACAAACCTATCCCGGTAGAACTGATAGTTGTTAAATTTAATTTTGCATGATCTTGACACTGCTGTCATTTTTATGTTTTGGATCCATTACATTTTGGGAAGTCTTAATTGACTCAGGTCACATGTTTGTACCTTCTTAAATATCTACAGGATCGGGGTGGTCCCATGGTGTAAAGGAGAGCACTCCGGACTCCGAATCCCAAGGTCGTGAGTTCAAGTCTCAATGGGGACCGTCCCCTGGCAGCTCAATGCCTCCCTGCCATCCCATCCCGTCACATCTCGGATGCTCAGCAGGGTCAGCCCCGGTTGGTACCGGGTGCTGTGACAGTCCCGAGGACTTCACTGTCACTGTCCAAGCTCGCTCGGCCGTGGCAGATGGACCTTAGGACTGAAACGGTGGGGCCAGTTCTGTGCACGTTGTGCCTCACCTAAAAAATCCACTGCACAGGCTGGAAGGGCACACCCACGTGGGGAGAGCCCTGCTCAAATCTTTGTTCATGAAGTCTGACCATACTACTATACTATACTATACTATACTATACTACAGGATCACAACCCAAATTTTTAAGGTGAGGTGGAATGAAATAGAACTTCCCATTACCTGTAATTGGGTACAGAAAAAAATGTTTCAATCAAAGAAAGTTCAAACACGTTTGAATGCTTTTTGTTAATCCTCTTGACATTATGAAGAATAAAGATGTTATTGCTGGTTTAAATGTTTCCAAAAGCACATTGGTATTGTTTGTAAACTGTACTTTATTTCTTTCAAAAAACTATTAATCTCGGTAATACCAGTCTTCAGAAACAAAAGGAGACCATCAATTTGCAGAAATAGGTCTATCACAGTGATAACTGATGGTTTCTGCAATTTTCCGCAGAAGTTTGGATTTCTACATTTAAAAAATGTGGTATTAAGGGGGTAGCAAGTTGTTTGTACCTTAGGAATCAATCTAGGAGATACACAAAACGTAAGTATGTTCTTCTCCTCCCCCTCATGTCTGTTTATCTGCAGAGAAGAAATCAGAAGGAGCGTTAATGAAATCGAGTATGGTCTTTCATTGCTCAGCCAAGTTTCTAATGAATAGATTTCTCTGGGTAAAAGCCAAGAGTTGTGTATTGCTTTGGTTGGGTAAAAGCTTTACAGTTGTGTATCTGATTGCTACACTGGCATCTGTGGGAGGGAAGAAAACTTAAATATGTGAGTGGGGATCATCTGGTTATTTGTGACATGGTAACAATGTGTATAAAGATATGATCTGACACATATGTCAAAGTAATTCCTGTTGACTGTCGTCAGGGAAAATACATTGTAAATCCATGTACTATTTGGTGTACTTGGGATTCTGATGGAAAGGTAGCTGCTATGGAGCTTTTTTTTCTGGGGCTGTCAGTTTATTTATTTTGCAGTCATGCTGATTTTCTCTGATTTTAATTCATTCAAGGAAAGTCATCTTTAGAAAAACAAAAAGCAGCACTCTTCTTTTCTTTTGTTTCCCATTTCCCAAAGCAACCCTCTATATGTGGGAAATACCATGTTAACATCTTAAATTGGCAGGATGAATCCAGAAATGGCATTTGTAGTTTCTTTTTTTTTTTTTAATAAAGTTCATGTTACCACAGAGTACGTCATTGCTGAAACTGAATTTTTGTAAGAGGTTTCATCTTTACCAACTTTCCTACCACCAAATTCTGAAACAGCTATTTTTAAAATGCTTTTAAAAGTGGTTTGGTGTTTTTTCAACCCACAGCTATCGAATTTTCTTGATTTATTATTGTCATGGCCATAGCAATGATACAGATGTATTTTAAGCACTCAGAGATGAAAATGGCCTTAACTATTGCTGTGAATGTCTGTCTTGTTCATCATTGTACAGCAATGATTATGCAAAATGGGGCACAGGAGTTTATTAATTATTCAGATCCAAGTCTGTTTATCTGGAAGAAGTGTGTATTAAGTTATACTAGAAGTGGGACTTTCACTTCCTGCCCTTGCCAACCTTTGTAACTAAAGCCCTTCCAGTCTCCAAATCATGTGGCAGAGAAATTTGAGCCCATTTTACAGATGAGGGATTGAGGAGAAAAGAGATCCTGTGCCTGCCCAGGACAGTAGGTGGCAGGTGTGACAGGACGGGATACTGGATGCAGCAAATGCTGTCCTCACCCAGAATCTTAGCAGAAAGTGCTCATCCTTTCCAAAGGAGATTAAATTCTCCTCACCGAGACTGCATCGTTTTCAGTATTTTGTTTCTTCTTGTTTCTCTGTGAAATGCAAACTGTAGTGCTAAAGACTAGAGTGCTTGAGAAGGATGACTCCCAAATTAGCAAGCTATGGTTTCTTATGGAAACCCAGCATCCAAGCTATTGGTGACATTCAGCCCAGGATAATAAAAGGCTTACCAGGGTTCGAAAGACCTCCATTTACATAAATATGCAGAGACATCTGTTACAGTCATGAGTGACCTGCTGGTTTAAACCATCAGCAGGGGAAATGTCGTCGATCAGCATCGCCTGCAGTAGCAGGTGCTACTTTAGGCAGCAGGAATCACGGAAGAGGTTTTCGATGAACAAAGACGACCTTTCCGCTTGCCAAGAAGAGACATACGGGAAATCGAAACAAACGGCACACGCCCACAGTCTTTCATTTGTAAGACACGATGGGAGCTTAGCGTGTGCCTCTGCCTGCAAAGCTGTACGTGGTTGCTTATAGGTATGGTGTGACTGACAAAGTCGCAAAGTTTATGTCTGAGGAGTACTTATGATTTCAGATTCCCGAACAGGAATGAATCATCAAGATTTAATGGAAAATGCTCAAAACAAATTCATCATCTAAGCCCAGTGTTTTTATTACCAGAGTATATGCCCAAAATAGTAATGTAAAACCATCATCCTAAAGGTTGCGATTAACTTAAGTGAAAAATTGCAGTTTAATTCTTGCTCACCATTAAACAGAGATATGATAATATTCTAACTTTATAGAATGCAAGAATATTTGTATTCCTTTTTGGCTCTATGATATAGTGTTCTCTCTTCTTCTCTCCCCACTCACCCCCTACCCCATTCACTGCGTAATATGGCTTTGTAAGTACAGAGTCTGTCTTCAGGAGATGAATGACTGGACAGAAAATTGGATTTCAAATTTTGGGCTGCAAAAAGGTTCTGATTTGGTGTGTTACATGTGACTGTAATTGCCACCAGTTCTGAAAATGAAATACTAACACAGGAAAAAGGAGTGTACAAAGAACCTGTAGGAAAGCCACCAAAGTAGAAGAGTTGTCATTTGCAAAGTCTTCCAGAATTTAATATGCTCCCTCTGTGTCTCTCATATATGTTAAATACTACTTTTAATTATAATAAAAGGTGCAGTACAGCTTGAGTACTTGATTCACAATATTTAATGGCTGCCTCACACTGGGACATTACAGCTCTAATAATTGTATGAGATCTTTAAATACCTTAATAATTCCCACCTCTGTTTTGATAACACATTTCATAGTAAATGAAGATAAAACAAAACCTGTTCTTTTCTCTTCCTTTGAACAGAGCGTGGATCACACTTCTCGTAGACCTCATCACATTGAGGTTGGGCTAAGATGAGCATAACCAGTGACGAAGTGAATTTCTTGGTGTATCGCTATCTCCAGGAATCAGGTGAATTTCTTGTCTTTCCTCATAACTTCTGGTCAGAAATGAAATAGGAAAATTGACTTTTTCCATGATATTGCTCTATGAGTGTAAGTGTTTCAGACTGATAAGCTCAGACTAAATATTTGTCACACAAACCCACATTTCTTTGAAATCATGGTCTTGAACATAAAGTGCAAACATGCACAGGTACAAAAGTAAATATTACAGTTAGGCAAAACAATGAAGTAAATAACGTTATGTTAACAAATGTTTTGGTAGAGTTGTAGCATGTCAGCCAAAGTCATTTTTGGCAGCACAGGCACAAAGCACGTGTCTGTTGTATCTTTTTTGACTAGCTACTTGAAACTGTCTAAATTGGTTTTATGTTGGCTTTAAGTGGAAATCTGGGTGCAAGTTTCCCACCTGTATTTTCATACTGGAAAATATCACAGTGCTTTTCCTTTTAGAAGGAAATCTTAAAAATAAATTAAAACTGAAATTTTGGGTTTGTTTTGTTTGCATAGTCTTGTTTCCACTCTTTGACTGCAAGAAGTGGAATGTGTCTTAGCTAATGGAATATACTCTGTGAAAGTAGAGATGGTAGAGGGGGAGGTGAGAAACACTGACAAATGATTTATGGCCAGCATCAGAGTTTACTTGGTACTGCCCCTATGTTTTGTGTTGGTAAAAGTAGAATTGCATGAAAATATTTCATGTTTCACATGCTGAAACAAACAAACAAAAAATTCTGTGAAAAGCAGATGCTGTCCTGTCAGATGACTTGAGGCCAGTTTTAGAATAAGCCCTCTAGACCTGACAGATGTCTTGCCCAGGGAACCAGAATTCCAGCAGGTTAAAGATAGAGGGTTAAGTTGCTTCTGTTGGTCACTGTGCATTCATTGGATACACTATTTTGAGATGTTTCTTCTACTTGCAAGACTGTTTCAGTCCCAGGAACCCACATCCCTAGGTGAAGAATCTTCACTGAAATTAAGAAGATTTATCATACATTTTTAGTATTTTGTCTTTTAAAACCATTCATTGAGAGTTCAGTTGTGGCCTGTGTTGCTCTTTTCTCACATCATATTCCTCTCTAATAACACAGCTTATTAAAAAATAGTTTAGATCTGATGTGCAAACAGATGAAAGAAAAACAAGAGCTAACAACACAAAAAGTTCATCCAGACAAAGTTTGCTTTTAAAAATAAGCTATTGTGTACCACACTGGAAAGAGCTTTTAGACATTAGAGCTGTGCACAGATGGACATAATCGAAGCGTAAAGAATCCTGAAATTATCTTGTTCTTTTATTTGAGTTGTAGGAGATTGAACATAACAGTGGCTTTTCCTCATGTGAACAGAAGAAAATCAGCCTTTTTTATTCCCCTTGATACATCAATAGGAGGGTTAGTGTTGTGTAGGGATTCAGGAGGCTTTACAAATTCAATCAAGAACGTTGGTCTCATCTAAATGTCAGGAAAAAGTTATTCTAACTTTTAATCCATCTCCCATGGAATGCAAGCACTTTTTGCCATTTTACAGAGAAGTTGCATAGAATTTTTCGTGTTAATGGCAAGTTGTACTGCTCTTACCTTTTTATCTAGAGAGCCAAAAGTTTTTCTTATTTAATCCACACATACTAAAGGCATTCACAAAAACATTTTTCCCCACTATTCTGTTGTATTTTACACATATAAGAGAGTGGAAGTGCAGGTGAAATATTTGAAGAAATATTCAAATATGCTTTAAACTGAGCATATTGAAATCCAGATGCTGAGTATGGATTTAGTAGATCTGTCTGGCAGTTTGTTAGGAATTTCTTTCAGCAAACAAGAGCTGTAATGAATGATTAATCCACTAATCTGTTTAAAAAGCTTTTACATTTTACTTTGAATGATTTTTCCTACTTTCATTGTTTCTTCCAAGGAAATTTTCATAACTATATTTTCAGATAAAGTAGGGTAAAAGACAGAAATTGTTGTACAGCATTTTTGCCTTTTCCACCTACTACCATAAATGTCATAAGATGCAACATCAGATGAAAGGTATTTAATACCTAGTTCAGGAATATCTCATGCCAGATTTAAAGGGCTAGCATTTAAATTCAGTTTGAGTTCAAACCCTTACAGTTTAAGGAGTTTGCCAAAATGAGGCTTATTACATTGATTACATTATTACATGGTTAACATTAGCCAAACCTAAAGCTTCTAAAAATTGTGTCAGACACAGCCATAAATGTTGCTTACAAGACCATACAAAAGTTCACTTGCTTTTTTCAGGTCCTTTAATCTTATCATGTAAAACTTCCAGGCTTTCCCATAATGTGTAGGCAAACGGTGGGAGGAAGAGAGAAACAATGAAAGGAAATTGATATGGTGAAATAAATACATAAAAATCAAAATATCCCTGTAATGTTTCATGTATTATGTATCTGCAATGCACGGAGATACTTGAGATTAGTTGAAACATTATAGCAAAGATGCTGGTGTGTGCTCTACGCTTCATTATGAAACTGCTGGCAGATTATTGTAGTAGAAGACCAGCTCTTCTAAATTTGAAGTTAGAAGTGAAATTCAGTAATTATATTTCCTCCTTAATTTTCTGTCAGGCCAGAAAATTTGCACAGGAGAGTATTAATAGAGTTGAACTGCCTAAACCATTATGGCTGCTTTTTAACAAACCTTGGCATGCTAAGGGGAGTTTCAGTGAACTGGAAAAAGCAAATGTTGTGCCAGGATTTTTAAAGGTTAAACAAGATGATCCAGGTAACCATAGGTCAAGCAAAATCATTGGAAGGCTGAGACTAACTATCTCCAACAAACACGGAGAGATGACCTCATGCCAAATGCCAGCCAGCAAGTTTTTATGGATAATAGATCTTGTCAAACAAACGTGATCCTGCTTTTTCCAAGATCAGAAATTAAGGTGACAGAGATAGCTGTGCTGACATTAATATGCTTAGACATCTACTTTATGACATTTACTTAGTCTTGTTGACACTGCAGTTAAAAACAAAAGGAAATAACAGTGAGCAAAATCAGTGTAATCCAGGGTTACCAAATGGATTAAAAATAGGCTAGAAGAAACATCTTGAAAAGGGATTAGAGATGAAGAGTATTCATCTCAAAGGTTGCTTCTAGTGGGAACTCACAGGAATCTGTTCTTGGCATAATACTGCTCAATAGCTTTATCAGTTACCTGGAAGGAAATATAAAATGATTCCTAACTAAATTTGCAGATGGAATGAAATAGTAAGTTGTGGCATTTGGTGAGTTATACTGACTGATCATGTGGTTTAAGAGAAGAAATACAGCCAGGGACACAGCTTTGAGTTGCCTGCTGCTGGAGAAGGCGCCCGGTCGAGGGGAAGTGCAGTCGAATCCCTCCTGTATAAGACAGAACTTGGACAAGTTAAGGTTCTAAATGTCTAACTATATTAAAATAAGTAAGTAAATAGTTGCCTCTTCACATAGGTGACTGTCTCAGTGTTTATCTATCCCCAGAAAAACAAAGCAGTCTGGCATAATTTCCATTTAGGCTCCATGGCTTAATTGCATAGGAATTCCACCACTAAAGGGACTAGGTGTTGTCACTTCCACTGAAAGGCTCCTTCTTGAGGTATAAGGAAAACAAGTGTCTATCTTCAGTTTAAGATCATTGCTTCCTATCCAAAGTCAAGTCTTGCAGTGTTTATTTTTCTCCTTTTTGAATATGAACTTTTTTGGTGAACAGTTTTAAGTGGCCATTGTTAAAAGTGCTGAGGACTTCCAAGGCTTGTTTATCTCAGGAGTCAAACTTTTTAAAGTGAGTTATATTTATTTGTAGGTGTCTGATACAAAGTCTACCTTTAAGTGAAATGTTGGCCCCAGTTACTAAAATCAGGCTTAGTTATGTCTACACTAAGAGTGTATGAGTGTTGCAATAGTGGCACACAAAATACTCTTGTGGTGGGCATAGTTATACCTGCAAAACAGATACCTTGACAAAAATGAAACAAGATATACCAAAGTAGCCACAGTTCTGGCATCCAAATTACATTGATTCAACTTTGCACCTCTTCAAACTCCTGGCAAGCATATTTTTGCTAGCAGCCACCTTCACTGCTGACAGAGACCTTCTATTGGTTTTCTTCAGTTTTGAAAAATCACTCAGAATTCATAATGTAGAATTTTCCTGTTCTGCTTTTCCCGAAAGAGAAACAGATAATTACTTGTCTTTTGGAATGAAGATCAGAACAGTACAATGCAATGAGGAATAATCAGGATCCCAAGGAAATTTCTAAAATGTGAGTGGGGATGGCAAAACTAAGGGAAATCAAATTTCTCACATAGTTTTTAGTCTAAAATCTGCTGTCATGTGTTCTGAGTGACAAATTGTATCATCAGTCTAAATGCTACAGTAAATTACCTTCCCTACCCTGTCCAATATCTCAGTTCAGTTATTAAAGCTTTTAAAAAATTGGTATTTTTGATGCATTGATCAATTAACTATATTCTTCTTCTAGCACTTAAATGCATGTTGCAGTCTGTAATTCTTGTCTGAAAATCAGCTCCTCAGTTGTCTGTGGCTTACACTGTTCTCTTGTAGGGCATTTATTGTAATGGACGTCTGGCAATGACTGGTTAGAGTTAAGATTGTGTAATAGTTTCCATTTTCACTCATACTTTTACTTTTTGGTTTTAATTTTTCTATGTTCTATGACACATTTTCTCAGTCTCTAAACTGCATTTACAACCTGTACCACATCCAAGACAATAAAAACTCTTGCTAGGTTCTTTTGCTAAAAGATGTCAGTGACATTTTTAGATGCTGACTTGGGGCAACTTGCAGCTTAAAGCATTAAACTTCAGAATTTTCGTTTGTTTTCTTCCCAGCCATAAAAATGAAGACAGCTAAAAGCATAGTTCTTTTCCTTCTGTAAGTTCAAGATGATAGCAGCACATTGGTCTGCTTGGTTCACAGTTGACAGGTTTTCCTTGTTTTCCTAGAAGATAAGATTTTCTCTCAGATTTTAAGCATGGATTAAAGGACACAGAGAGCACAAAGGGCTTCTGTGAATCGCAGCACAAAATCCTTTGCAGTTAGGCATGTGCAAACGTGGATCTTTCCTGTTAACCACATCCAAGGCATTTTACTGTCATTCTGCCTTTGGAAATTATGAGAGAATACAAAATGTGGATATTGTGAAGCTTTTAGGATTTCATCATTGTGTTGTTGTCCAACTGGATACTAGTCATCGGAATAGTACTGAATTACATTTTTTCCAATGACATTTCTTATTTTTTTGAAAAGGAAGCAACAAAATTTGAAGGAAAATGCCTTTTTTATAGAATCAAGCTCTTCTTTAACAAAGAAATTTTATACAAAATGTAAATGTCACAATTTTCATGGGTAAGTTCTCAGGCAGGAAGGACTGACTGAATATCAGTATTCTGTTCTTCTGAATTTGTATCTTTATGCAACAGTCTCTTCTTACATAAGCCTGTGTCATTTTTCTCTGAAGTTCCTACTTTTCCTACATGATGTATGTTTAGAGTGCTTTTTTTGAACAACTGTCTATGGCACTGAGTTTCCTGAGTCACAGACAAGAGAAGTGCATGTTGAAAATAATTCAGATTTAGCATAGCATAAAAGATTGGCATATATAGGTCAGCTAAATTCACTTCAAAGCTAACTGCTTCCTTTGTGTAGGAAGACTGCTGCTAGGTAGAAGGGGGATGTACAGTGCATCTTTTTTTAAATTATTAAAATGTATACCTTGAAGAATCATTTGTTAGAAGAATGAATCATGTGGTCAATAAAGGTGTTTGTCCAGGGTGACAGTAAGAATAATAGTGTGCACTGATGTCAGAGCCAGTGGATAATGGTTTTTCTTTTGCCTTTTTTTATGTTTTGTTCAAATTTTGCTCATTAGGTCATAGCAGAGTTCAGTCTGGATGGTATCTCAGGAGATGATAGAATCAGAGAATAATTCAGGTTGGCAGAGACCTTTGGAGGTCATCTAATCCATCTCCCCTGCTCACAGCAGGCTCAGCTGCAGCAGGTGGCTCAGAGCTGTATCTAGTTGGGTTTTGAGTGTCTCCCAAGGATCAAGAGTCCACAATCTCCCTGGACAGCCAGTTCCAATACTTTATCACCCTCACAGTGAAGAAGTGGTTTATTTTGTTTCTTTGGAATTTCACACCTGTTTCAGTTTGTGCCTCTTGTCCTGTCACTGGGCACCACTGGAAAGGGTCTGGCTCCATCCTCTTTGCGCCTCCCGCAGGGATTTATGCACATGAATAAGGTTGTCTTCTCCAGGCTGAGCAATCCCAACTCTCTCAGCCTCTCCTTGTCTGGCAGATGCTCCAATCTATTGGTCATCTTTGTGGCCTTTCGCTGGACTCTCTCCAGTGTATCTCTGTCATTCCTGTACTGAGGAGTCCAGAACTGAATACAGCACTCCAGGCATGTCTCATCAGTGCTGAGCAGAGGGCAAGGATCCACTCCATTCACCTTCTAGCAACACTTTTTGTAGTGCAGCTTAGAATGCTCTTGGCTTTTCTTGCTGCAAGGGCACATTGCTGGCTCATGGTCAAGTAGCCCAGCCTTCTGCTCAACCCTGGAGAGCCTCAAAGATCCTTTAAATAACCAGTTCGTAAAGGTGCTGCCAACAGGGTAGTCACTGGAATGTACTTGAAGCCCTGTACACAGATACACTCCAAAGGTAAGGATGGAGACCTTCTGTTTGTTGAGGGAAAAATGCATCCTTGAAATTACAACCTGCCAGCCAAAGACAAACCACACATTTTGGTGTTGTTTCAGTACCAATCTGTGGTTGTGTTATTTGTGCCCACATACATGTTCTCCCTGTGCCCTGGGCCGCATGGGCTCTGCCTGCAGCTCGGGGCAGCTGTAGCTTGTGGATCAACCTCAGCTGCACTGATGGGAGGGCACTGGTGTATTTTGTTTACCTTCTCCTTGCACAGGTTCTTCTGTGCTGCTGTAACTGGGTGCTGAACAGGTAATACTGAATAAATAGGGTAATACATTTTTAAGGACATACATAAAAAATGAGTGTTTAAACCTGGCTTTAAAGTTTCTATGCCTCAATTTTCTTGTTTGAAAGCAAAGTTAATACTATATACAGTACCTCAAAGCAGATGTTGAAAGTTTACAGTCCTAAAATGTATCGAAATCCTCTGAGTAAAGATTATTACAGGGTTGCTGGGGCAATATTTAACATTCTTTTTCAGTTATTTCAGAGTACTGTTTAGGAATTTATAGGTGACTATATATCTCTAAACACAATATGAGTGAGATGATAACTGTTTTTCGGGAACTGGCGTTAAGACTGAAGGCAGGGACTCTTTCACCTTTTCAGCTGTCCAGTGGCAAAGCTTTGGAACAAAACAAACTCCGCTTCTAATTCTCATGATTTAGCATGGATCTAATCTGTGGACATGCAGTCCTATTTATATGATGCATTATCCTTTTTAGGACCAGCCTACTCAAGTAAAGTAAAATTACTTTAAGGTTTGATCCAAATCTTTGATATATTGGAAGTTGGCTTTTCATAAATTATTGTATATAAATAAAGCCACAGTGTTGTTCTAGGAGTGCAATATGTGTTAAAGTGACCCTTGGATGAGAACACTTGAGAAATTTGACCAAAAAAGATTGTTTGGTTTAAATTGAAATGTTTCATGAAAGTCATCTCAGAATTAATGTTCCTATATAGTGGAACACTGTCTGTAACTATACATATTGCATATAATATAACATATATGTATATATAACACCTCCAGCATAATATGTATGTAATAAAATAGCGTACCAGCAAAAGGGTATTTAGGGATTTTACTAAACTGCTGCTCCTTTTCATTTTAATCTCTCCTCTGCTGTCTGTATTTCTGCTAAACTGGAGAGGTAGTTGACTCTATGATTCCAGAAACAGTGAGACTGACTCTGAATTTGAAATTATGCTTCATGGTTTGAGAATGGGTAGCTGCTAAAAAGACAAATCCATTTCTAAAATCAGAACTGTATTATTATGCACAGTTTATGTCTCTGATAGTAAATGTTTATCGTCTTTTTAAACACTAAGTAGGTTTAAAGAAAGTCAGAATCAGCATTAAAAGGCAACAAGTTTTATTGGGCTGCAGTTCCCAAAGCATGTTTTTAAACTTACCAAAGCTATAGATCTTGGGAAGAATAAAGCTGATAGGTTAAAAGTAAATACTTTTCCCAACTTGCTTTAAAGATAAGCAACTTGGTTTCTAAGCCAACAGCACCTGTACAAGCCAAAACCAATTGCTGATTTTTTCCATAAAGCATTGAATACATACTAGCAGTTTAGTGACCAGATATCTCTTTATATATATATATATATGTGTATGTATAAACAATATTTTCAAATGTTTTATAGTAGAATTCAAGAGGTCCTTTTGAAAGCTTCTTTCTGTTTATTCTACCCTGTTGCATAGGAGCAATATAAATGCCATGTAAGAAAGCAACACTTGGCCCGGAATTTTTAAGTTCATTCGAAGGAAAGAAATACACTGAGTATTCAGTTCTTTTACCATTTGCAAAACCCTGCTTACCTTGTAGTTTCCTCTAGGTCTCTTCACAGCGTTCTAAACTTGGTTATTTTGATTTTTCCTTGGCCTGAAACTCACCATGCTGTATTGGATCGTGGACACTGAGCAGACATGATGATTTTTAAGCCACACAAACATAAACAATTACACTTTTGCAAATTTATTACATAACACAAATTTTTGGTTCCAATCGCTTTGTATCGTGTTCTTTAAAGCTTGCAAAATGCAGTATTTTAGGGATATTAAGAAAATAGTGTGTTAGGTGGAAGCAGGCAGATGTCTAAAGGTCAAGATGGCTTTGCTAGTAAAAGCAGTGCAGTGCTATGCAGTTGTCACTTTACTGCTTTTCATGATGATTCTTTCCAGGCACAGTGAAATAAGGTGTATGTTGCAGCTTTGCAAGTTTTGCTCATAACCTGCATGCTGGGGATGTTCTGCCTGCACAGCTGTGGCAGTGACAGCCCAGCCCTCCTCACACCTAACCTGTGTCAGGACTCTGTGGGCACCATCCGCAGAAACCATCCTGGTGTGAAGTTCCTGAATGCCTACTGAGTGTCAGCACTGGTGTCCTACTTGCTACCACTTGTAGGTGTATATTAGAACAGAGAGAACATTGCTTAAGGAAAGTATGTATGACTGTGAAAGTCTCATCTATAAATGTGACCCTTAAAATTATGCATATCTCTCTCTTTGGATGTTTGCTTGCACAGACAGAGCTGAAAAATAACAGCATCTTGTTAATCAGAGGAAAAGATTTTTTTCCCTTGCTGTGGCGTTTGTGAGCAGCTTCAAACCTTGGCCATAGTTGCATTGAGTTGCTAGATCTGTGTTCATACTTATTTACAACTGTCATGCTCATTTACACAGAGTGAGTGAAAAAGGGGATTCTCTCAGACCTTGTTTTCAAGAGATTTTTAAGTTCCTCTTTCCATTGCTCATGTTCTGTTTTCTGTCTGTATCGTATTTCTCTTTTGATTAATTTGCAGCCCTCAGAAACATTGTGTGCCAAGTACTGCTCATCAAAAGATCATTTCCAAGTTGTATTAATCTTTTCCAACATATTTTCCTGCATGAAAAAAACTAATATCTGCCAAAAACATTCTTTGGCTCATAATAAAATAATTTTGGGTAGCAGACATTTACTCCAAATTCTTGGCAGAAGATGAACAGGCCAAATATCCAAGAAAAAAAGGGCGTAACATTTAATATTAGCGAATAATCACTTCTACAAAACTTTGGGTAACTAGGCATACTATAATTTTACCTACAGCTAGAAATGCTTTCTTTATATTTCCCAGGAAGTGTGAAGGAGGTTGCAATACAGGACACATTTCCCAGAGTTTTGGAATAATTTCAATCGTTCAGCAATCCTAATCTTGAAACAAATGTGCAGGCCCTATTGTTCAGCTGATCTTTCTAAAAATATATTTCAACTGCAGTTCTCTATTTTAAATTGCTAATGCATGTCCTTGTTAAGCCCTTTATGTAATTGCGAAGGTAAGACTTCAAAATAAGCAGACACTGCCAAAAGCAGAGAGGCACTCTAGGCTGTATTACCGAGAAAGAAGCTCAGCTAAGAGAAGAATCTCAGTCTGCTGTGAATCATAAACAAGATACGGTGTAGGATTTTTGTCCACCTTTGTTTTTTAACTGTTAGTGGAATCTTAACAGTGTCTTGAGGCACCAGATGCTTATTAACTGCAACCAAACTTTTTTAAGAGAAGCTGGTGTCCTTTTTGTGAAGCTTCTGCATATATTTACACTGGGGGTTTATGACCATATCCTTATCGATATATAATTAAATTTAGACAGAAATCTAAGGGGGCTGATCCATGCTATGTTCTCAGTTCTCATTCACTGCATCATATAGAAGGGGAAATACCAGGCTAAGACGGCAGCTGCAGTCAAGTATGATGAAGAACATCATTGTATTCTCTTGGGCAATGGCAAGAAATTACATCATTTACCCGAGGAACTAGATTAGCACGTGGTGGGCCCTGAATTAAGAAAATACAGTTGCTCTAAGTTAAGCTGTTTTCTTCTGGTTTTGCATTCAGAAATTGCATTAAAATCTGCCCTTAGTGGTACATATCCCTTGCCCTTCTCTGCCCTGGTAAGTCTAGACCTACAAAAGTCTTAATTTAACGTTAAATGTGTTGTTTGTACATCATTAGTATTTAGTGGAAATTACTTTTTTAGTGATCATATTGCACTGGATTTTTTTGTGGATTTTCTTTTTCAACTGCACTAGTGGGGCTCTTAATTTATTTCAGAACACCACATTGCTCCACCCTTCCCTTCTTGCTTACCTGCTTAGATGGCACTCCCAGGACCCAGATATCAAACTTAAGGTGAATGTTTTTCCTCTGATTGCATCTGATTTCTTTGGCAAGCAGTTGTGCAGGCAGCTGTGGAGTTACTTGGGTTTGGTACCATGGTAAAACAGCTGATTGGATTGTGTGGGGATGTCTGCTCCTCCTGCATGTGATTTTCTTTTGACTCATGACGTAGTGGAATGTTTCTACTTGATGTGTCTAAATCTCCCAGGATTTTTGCCTGTATGCCATTTATAGTCATAAAGATGACTTCCCTTTGCCCCTCAAAGCATCTTTTTTTCCCCTGCAGCCTGTACAGCTGTAGTCAGCTCTTACGTGCCCTCCATTCTTGCATGAATTGTATTCTGGTAAAAGTCTCAGCAGGAGTGCCAGATACAAGGCTTAACTTAAGATAACAGGCACTTGTGCATCTGGAAAACTTGAGGTTGCTGGTGGATCCCATTATAGCAACTGCAGTTGATTCAACTGAACCAGAAGTTCTAATAATTTCTAAAGCCTTGCTCATTTTTGTTTCCTGTACCTGCCAAATAATTTAAAAGAGAACAGTGTGTTACTTCAGAGATGAGGATTGGAGGAGCTTGTATTAGGAATTTCCGAAAAGAAAGACAACACAGTGTCAGAGAAATGAATTAAATAAGAAGTGTGGGTTATTTCCACTTGGAGATGGTTAAATTATTAGAGGAAAAGAAGGGATTATCAGATAGTTTATTCCTTCCCTTTTTTTTTACCTCCTCTCTTTCTATTGAGGTAATAACAACACTAATTTCGTGGTTTCTGGAAATTGAATCTACTATCTCTGTATTTGCAAACCTCAGTCTGGACTGCTTGAGTTAAAGAAGGAATATTTCCTGAAGGAATGACACAGATCTCCATATGAAATCTCACTATTTCCCAGGGCAGAAGGCCACACTGAGCATGAGTTATACAGAGATTTGTAGGATTGGACTTGTACTCAGTGTTAAGGTACAGGCTTCTCATCAGAAAGTTGGCCAAGTTTATATAAAAGGCAGTTGGATGTTCATAATTCTTTATTCTCTGTTTCATTCTACAGTTACAAATGTTTCAGTGAAGGATCTTGTACTGAGAATTATTAAACTGAGTAATTTGCAAATAACAGAAACATCTGTTTTTTAAAAAAAAATTATTTGAACAGCATACTTTTCAGATTTATCAGTTAGAAAGAAAACTTGCACAGTCTTCAACAGATCACTGAACTATTGCTCATCAGGGCATCCCCAAGGTAACTCCTGAGTAACCAGCAAAGGCTGAAACAGTTCAGAAGGCAGTGCTTCCAGAGACCCCTCTTTGTCATTCCCCTCACCTGTACAAACACAGCAGTAGGTGCTGTAGCTGTTATAATTCAGGATTGCAGTTTAAAGAAGACATGCTCTTTGGGATGGGAAAATGAAAGGAGCACTTGATGGATGTCAGTTGGCTGGAGCTCCATTGCCAGATGAGCTAGCGTGGGAAATACTCAGCAGCACCCGAGTTGCAAGCTTAAAAGGAGGAATGCTTTGCTCCCAGGAGAGGTGAGACACGTCCCTGGAGAAGACAGGTCATTCCCCAGGCTGTGTGGCTGCCCAGTTGTCTTTCCTACACCTTTTCCTACATTTGATAGGTATTTCTGCTGTGAGCTGGGCATGCTATGAACAACTAAAACTATGTAACCTGCAGGTCAAACAAGCACACAAAGAGCATCATTAGGTTCATTAAATAAAACCTAGTCAATTTATTATCAATAACAAATCTAGTTTTAAACTGAAATCTATTTTTAACTGAAAAAGGAGCAGCTAAAGGAAAAAAAAATCTTTATCATCTCCATTTTTGCAGTTATAGCAAAACCAATCAGTGAAATTTTGCAAAACAGTGTTACATATGCATTTTTTTGCACTGCCTAGGGCAAGAATTCCCAAATGGCTGTGTATGTACCACCAAGAGTACATACAGGCACCTCCATGTGGGAAAAGATGCAGCACAGAACAGGGACCTGTTAACCACTGTCAGTACAAAAAAGTGTGGGAGTCTCTCAATGAGGAATTTCACTCAGTTTTCAAGTCTGTTTTTGACTTGCATAACAATTTTTGCATTGGGGGAGGTCATTTAAGTAATTTTTTCTGCATTCATTATTTCCTCTCTGCATTTATGCTCTGTAAAACATTTCAAGCCCAACTATTCTACAGTTGATAAATCACTTCCCTCCATCCCAAGATCTAGGGTGTTCATTTAGATTTGTCTGTCATGTATGGTAGTTTATTTACAGATCATATGCATAGTTCGGTGGTTTCTGTTTTCCTGTCTATTTTAAGACAGAAAAAACCTGGAAGCCATTGTCTCAAGTCTTCTGAAAGATGCCATTTAGGGCACTGGTCATGTCACAGCAGAAGTGACTGTCTGGTTCACTGCTATGAAACCTGTTCAGTGTGTGGCCATGCGGTTTCCTCTTCATCACTCTGTGATTATATCTTTGAGCTTAAAAGCTCATAGTCTCATTGCGTGTATCCTTGAAGGGTTTATTACGTTAAGATTTCTTTTACTGGTGGTATTTCAATAGAAATTACTGTTTTATAGAGTGGTTATTACAGTCAGCAATATGACAGAATTTATGAGAAAGAATGCATATGGACACAGTTTTGCAACTTTCATTCATTTCACTCTGCTACAGCATTTTCAGTTTGTGTCTACTGTAATTTCATGTCATCCCCACCACATCCTTTCTTCAGATCTCCACTTGCAGAGCACCTTCTGTCTCTGTTCATGCTCCTCAACTGCCTTGACAGACTGGAAGTGGAGGTGGTGCTTGTGTCTTAGCTTTGCATCCCCACCGTGGTTTCATGAAGATAGACGGAGGGCCAGGTTAACAAGTAACATTTTTTTCTAAATTGCCTTTG
The DNA here is from genome assembly GCA_013396695.1 of Sakesphorus luctuosus. Taxonomy (NCBI): domain Eukaryota; kingdom Metazoa; phylum Chordata; class Aves; order Passeriformes; family Thamnophilidae; genus Sakesphorus; species Sakesphorus luctuosus. The sequence goes on from VWZD01006342.1 coordinate 432,582, forward strand.
TGAATAGAAATTGCCTTTTTGTAAGACTGAATTATAGAGCAGCAACTGTGCTGTGTAATTCAGTGTACTTTCAGGCAGAACCCTGAAGAGAACTGATGACATCTGGTAACTACGAAAGTAAAGCTGAGATGATTTTTCATTGTTATCAGAAAGCTGATATAGGTACAGCTTCGTTGAGGATTTTGTTAACTGTGTGTGTAACTTTTAAAACCAGTCTACTTTCATATGAGCCTTATATGTGCTACACTAGTACAAGAAAACAGGAGGGAATTAGCTTTCTTTTATAAGACTGGTTGGCATGTTGCTGTTGTGCTTGTTTTTTTTTAATTGCAGTTGTATGGGAGGATTCTTTTAAGAGTGGTGAGGAGCAGTGTGTCCAGCAGCACCCACTTAAAGTTTTACTCCACTGATATGTCAACATTTGGATCTTGTCAGATAAAATCTTAGGAAGTTTGTCACAATTGCTGGCAATGTGTGTGTGAGGTTGCTCTTCAGTGGCAGTGTAGCCAGGAGTTTTGTGTTTCTTCATCTTACAGGTGCTTTGGTGATAGTTTCTTAACATTGAGAGAAACATTAAGATAACAAGATTTGTTGCAATAACACAACTGTGTTTTGTACTGAGAAGTTCTCTCACATGCAGTGAGGCAAGATGTGTTGCTCTTTGGGCATGTGGCAACTCAGTACTAGACAAAGAGTTTAGCTGTGTGCCACAATCATCTGTCTCCTGGCAAGGAAGGGGCTTGATCCATGCCAGCAGCCAACTAAAATATCTGTAAGATACCAATTGCAATAATGAGAGAGGAAAAGTCATCATTGAACTTATGTCTACCATAGATCCACAGTCATGATTTTCTAGTTTTCTACATTTTCTGTCTGTGTTTCTTGGTTGCCATTTTTATGCCATCTACCTGTCATTTTAATCAGAGACCACATTACAATTTTCTGAGCTGCCAACTTACAAATAGCTGCTGGGGTTTTTAGCAGTCACCTTCAGTGCTCTTGGACAACAGCTTAATTTTCCCACTCTTATGTAGATTTGCTGATGTATCTGTCATGCATTTTTAAATCAGATCTTTTTAAGGAAAGTTTTGTTGCTGTTGTTGATTAATTCGAAAACACTTAAATATAAATTAAGAGGGGTCTGATTCTTGTTATTCTGGTTAGTTGCATGCCATGTATTTATAGATACACATAGAGATTTCAGTGGTCAGGCCGTAGGTCTCTCAGGTGGGGGCTGTGTATGCTCGATGCTTGTTTTCTTCCTCGTTATGGTGCCCAGTAATGTACCTATACATCCTACAAAACTAACAAGGGAAAACACTGCCCTGCAGATATTATAGTCTGTTTTGGGTGCAGCAGCGGGTCCAGCAGCTCATAAAACTAGACCAGGACATTAAGAGCAATATAGAGTAAGAATTAGACCAGGGATTAGATAAATGGTAGTACAGTTTTTCAGGTGGGGGTCTTTTCTATGCTTTATTATCATGCCTTGTAATCCTACATAATTCTGTTTATAGGCAGACCTACCACTTCCTAAAAAATGTCCAAAGTATCCTAAGCATCCCCCAAAACTGGGAGAACACTGGGGAGGGAAGTTAGGGTTGGGAAGAGAGAGGAAGAGAAAAGCAACAGCAAAATGAAATGTGTAGTTGAGGGAAGGGGAAAATCACAGAGCAATACATACCTCTGTTTCAAATGTGGGAGGCATTCTGTTTCTCAGCTTGTTTTTGCTAGCTATCTATGTTCATAATTGAGCTAGCTGCAAAAAGAATCTTGAAAAGAGAGGAAAAAAGCGTTACTGTGGAGTGAGCCCAAAATCACATCCCCAGCCTGCACACAAGTGGACATTGCAGTGATATGGGGAAATCCCTTAACGGACAAAACTGTAGATGAAACTGCTGTTGACAAGGGGAAGAGGCACGGCTGTATTTAACGGAAGCATTTTCATTTGAAAGCTGATTTCTTTTTCTTTTTGGGGACGTTTGTTTTTTTTTCTTGTCTAGTTGGTGGAGACCGTGAGGGCTCTTCCTGTTTGAGACAGTGCATGGGTGGTTTCCCCAAAGCTTTTAATGTTAGATTAATGTTCTGGAGACAGTGTGATGATAAATGGGTTCCTACAGTTATATCTACATCCTGTTCCCCCTCCCCCTCCTGCAGCTGCCCCTACATGCAGTCGCTCTGCAGTGCTCGCCTCCATACCCAGCAACAGTTTTGAGCAGCATTTAAGGCAGTGCTTTTTAAAATTTGTCCACCAAAATTCTTTAATTTTCAGTGCCGTCACTGGCATTGCTGCTTTTTTACTCAGAAAATGACAAAAGTGAAATGGAGAAGAGAAAGACTTCTGGCTAAAGTACAGGCCACCGCAGTGGCTTGTTGTCTGCTGCTTGGCAGATCCCAATTAATTACTTTTGCTATTACTGTTCACATACAGAAAATAGGTTTACAGGAGTGGCCTTTCTGTAGTTTCACGTTTTAATGGCAATGCTCTGCACATCATATTGTACTCAGCAATAAATGAGCAGAGGATTTGAAATCCCTGGTATAAGAGAATGGCTCCCCTGTGTCAGCTACATTTATGCCTAGATTTTATACAACTTAAATGCTGTTGGGGATTTAAGCGTGCAGCTTCAGCAAACACCCAGCACTGAAATTCAGTAAGGGAAATGGAGATTTGAGGCACTTTTTTTAGCTGGACCTGCCCTTGTGGCGATTGCTGATTTTTATGTGGGCTTTTTTTTTTGTTTCAGTTAGTGCTGTTATTTTTCTCTGCATGCATTTCCATTTCTGTACACCTCCCCAGGTGGTGGGGGATGGGTGGTTAGGGTGGCTCTGGTTGACCTCGCTGGCTCCGTGCAGCCAGACCACATCCTTCTGCTTACACGGCACCGTCTCTCAGATCTCAGGACAGAATTATTTTTAGACAGTGAAGGTGTATCTGACTGGTGCATTTAGATTTCATGTCATGGCTTCCTTTTCCTGCTCTCAGGTTTCTCCCACTCGGCCTTTACCTTCGGTATTGAGAGCCACATCAGCCAGTCCAACATCAACGGAACACTAGTGCCACCTGCCGCACTCATCTCCATCCTCCAGAAGGGGCTCCAGTATGTGGAGGCTGAGATCAGCATCAACGAAGTAAGTACCACACCACTGCCCCTCCCCTGTGCCATCACCGCTGCCACCACTGGCCAGCACACTGGGATGTGCCAAGCAACACATCCCAACAGCCCAGGGACATGAGCCACTGCTCCCTGGTTTCTCTGGATCTAGTTCCTGGATTTCAGTTTCTAGTTTCAATTATTCCTTGTACTTTGCACCATCCCCAGCAGAGAGCCTAAAAGCTCTGAGATAGAGATGTATTTCAACTTTTAGCTGTGGCATTGAGATCTTCTTTGTTCTGCTTAAATGGATATTAACAGTGTTTCTGCCACCTCAGGCAGCAAATGCAGAGTGCACAGATTGTTGCAGCAAACAAGAAAAGCCATCTGTGTTTATGGTCTTGTGTTTTCAAGGTCACAGCAGAATTTGGCAGGAAAAACCTGCAGTGTAGGTTAAAACTTTGCTCCCTGACACCTCCTAGCAAGCAGCACTGCTTGCAAGCCATGAGAGGCCTGATCAAAAAATCCATGGAAGTCACTGGAGAGTGTTTTCAGTGACTTTGATTCAGATCCTTTAAGACCAGTCATCCTGTACATGGTGAAACAGATGTGTGTAAATTCTGACTGTATTTGGGGTGCAGGTTGTCTGTGGGGGTTGTGTGGGCAGCCACAAAGTGTCTCTGTTCTCCCTGAACTGCCAGGGGAGACAAAGAAGGGATGTGGGAAAAGCCAGGGTTTTTGCCCTGCCAACCTTAAAGACATGATGCTTTGAAGGGGATTGAAGTATGACAGATAAGCAAGTACTGCATTACAAAATATTTACCATAGATATTGACAAACATCTGTAATAAATATTAATACAAAAAGGTTACTGCTTTTTCCTCTATACTTGAATGTAGCATGTGAACAGCACAGGTGAGAACAAAAGAATATAGAATAGAGAAAAGGTTGTGTTGTTTGCAATGTGTAGTTTGAAAACTCTGCTGTTTTTATCCAAACATTCTGTGTGGTTTTCTTTTTATGACTCAATAATTGCATGTAAGATTTGTGTATGTGTTTTTTTGTAACTGGGGCAATGACATTTGGCATTCACGCCAAGCTGCACTTTGATGCAGTTCTAATAACAAACCAGTGTTAGGGAGCTGTCCCGATTTGCTGCTTCTTAACATTTTTGCCTGAAATTGGAGCCACACAGTTAGAAACTTTTAGCTATGAACAGCATCTATTATCGTATCAGGTTGTATGACACCTGTGGGGGTCTCCTCTCCGTACATCCAGCTTCAGAATTGACCTAAATTGAGAGAATAATCTAAAAATACGCCTGTTGTCACTTTTAAGTTTTATGTTGCTCTCATTATGGTTTGATTCAGGTTGAATAGGGTGCTGAGCAACCTGGTCTAGTGGAAGATGTGCTTGACCATTGGCAGGGGGTTGGAACTAGGTGATCTTTAAGCCCCCTTCCAACGCAAGCCACTCTGTGATTCTGTTCAAATGCATACTGTTGAGTGTGTTACAGCAAAGCAAAGACCATTATTGCTACATCTGAACGCCAGTAAGGACTATGTATATACCTCTGTGTGTGTTGCTTTTCTGTGTGTGTTCCTTAAGAGTGGCAAGTAATCAGTGAGTCTGTAAACCAGTTGTATAAAATTGGTTGTGATCTGTTAAAGGGCAGTCATGCAGATAGTCCTGTGAGCTTTACAGTTGATAATGTAAGATGGAAAACTTTTGTTTATTGTGTAGCAAGGATTTGAGTCAAAATTCAAATAAATGTCAGCAGAGACATTTATGTAAAAAAAATATTGAGGAGAGAGATGTTTTTCTTCTCTAATGACTCTTTCCTCCTTTTTCTTCACCATGAGGAAACAAATATATATTATTTTAATGTTTTAATTATAAGTGGTAATTCAATGACTAGTCCAGCAGAATCATATCAGTCAGGCAAACAGCTATTTTTCTTTATTAATTGTTGCTATCTGTTGAAAATTATATTGTTTACCAGTTATGTCATCTATCCACATCCTAATCTTATCTTCTATTCCTCAAGCACAAATCTTTCACTGCTGAGCCATTATTATTTCAAAGAATTAAAGGGAGTTTGCAGAAGATTGGTAAAATGGCACTTCATAAAGACTACTAAAACCTTTTTCCATATTTATAGCAAAGCAAAAGTGAAGAAAAGATAAGTAGATATTGCAGTTATTGACCTGAGACTGTATTAAGTCTTAAAAACAGCCCTTAAAACTTTATTCAATAACAATTATGAATAAAAGTAGTAGAATAAAGGAAAAACAATGGCAAGGCTGTTATGTGCAGTCAGCTACAACTGGTGGTGCTGGGCTGATGAACACTATGTAAGAAACCACTGAATTTGTGCATACAATTTATTTTGGCTGAGGTTCATTTTTCATCAGCTGCTTCCATTCCTTTCCTATGCTCCTGCAAGTGCAAGAAGACGAACAGTTTAACCGAAGTCTGTTTGCCTTTGTCATGGCTTTAGCCATGACTCTTTTTTTCCAAACAGAAAACAAAGTGAAACCTTCTGTCATCCATCAGACATATTTTTTCCACTATGTAATTTGTTTTGCATCTGTAAAGCATTTATATGGTTGAATTTTCTATAATATTCCAACAAATTACTTTTTCACTGAGCGGATTTCTTAATGGACCATGATTGCCACTGTAATGAATCTGAGACAGTCCATGGTCATGTGGCGCTATTGGTTAAGTCAAGGTGCAGTACCTTCACACAACCTAGTTTTGTTTCTCTTTATCATTATGTCTTTGCCAGCCTCAGTGGTAAAGATCCCAAAATTGGGGTTTCACTTCTGCTCATGTTCCCTGCAGGATGGTACAGTGTTTGACGGCAGGCCGATAGAATCACTGTCTCTGATAGACGCGGTGATGCCTGATGTTGTTCAGACACGACAGCAAGCGTTCAGAGAGAAACTCGCTCAGCAACAAGCCAGTGCAGCAGCAGCAGCAGCAGCAACGGCAGCGACAGCGGGAGCAACGACGACTGCTGTTTCCCAGCAGAACACACCAAAGAACGGAGAAGCCACTGTGAATGGAGAGGAGAATGGGGCACATGCAATAAGTAAGACAATGCGCAGCTGCTTGCCACTTCTGGGCAGTTTGTGTTTCAGTGATATTCTTGTACTTAGTTGCAAGGTGGGGTGCAAGGTGTGCTTTCTGCAAGGTAATAGGACAGTCGTTTCAGGAGGACAGGATATTTCTAGAAAGGCTGCTAAGTAAGTGACATTTCACATCACAGTGCTATGTTTGCTGGTCTCTCAGAATCCAAAAACTTCAGATATCTTCAGAATTACAAGTTGAAGACAGGATGAAGAAGTGGAGCTGTGTCCTCTCTCCTTGGAGCAGACCACCCAGACTTCATTGATATTATCAGTTTTATAGGTGTTTTTACATATTTGATAAAAGCTGGGACAAGCTGTAGCCAAGCTTGTCATTTTGGCCAGGCTAGGAGAGAGATGGAATGAGAGGCTGGGATGTACAAGCCTTATCTGTGTAAATGTGGTATGGCCAGAGAGCGTAGCCTTGTGCAGTCGGTGTCCTGTGTGCATCCATGCCTTGACATGGTCCTTGGCCCAGTTTGACCTATACCAGCTTCCATTCTTGTACAGTGTGGCCAAGGATAGGGTCATCCATAGCCTTACTGTTGTGGTCTTTAGCCCAGTTTGGACTATGCCAACTATCCATCCCTAGACAGCATTGCCAAGTACAGGGTAAGTCATGCTTGCCAAGGACCATTCCCAGCAGACAGCTTGGATGCAGCCAATCTGTCTTGAAGAAAATTGTTCCTCGGCCTTTTATTTAATAGTATGTGCTTAGTGGTACAGTCCACTGCAAGTATGTAATTGAAGGTCTTACCTTCTTCCTGAGATTTCCTTAGTCTGTGGGACCAGTAAGTTCTCGAGAGCTCTGAATTCACCTTTGTGTGTGATCAAGGGAGACTGTGCTCATGTTTTAGACACCTGAAGTCGAACATATCAAATACGGAATGGACATGCCTGCTTGTGTAGCTGGATCTTGATGGCTGTGCAAGCATTGTGAGGCACATGTGATTACTGGTTCTGGTTTGTGTGTGCAAGTCCGTCAGGGTACTGGCTGACTTCTGAAATGAGACCTTATTGCCCAGTTGCCTTCCTAGGAAATTCTAGAGGAATATGCATGGCAGGTTTCATAGGAAGTCCCAACAGCTCTTTGGCTTAGACAAGTAACAGGTCAGAACTGTAGTCATGTAACAGATTTTATTTGTTCTGCAGTGTACATACCTTTATCAGTCTCCATCTTCTCTTTGATGTGAATAGATTCCTCTGCAGATCAGTGAGAAAAATGGTTTCAAACCAAGTTTTTCTTCAGAGAATTCCAGTTAGACAGGATAGTTCCCCCAGTAAAAATGCAATTCTTTAAATTACATTTTTCATTTGAGAAAGCAAATGTAAAAAATTTCTGGAAATTTTGAAAATATTAATTTGTCCTTAGATTATAGATTGCTTATGTTTTACTTTCAATGGACCCTCTGGTTTGAAAATGAACTTTTTTTGCATATGCAGGGGTGCAAAAAGAAATGAAAGCACTTTTAAATGTATCAGACACTGATACATTTTTTCAGCTGATATGTGAAAATTTTAGGGGACTGTCTTGCTGTCTCAAGACCAGAAAAAGACAAGTTCTTAAGGTAGAAAACTGATTATCAATTCATCCCTAATAGAGAACCACTCAGACTTACTTCCTTCTGATCCAAAGAAATATATATACTATCGTATTAATAAAAGAAAAGCCTTAGAATCAGTTCAGTTGTATAGCCACACTGTAAGCCTTGATTTCTCAGATCTGCATTTTTAATTAAAAAAATAGTAACTCTCACAGCTATTTTTAATAGAAAGTTTTTTCACAAAATGTTGCAGACCTTTCCTTGGAATGTTGAGGAGGAAAAGTCCTGCATGACTTTTGTTGGGAGAAAAAAGTAGTCCTGGGAAACCTATTGGGTAGAAAAGACTGCTGATATGAAAGCTGGGAGAAACTTTCCAGACCTTCACTTCGCTGTTGTTGGATTCCATAGAACTGGCATATATTGAGATGGGTTTGAATAATGTGAAACTGAAAAATTATAAGTACCGTCCTGAGTCATAACCTGGAAGTCACCCATAAATCAATCTGTCATAAAAAAGCAGGTGAAAGGAATGTCTTTGGAGAAGTTACCTAGTTTGCTTTTATTCTGGCATGAAGTTCTCCCTGACACTGTAAGTCTTTCAAAAAAATCTCTAATATATTTAACATAATATGGTATATATGATATATATATATATATATGAGATATAGGTATGTATATGCTGTTACAAATATAATATGATAGATTTAAGAAAGAGAGGAGACAGGAAAAAATAACACTAATTTGAGGCGCAGATCCAAATACTAAATTAAAAAATTGCTGCCTTCTCTTGCTGCTTCCCAAGTAATGTTTTCAGTGTTAAGTCACTTTAAATATTACAGGAAAAATTAAAAGTCAGCATCTAGAAATGAAGCCAAACTTTGGATTGTTTTCCAACTCAAATATTTTTAATGTCATTTGTTTCATTATACTTGCAAGGATTGGCTTGGGTTTAACAAAAATAAAGCTCTGGAAAGAGGACTAAGCTCTGTTCCTTTATAACTACAGCCATGAAGAACAACCTCAATGAAACGCCTGTCAAAAATTTCAGTTAAAAAAACCCCACATTTTCTGAGAAAAGACAAAGTTAACACTTGAAATAGCTTAAGAATAAATGTATTATTTTTTTATTTGGCAGACACAGAGTTAATATTACTCACTAGTGTTTTGAGTTGTTATTTTTAAAAAAATACTCAGTCATAACAGTTTGGGGAAATACGACTTTTGATTTCTAGTCATTTGGGATTTTTAATACATTTGAGTAAAACAATTAGAATATAGTGTAGACTTAACCAAAGATCCTCTGGCCTTTATAAAGTGTTTTGTGTTACCAGTTGGGCAGAGTCCTCCTCTATGTGACCTGCAGAATTATATTTTTTCACCCATGAGGATCTGATGCGCTTGGTAGAACTGCCTTCTCCTTCAGAGGCGCTCTCGGGGGTAATTTGTGCAAATGAGCTCTTAACCAAGAGCTTTCTCCTGTAAAGATACTTCAAAACAAAAGAAGTCTAATCTTCATGGTTACTGCATCTCACTTACCTATTTATTCTCATTCCCTATGCACATGTTGTAGGTGCATCCATAGGAAAGCCAAATTTTCATATGAGACCAGGGCTCACAAGAGCTTGTGCTGTGTAAGGAACTTGTCATGAGGCTGCCATTTGTGCTCGGGGGTTTCTGCAGGTTTTTGTTGTTACCATAATCATATCCACGGTATATTGCGAGTGTCTGTCTGAATCTGAGAAGATCCTGAGGCAGTATCACAGAAACATGAACTGTCCTGTTTGTTCAATGGGGCATTGTAAGTTTTATGCTGAACAGTAACACTCTAAATATGGATGTTTGACTACTGATGAAAATAGGAAGAAAGCACATATAATGTGAACATTTGCAAATGATTTCTGAAAGGCTCCTCGTCTTTCCATCTCTTTTCTCCTGAACCACCAAAGCTGTAGTGTGAAAATCACTAGTGGAAAACAATACAAAATTATCCTGCAGGTATTTCATTGCTCCCAGAGGCCAGTCATTCTGCATATACTAATGCAGGTATCAGCTAATCAAGGTTTCTTCTTCACAGCATGACTATTTGTGGGGGTTTTTTCACAGCAGTTAGTAACATTCAAAGTGTGTGTTTAGTTTCCTCCATCTGGCCATGTACAAATGAAAAATATTTCTGAGTATCAGATGGCTTTGTTCTGATAGCACCTCTTGACTCTGGGACCTTGAAGTAATGCTGCTTCCCAGCTGTCATTTGGTTTTAATTGAGAGTGAAAAGCAGGCCTGTTTTTAGAGCCAGGCAAGTAACAGTAGGACCCTATGTTGTAAGAGTAGCATCTCATTTTAATTTTTCAAATTAAAGTGCTTGAAATACCTTCTTGATTTACCCCCACCTTCCAGCTCACACTGTGAACAGGACACAGATGAATGCATAGCCATTGTCATGCTGCTGGTTTTCTCGTGAAAATACACTTTAAACTTGGTGAATCTGTGCTGTGCTGAGAAATAGAGGAGTGCGAGTTCTGGACTCGTATCTTCTGGTGGGTTTTAGTAGTGCTTTGTTCTTCAGTGCCTGACTGCTCAGAATATCACATCAAAGCTCCCAGCTGCGAGTGTCAGGCTAAATCTTGAGTACTCATATATCTTGACAGTATTACGTTTATCAAGGGAATTATCAAGGACAGTGCTTAACATAGGGGCTAACAAGGACAGTGCTTAACATAGGTGTAGATTTTATAAATAGCCATTTCTACTGTTTAATTTTATGCAACAAGTCCATAGGTAATAAGAGTAGTTAAAAATATGGATATTTTTCATTAGAAATTAGCTGTGAAACTACTGTTAGTTATTTTCTGATTCTGATACTCGGTGCTGTGCAACTCATTGAATTACATGTAGATTCCATTCCATCTGTGGCACAGACATAGTTTTAGGGTACTTAACCAAATACACAAAGAGAAGTGCTGCGTGTGTGACTTAGCATAACTTAGGGAGAGCTGAACAAGGTATTTGAAAGGTACTTGAAAGCTCGGGTAAGGGTAGAAATCTACATGGCGGTTGTGCAATGTCACAGTCTGTTTTCCCAGTCGATGGGCAATAGCTCATCAGAGCTGGAGTATGAGGACAGATGGCTGATTTTAAATGCCATAAACATGTGGCAGTAAGAGAGACTGATTATTCTACTTGCAAACCTATGGATCTCCATATGTGGTTAAAGATTGACTCACTAGAAGACTTAATCCAGAAAGAGAACTTGCATTTTGATTAGTCAGAGCAGATCAGCTGGCCAAGGCATTGATTAGGTAACAGGAGGCTGCCTTGCCTCAGCCTGCCAGCTACCTGCTCTTGGATGTGCTTCCTGCAAAATGGGCCACACTTCTGTGTGTAGCATCTGCTGTCTGCTGTTTCAGTGTGTCACCTGTCCTTGGTCGGTGTCTTGTTTGCAGAGGATAATAATCTTGAGTTGCTGCCAGGAAATGTAGCTAGAGCTTAATGAGGAAGATTTATACAGAAAGCAGTGAAAGTCTGGAGCGAAAACATGGCTCATGATGCAAGTTGGAATGAATTGTTACTATGAGAAATGCATCATTTTAAATTCCCTTTTTTTTTCCTTAAGGAAATAAAAGAGCCTTATAAAAACAAAGTTACTTAGACTGCAGTATAAAGAACTGCAGAGATACAGCGTGCATATGCTGTAATATCTGTGACTCATTTGGTGCCTTTGTATGTATTTTGAAAAGGTGATCACTCACCATTTCACTGCTGTGCTCTAGGAATGAGGCCCTTACTTGGTATATTGTAGGTACAGAAAAATGAAAGGTAAGCAGTTCAGATCTATATGGACCCTGTGAGAATTGAAGCAGCTACCAGCAAAGAATAAACAAGGCCACAGCTGCTGCTGAGTGGTGGGGAGGAGGTCACTCCCCAGGAGTTCACACAGCACTTTCTCACAGGATACCGGAGATGTAACTGAAAACAGTCAGGATGATTTCAGCAAAACACTGGACTTGTGAGATATGAATTATAACCAATTAGCATTTGTAGTTTGATGGTGTGAGATTCAATTTAGCAGATAGAGCGTAGCCTTAACCCTATCATAGAATCATAGAATCGTAGAATCGATTGGGTTGGAAAAGACCTCCAAGATCATCAAGTCCAACCCTTGATCCAACTCCAGTCCATTTACCAGATCATGGCAGTCAGTGCCACGTCCAATCTCAGTTTAGAAACCACCAGGGATGGGGAATCCACCACCTCTCTGGGCAGCCCATTCCAATGCCTGATTACTCTCTCTGGAAAGAATTTTTTTCTGATATCCAACTTCAATTTGCCCTGGCAGAGCTTGAGCCTGTGCCCCCTTGTCCTATTGCTGAGTGCCTGGGAGAAGAGACCAACCCCCACCTGGCTAGAACTTCCCTTCANCAAACCTCAAAGGCTTGTTGTGTGAAGTCCTTTTCCTCTGCCCTGAAGATTGTTTACTTCAGTATATTTTTTGTGAGTAGCACACATATTACTTACAGGACACTGTGTAAAAAAATGTATGTGCTGTATGTTACTGTCTAAAAATATTTTCATAAACCTATAGGTCATTTTTAATGAAGGCAGCTTAAAAAAAGCAAACTATAGTGAAATAAATGCTGACTATTTGGGGGAAGAAAAGCTACATGCATTGATACAAAATATTTTGGGAAACTATGTTTTGAGGAAATGTTGTAAGTTTGGATTGCCACAGGGAAGAAAATAGAGTAATATGGTCAGTGACACAACACAGACTAGTATTTATAGTGCACACGTTGCTGTAAGCTTTAGGCCATGGGTGGTTTGCATGTTTTTGAAGCAGACCTAACTGCATCTTGGAAAGTGCTTATTCTGATCTATCTCCTTTCAGATAATCATTCAAAGCCAATGGAAATTGACGGGGATGTTGAAATTCCTCCTAACAAAGCGACAGTCCTTCGGGGCCATGAGTCAGAGGTGTTCATCTGTGCCTGGAACCCTGTCAGTGACCTGTTAGCATCTGGGTAAGACCATGACTGAAAACAGCTGCTGCAATTAGAGTATATTTAGAAATGCAGGAACTTGCAAGTGTATTCAGGGCATGAATGAGTATTCTCTGAGCTGGTTTTTCAGCCTGCAGCAGGTGTTTTTTTCAGCAGTACTGTACCTATATAACAGTTAAATAGTAAATAATTAAGGTGACACATGATATGAAGCATTTGTACACTTAAGATATGCACCCTGTGGCCCTGAATACATGCAAGTTCTTAAAAGTATTTTTTAAATCACTATGGATAATTGTCAGAATATTTGAAGTTCATGTGATCTACTGCTTTTATTTAGTGGTTCACACTGGGGTCTCAGAAAGTCGTTGGCATCCATGTTTTCTTTTTAAAAGTATGGAGATGGGGGGCTTCAGATTGGACCTAAGTTTGTCCAAATGAGCTGAACATTAAGGAGTGGTTTGAGGAAATGTTTTGGTGTAGTGTCCTTGGAGGGGAGTCCAGTTTATCTTCTGTAGGACTGCTCAGCAATGACCACCACAGCATGGTAACTGGGACAATCAGGAGACTGACTTACAGAAAGTATTTTTGATCCAAACAAAAGCACTATTGTAAACATACTCCAAGAGTTACATGCAAGCACTCTTGGAATCTGTGTTTGTTCATGCTTAAAGTTAAACCTCAACATGAATGCTAAATTTAAGAAGTCTAGCTGGGAATATGGAGGAAAGCTGATCTAAGTTAGAGGAGGTAAATCACTCAAAGTTACTTAGCAGTATTAAAATACATGTCTCACTAGAAAGAAGAGAGTCCCTATTTTATTTCCAACTTTTTGCTAGATCATCAGAATAGTCTTCTAATCTTTATTCACGTAATACTTGACAGTAAGGACTTACAGTGTAAATGGGAAAGAAAAGTCAAGTAAATTCCAGGTTGGATAAACAGCAGAGATCTCTAAGAGAGTAAAGACAGAAGTTTCCAAAAAATAATTTAGGACAACAAACTGGATTTTCAGAAACCGGAATCCTGCTGAATATGCTTTGTTCTGGAATCCTTTGTTTCTGACTTGATAGTACTTTTAGCATTTGTAGCACTGAGTATCTTCATTTAATAATTTTAAGCAAGCTGGTGCTTGCTGTTCTGGAGTGCTTCTCTAGGGTCTGTGGTTCACAGTCCTCATATTCATAGTTTAAATGGTGGAACATTTAATAAACCAGAGCATGTAGGCAAGTGTCTGAGGAACCAGTCTGTGTTTAGCTTTGCCTCAGGGTGCTAAGCAGTGGGAGGGTGGATCCCTGGGACAGCAGTATCTTACACAGCTTCAGGTAAACATGGAGGATGATAATCAGAACCATTAGTCAGGTAGCTGAGATAGAGGAGTATACCCTCTCACTACCCCTTCAACTGAGCTTTTACCCTTCAGTGTAATTGGTCTTTCTTAATAAGCTATGCTACTGACTGTGGAAGCACATAAATACACTCATGGTAGTGAAGTACAGTCAAGTACTGTGTCTCATGGAGACTAATATCAATGCAATGACAATGCAGATAATTTAGATCCATGTGCATCTTGATCAGATTTTAGCCTGCTCATAAGGAACGAAGTAGGGATGCAGCTTAGCCTTCGGGTAGCACAGCTGCCAGTGCCTGGCAAAGCTTACGTGACTGAAACGGAATGCACAGAAGAGAATGAAACTGAAGACAGCTGAGTGAGTGATGTGCCACTGCATAAAGAAGCCTTTGAGATGTCTGGTATAAAACCAGTGCAAGTTATTATCTACAGGTAAACTCTCCATTGCAGCACCAGTTGAACACGGAGAAATTCCTCAAGATCTTCAGTAAGCTGCAGTTCTGTTTGCCCTTTACAAAGTAATGATTCAAAAAAGAAGACTTCAGTTAGTCTGATGCATGAACGTCAAATTGTTCAATTCTGTAACAGCCATATTGTGCTGCCCAGTCCATCGTTTTCTTCTGGTTTCCCATCTGCTTGATTGTGCCCATCTGTTGTCTTAAAAAATAAATTTCAAAACCTAACTATTAAATAGAGGAAATAATAACACATTTATTTTGTTTATAAAGTGCCTGATCAAATCTTAATTCATGGCAAAGTATTTTTTCAAGCCTTGTTATACAAGCAGTAAGTTTTTCTGACAATTAGCAGCAGTTTAGACAGCATGCTAAAGGAACTAAAAGAATAGTGCAGGTTCAGAACCTAATCTGAAGCAAGCTGTTTAAGAGGACTGTAACATGAATTACCCAAAACCAGAATGTTGTTTTACAGATTTTGTGAGTATCCCACTGAGAGAAAGGAATTTTGATACTTAATGTCGCATCGACTCAGTTGCTGATTTTTTAGCCTGTGAAGGCTAGCACACGAATATACACTCTCTGGGTTTTGCAAAGAACTATTTCAAAATATAACATAGAGACAGGAATTGCTCTGATCAAATAGCTAGAAAAAGTATATTCTGCAGCTGTTCTTCCTCTTCCACCACACCCATAGCCGTTAAAGCTGAGGAAGGGGAGACTAGAAATACCAGTAAAGGCTATCAAAGACATGGCTGTCACCAGATGCCTATGAGAAGAATGCTTTGATAATATGAACAGAAGCATTATAATAATACAGTGAAGTGCATGCATACAGCCATTTAAGATGATTAACTCCCCTGATGAAGGAAATCAATATTCCAACACACAGAACTGCTTAGAGTGTTTTGGATGGGTTAAAAAAAAAAAGAAAAAAACAGGTGCTTCGTTAAATCTCAAGATTTGGCCATTGCCAACTCTAAGTCCAAAGACTGATTTCTTTCACTAGTTACCTTTCAATATATAAGTTTTCATTTTATGACACATTTAAATTGTTGCAGATGGTTATGTTCCCTGGGTGGTGTAGAAACCCATTACAGCTGCATCCACATTAGTAAACTAACCATGCCTGGGAATATTCCTAGGCACTGAGGCCAGCTGGCACAGAACGGCTGGTGTCTGTGCTAGCAAACTACCCTGGCTGCCAAACAAACTGCACATTAGGAATCATCTCTGGACATTGTAACCACCAAGCCATGCCCAGGAGTTATTCAGGGAGAACATCAGGGCCCCAAGCAAGAGTGCTAATTAAAACAGGCCAAAACCTGGCCAGGGAATAACCTGTCAGTTTGCTCGCACAGGTCATCATGGTCCAGTGACACAGAGTGTTCTGAACATGCTTGAATTTCCCGGTGTGGAAGTGGATGGACTGTGAATGTCAGGGCTGCTAGAGCCTTGAACTCCAAAAGCTTTTCTAGTTCAATTCAGGATGTTTCTGTCATCATGTTCCACTGCTGCTTCCAAGAGCGTGTTCTGTTCTCTGACATCCAGCCATACCCAAGTAATTCACATAACTGTGAAGCACAGGGACCTGGCGGCGTTACCAAAACCTAACAGTAGGTTTCTTTGCTTATCTTTGCTGATGTATGCCAGCCTTTCTCATACAGAGGAACTTTGTCCCTTGCAAATCACTCTGTATACCTTTTTTCTCCCCAGTCAGCAAAATAATTAGCATAAAAGCTGTTGTCCAATATCTTTTAGTGATGGCCGTGTCCCTCAGAAGCAAGGAGAGATGTTTCCAGGCCATCTGCTGTCATGGTCTCTGGGTTTTATATCATACTTCAGATTACTGTACTCCTCGTATCAGTGGTTGAGCATCCACTGTAAATCACCTTTCCAAATAATCCTTTTGAATTAGCAGGTTGAGCATGTTCATTTCACATACCACCCCTGCCATGTTAGTGCCAGATACTAATCCTGCTAATTGTAAGTGCTTATGAGCAGGTGACTGTTTGGAACCACTTTCCTCAGTGCATGAAATCTATTAATGCAAAGTGGTCCGCTGTTGAGGGGGGTCTACTCGAATAACCTGTTGCAGGGAGCAATGTTGTAGAATCAGTGGGACAGCGATCTCCCTGAGGATACCTGGGAGTCAATTCCCTCTACTGATTGCATAGGAAGACTTACTTTAAGAGACCTGCTTTATTAAGGAAAAGTTAGGTCTTAAAAATTATGAGTTTTCTTCCCTTTATGCTTTTAATTATCTCTTTTAAAGTAAAATAAGAAAAGCTCTAGCCTGCTGGAGCCAAAAGTAGTCCATACACATGAGCAATATTGCATCTCAAAATAATGGTGATTATAAGACTTGCAGCTGAAGATTAGAAATACTAAGGTTCAACAACCATCTTGCAAAATTCTTCACCCAACTGCAGCACTTTCCACCTCTGGGCTCCCAGTTATAGAATGGTGATTTTACATGTCACAAATAAAACTCCACAAATATTTGTCCGCCTTAATTCTTGAGCATACTAAGGCAGGAGAGCATGAAATAAAACTCTTTCAGAACTAGCCTTCCTAAAATTTGGCAGTACTCTACCATGGTGCAGACGAGTATACCTACTGCTCAAGTGTGCATGACTTGCATGTTGGAAAGAGCTGCTTTCTCATGCAGATAGAAGTGCTTCTGTGAGCTAAGGAGATTAAATATCTTTCTGAATTGTGCTTGAACTATGCTCCTCTAATAAGGCAGGGTTCATTGAATCATTCAGCAGAAATCAGAATACTTTCCAGAGCAGAGAATACGCGCTTTTTTTTCCCCAGTAACAAAAGGAAAGACACACAAATACCGCTGCCACACACTGGTGGCTTATAAAGCCTCTCTGCAGGGACACATAATAGCTTATGTAGCCTTAGGAAGAAGAAAATGGAAAAACAAAATTAAAATACTGGAAAATAAGATTGCCCAGGCCTTGCCAGAAAACTGACTAAATAAAACTGTTGAAAAACAAAATATAACCCTTTTAGAACTAGCAAATAAGATATTGTGTTTGAGAGCCAAGTGACTGAGTACTTTATTCACAGGGTCCAGCAATAAACTGGATTATTACAATGAGGGCAGGACTGTCCCAGAGTCTTATATAGTGGAGGACTGAAGGAATTTCCTACTTAGCATGTTAACAATGAAACAGGCCTTGAAAGACTTATGTTCTCACTATTGTTAATTATCACAATTAAATATGTTCCTTAACTTCTGAGCTTCATGATTAACTTAGTTAGTTTTCTAGCCAACATGTGCAAAATTGTCAGTTTCCCAGACCTCTGAAGAAGCAAGGATTTATATTACAGTCACTGTTCTGTGTGGTGGCAAAAATTGCCCTGATTTGAATTATTTCTTAATCACTAATGTGAAAGATAATGTGCCAGAAATTAAAGAATGACTGTACAGCAGTAGCTGGGCAAAACCCTGGCCAGCCATCACATCTCAGCTTGGCACAAAAGGCTCAGGGGAGGTGGGGGCACATTCCCCAGATGCCATGACCCAGCAGAGCTCAGAGCCACTGATACAGGCAGAGAGGGTTTTGCTTTTACAGTTGAACTGCTGTTTGTGTAAAATTTGGCAAAATTATTGGTAAAATGATACACAGAAATCAATGAAGTTCGACAATTGCATGGTCAGTATTTGCATTTGAAGACATATCAAGTGTTTAAAATTTGCCTGGGACTTTTAGTTTGAATGATTAAAATGTTTTACTAGTAGGCCAACAGAAAATTCAATACGCTTTTGTGATGGATTAGCAAAGCAAAAATGGATCTCAGATTTTTAGTCTTCAAAGAAAGACTTTTTCTCCTTGTTAGTGTATAAGAAAGAAAGTTTTAGTCATTGCTTTATAAAAAGGAAAAACTAACACGTTATGTATATCAGCAATGGAATTTCATCCAGACTGTATGAATTCTTGAAAGCACAAGAGAGATTCTAATTCTGCTGCAGGTTTCTAATTATATGTAAATAAAAATTGCCTTCTGGACATAACAAGCAATCCAGGGTACTTGGTTGTTTTGGTTGTTGTTGGTATTGACTGATTTTAAAAACAGGAGGAGGGAGGG
The DNA here is from genome assembly GCA_013396695.1 of Sakesphorus luctuosus. NCBI lineage: Eukaryota > Metazoa > Chordata > Aves > Passeriformes > Thamnophilidae > Sakesphorus > Sakesphorus luctuosus. The sequence continues at coordinate 451,259 of VWZD01006342.1, forward strand.
AAAAATCCCAGTAAACTAGAAAGCGTAGTATCTTCCACTCCATTGCAAATGAATTTCTGATCTCAGAGGAGTATCTCATTAGAAGAAAAATTTAGCAGTCAAAATAAATATATTATTTACAAGCAGATAATTATAAACTCTTCCTCCTCAAAACATTTTCTGAGCAAAATCAGGGTTTCAGCCTGCATTAAAAACTCCTCTCTAGAAAATAATCAGCCTATAAAATAGATCAAAATCCTGATGTTGTCTCTGTCTTGTTCTATTATGTCAGCAGTTATTTTGCCACTTTTCAGACAACATGAGCTAAGCAGCGAAGCTACAGCCAGCAAAAGGCACTGCAGGCACAAATTTAGAAAATGAAATTTAAATTGATTTTAGAAAATAATTTAAATTGTCTTTCTACTTCCCTAATCTTTAGGTTTTGTAGCTTGATTTAATGCTGAAAGGCTGTTTTACAACATGTCTTCTGTCACAGGCTACGTTCTGGTTTGTCCTGAACAGAAGTACCTTATGAATGGGCCATGGCCAAATTCAAGGCAGCCTTAAGTTCACCTCCTGCCCCTGCAGTAACTATCAGAGGACCCAGGGAGGACCAGGGAGCTGGCACTGCAGCACCTTTGTCATGCTGCTGGAGTTCCACTTTCCTGAGACTGCTGCCAAGGTGACACTCCACAGCTCTGCAGGTGCTGATCCTGCAGGTCCTGTCATGCTGTGCTCAGAGCCTGCAGCAACCCCGGGGACACCGGGGACTCAGCAAGCCTTTGGGAGCTAATGGGCACACTTTTCATGGGAGGCACGTGGCACAGCCTCTGTGCTTCTGTCTCTGTTGTGTCTCCTCAGTGTTACATTTGTAACAGTGAATTGCTCCAGACTGTCTCAGTTATGGTGGTACCAACTTCAGGTATAAAGTGCAAATTGTAGAGAGCAAGTGTATTTATTTTAGGTAAAACTTCTCTGAATAAACCAAATTATTATGTGGATTCAGATGATAGGTATAATTTAAATATGTTAGCATATTTTAAAATATATATGGAGTGTATAAAGTGTTGAAAAGGAAAAATCCCTTCTTAAAGGCTTTTAATGCCCCGGTCTGCTTGGCAGGTTTGGGGAAGGTAGTTGGATTTGCTCTGGATGGTGCAAACAAAATTCTCAGGAGGTTCAGTGACTTTTACTTGCAAAATTTAGAACATTCTGATCAAACACGGCACTGGGCAATCTTGAACTTAGCAATCTTTAAAACATCCAGACAAAGTAAGGCACTTTGCAAACTGTAACTTGTTTAAGACACACAGTTGGCTGCTCCCATTCCAGTGGGACCAGCAGTGTGCCCTCCCACCTGCCCAGAGCTCACCCTGCTCCCTCACCAGTTCCTGGTTGTTTTGAGCTGGTCAACCATTCCTCTGGTCTCTTACAAGGCTCTAATGTTCTCTCAATGAAAACAGTAATAGAGGATTTACAGTTTGCTGGGTCGAGGCGAAGAGGAGTTTTCAACTCTGCACAATTGCTTTTGTAGCTCCGGAGACTCAACGGCCAGAATATGGAATCTCAATGAAAACAGCAACAGTGGTTCCACTCAACTAGTTTTGAGGCACTGCATAAGAGAAGGAGGACATGATGTCCCCAGCAATAAGGATGTGACTTCACTGGACTGGAATGTAAGCTAACTTCTAAGACTGTGCATGGTTTTTAACTGTCTAAATTTAATTCAGGGGCAATCACAGCTGCTGCTCCATATCTTTTATATCCAAGATGACCAGAAGCTCTGTCCTAACCTACTGACCTCTGGTTTCAAATACTCATAATAGTCTGAACTTTCCCCTACATGCTGTAATTTTCCAGGACTGTTGCCATCTTCAAGCTTAACAATGATATATTTATGTCTCTATTTTAAGAGCATGAGTAAAAATAAGCTTAGCTAACTTTAAGAACAAAGATTAAACAAGCAATCTATGTAATAATGAGGCGTAATTAATAAAGCATTCATAGTTACTTTATTTTAGGATGTAAGGAGATAAAAGCACCAGTGAAGCTCTTTCTGAGGTTGGACTCTCAAGACCCTCTCTAATTTGAATTATGCTGTGCACAGCAAAACATGCTCACATTACATTCTTTGTCTTGCTAGGAGCATGTGTAGTCATTCTATCTTTACTTACCCACCTTCTGGGTAAAACTGTCTTGCCTGATCCCTTTTTTAACTTTCATCCTGCAAAACTTTGTGTCTTAGATATGTTCCTGCACAGAGAAGACTGAAGTGAGCAGAGGGTACAGGTATTTTTAAAAATCCCCAGTGTCTGGGCGGTGTCCTTGGGCAGCTTTAAGGCTGCTTTATGTCTCCTATCTGCCACCAAGCATTGTAAGAAGAACTTACAAGACCTTGCAGGAACCTCAATTAATTTTGAGATCATTTGCATTCTGTCTGTTTTGCTGATATTAGTACAGACAGAATGATCACATTAGCCTTGTTTTCATAGGAAAACAGATTAAAAATTAAGTACCAGAAAGGACTCTCAGCAGTTATGTGCAGTCTCAGTTGCTGGCCAGAAACCAAGATTTGATTAATCTTTACTGCAATATTATTGTCCTTCAGGCGAACTGGGTGCTTCACAAAAGTGAAATAGGGCACTGCACAAGGTGGTTTTCCCCTATATATTTTATATTTGCACAATGAAAGAACTTGGTGATTAGCACAGAAAGTAGAGGTAGGTTAGCAAAGCAAATAAAACTCAAGAGTGTTCATCACTTGTTTCCTGTGAATATCACAGTGCAGAAAAATAGTTGGAAAAAACTGAATAGAGGAGTAGGAAAAGAGTAATGGAAAGAGGAAAACATGCAGTGGGTGCAGAACAGTTACGAGAAAAGTTGTCTAAAACATATAGAGCATTGTCTACTATTTCCTGTAGTAGTTCCTTGCCTTTCCAAACTTCATTGATCACAGTATTTTACTTACATTGTGCTCGTACCTAAGGCAAGGAAATGTTCCTAATTCAAACACTTGAATGCTTCCAATTTACTCTGAGTTTTCCAAAGAATGTGAATTGCCACTGACAAATTTGCATAAGCTGTGCATCTAGTCCCTGAGCTTTCCTTTCCTTTCCTTTTTCTTTTTGCCCTTACCACCTTTGTTCTCGTCAGTGGTCCAGATAAGTGGCTATCACAGTGAGACTGGGTTGGCTTAGGTTTTTATATTTTCCCCCGTCATCATTATACATTTGAGTTAAATCTACAATTGCTCTGACTCACTATTTTTGGAGGGTTGGAGTGGGCATATGTTTTAAAGGATTATTTTGTGCTTTTTCCTAATTTTCTATTCATGATGTTAGAAATTGTGTCTGCCTTTATTGTTTATTTAGAACCACAATACTAATCATATTTACCTGTGAAATTTTCACACTGGTGATATTGAATCAGTTCTTCTCTGGTTTATGTGATTTATGTTATAGTGAGAAAGGTTCTTTCTAGAGGTCATATTTACATCATAGCTTTGATACCAAAGGTGTTGGATTCATCTCCTGTAGATGTAACCATCTAAACTAGTTATCTAGACTCACTTTAAGTCAGCAGAAACAGCAACACATGCCTTCATGTTGATCTGGGCATAATCTAAAGCAAATGGAATCATGAGTTACACTCCAGAGGTGCAGTTATATGATGCTGTTAGTTATATAGGGCAGCTAGATTGCACCCTTAAACTAACTCCTGACTTCTGGATACCTGGAGATTAAATGGGATTAATCTCACTCTTAATCCAGGTGCTGAAATGTTGACAGACAAAATGCCCAGCTCCAACAGTACCCATCTCACCAGACTGCAGAGTCAACTTCCATTTTCATTATTTTAATTCTGATCCAATCACTCAAGCATGGTTGGCTGTACAGGCGATACCCTTCTGTGAAGGATTCTTTCCAGGAGAATACATGTGATTTGCTGATTCATGGTCTTCTTTTTCTCCTAATTGGGACTCATGAATCCAGCTTTTTTCAGTCTGTCCACCATGGTAGTGTGCCCCTGAGCACATGTTGGGAGTGTGTGTTCCAACAAGCACAAAGCAGTTTCTTGGTAATAGATAATTTGAGGTGTTAACTGTGAGTGTAGGTGGCTTAGGTGTTTAGGTCCTTCTTTCAAGTATAGGTACCTGAATTTCACTGAACTGGGATTTGGTCTGGATTTAGGTGATCTGTTGATTTCTTAAAGGCTCTTTATGTCTAAGAAGTAGTATCTGTTTATTATGTGGAAGAAACCAAAGAACTGTTTATATCTTCTCTTCTTTTTCTAATCTTCTTGATTAATTGACTCATATCTGATGGTGTAGCCCAGTATTTCACTGTATGTTAAAAGGGTTTTATTTCCTCTGTGCTGTCTCCAGTAATAACCTTTAGTTAAATCATGGTATAATCTGTCTCAATGCATGGACTCAGAATTCCAATAAATCACAATTAGCAAACTTTAAAAAAGAAAGAAAAAGGTTGGTTGGAATAGATTTTATCTCTTATCAACCTTTGCCATTTATATATCCCAACAGAGTGATGGAACACTATTGGCTACAGGCTCATATGATGGTTTTGCAAGAATATGGACAGAAGATGGTAAGTCAAACAGCATTTATTGTTCTTAAGCATCAAACAACAGTGAACTGTAAGGTGACCTGACCAATATGTAAGCAAATTGTAATAATAACCTTTTCTTTATTCCAGGTAACCTTGCAAGCACCTTAGGTCAACATAAAGGTCCAATATTTGCCCTGAAATGGAACAAAAAGGGGAATTATATTTTAAGTGCTGGTGTTGATAAAGTGAGTTTTGAAGATACATTATTCTAACATATAAACATGTTTGTCCGTGAGCTTGTGCTGCTGAATTCCTTACAATTATGATTATTTTCTTCTTCTCCAGGCACCCTAGACAGTTTGCTTTTCTTTAGTATGTTTTATTGCATGTTGATTACGTTTTTGAGGCTGCATAAATGTGTACTATTTTTATGGAAAATATTTTACCTTAAAAAAAATGTGTCAAATTGTATCTTAAATGTGTGTGACTTAAGGAAAAACTACTTCCAGTACTTAATTTTGTAGTTTTATCAACTATTTGTGGAAAGGGAGTGATCCTAAAGATACTACACCTTTTAGCTCCTCTAGTTATTTGAATAAAACATATATAGCTTCCTAAGCAAATATGCAAAATAAATGGTAGTTCTGAACTCAAAATCAAGCAAAGCAGTAGTTACAGCCAAGTGCACATTAGAGATTAAAATGAACAGATGACTGATGATGATGAGCACAAATCCATTAAAACTGAAACTGGAAAGTACACGGCATTCATCTTGCCTAACTTCTGATGCCTAAAAATTAGATGCATATGTCATCCTTGGCTTCCTTTATAAAATTCAGAGAGAAAAGTGGCACTTCAAGTGAAAGGCTGCATGGCCTGTGTTCAGTGAGATGCACTGACAGTGCTTCTCTCCAGCAGCTGACAGAGGGAGTCTGTTTCAAACTGACTGAAGCTTGTACATTTGATTTGTAGCCTAGACGAATCCCTATATTTTCACATCCTTGTGAAAATGGAGACTTAGTCTTATTCCCTTTAATACTGGCTTATACTGAGGATATATTCAGCTACACAAGTTTCCCAATGGTAATTCCATTACTCTGGCAAACTTGCATTCTCAATAAATGCAGCAATTCTTCAGATGATCCATTCTCAGCAAGACAATGCATCCTTAATTTATTTTCTGAGAGTATATACTTCCAATAAATTGACAGTTCTCTCAGAAGGTGGTATGAGCTCTACAGGGGATATGTTTGTGTGCTGTGAGTATGGATTAAACCTGTAGTAAGCCAGTTACCTTTAGTCTGTCCCACCTCAGTGGCAAGAAGTGATGTGTACTCTGCTGATAAACATTTCACCTGTTGGTTTAATTGTTAGAAATGTAGTTCAGCATAGTTTCAGAGTAGAATTCAACTTGCATCTCTGGAAAGGGGAAAAAGTATTTTTTAAGGAAGAGAGCTGAAATATCTTTAACAAAATGCTTGTTAAAAATGTGTAATGTTGTCTTCTAGCTTTATTCAAGGAGAATATACCCATTCTCCATAGTTATATTGCTTCCTCTGTAGGCATGTTACTTCTTTCGCTACACTTATATTAATATTCTGTAATATTTGGAAGCAAATTCTGGGGTTTTGGCTGTTTAGCACATGAGGCTCTCTGTAGTCAGTAATTCTATCAGCCCAAGGTTTAGAACTGCCCCTCAGTGAGGGTGCTCTCTGCTTTTGTTTTATCTGAGCTGAACTGTCACTAATCTTTTTCCCCCCCCCTTTCTTTGGATACAGACGACAATAATTTGGGATGCTCATACGGGAGAAGCTAAACAGCAGTTTCCTTTCCATTCAGGTACTTTTTTGCATTACTTGTGTTAGGAAAATGAAATGCAGTTTTTAATTTTGTCAGTGTACTTTATTCTTTTGTAAGAATGTATCTGCCAGAGAAAAGTTTCAATCAAGTTTTTTGTTAACTATCCTGAGTATCGTGGTTTGTGGGTTTATTCTCATTTCAGAAAGGTGCAGTTCTGTGAGAATCAGCTTTGAAAGTCAAACTGATTCTGAGAAGATTTATATACCAGCCATGTCCACCTAACTGAACAATTCTGTTGTTATCTGTGTACTTGAATAGTACCAAGTGGTGATTATGGAGAATTTTCAGTGGAGGTGTCTGGGATATTTTCCGTTCTTTCTGCTCCTGTTTCAGTGAAGCTGATTTGAGACAGAAGCAGGTGCATCTCTCACGCAGCTTACAGTCATCACGGCGCTCATGAATATTCTCAGGAATTTCTTAGCTTTTAATTGTGACTTGAAGTTCTTCAGTATGTGCTTTCTCTGATTATCAGAAGTCAATTGCCAACCTTGAGTTTCAAAACCTTGCGGCACCAAAACCTTCCTTGGATGGCTCTTTGTAGATCTGATCTACTTCAAGAAGACAGGAGATGTCACAAATACTCAGCAATCTTGACTAACAGGCAATCATTGACGTAATCTGAAATTCACCTGAGACCAGACTTGTAAGACGATGGCTGAATTCGTGATCCAAACTGGCTAAGTTGTTACAGTGAAGAATTTGTAAGGGGTATAATCAAACTGAGTTTCAAACCAACAAAACATTCCAGGTTCTGATGCAACAAATGTTCATCTTCCCATGTGTTCACTGTAACTAATCCATGTTTAAATACAGCAGGCCTTCACAAGGTGCTTAGTGGTGTTGAAAAACACGAATTTTGCTACTAATTTTCAAACATTAATTTGCCCGTGCTTTTCAACTCAATTTCTAGTTGTTCTTATTCTCACAGCTTCACAGATGTTAATAATATGCACAAGTGATCAAAATGGTTATTCAACAGAAGACAAAAGTATGTCCATGCACACGGCAAATCCATACTCTGCGTTTTTGTCACTCATCTGCTCACTTATTAATGCAGCTGTCAGTTTACAGGAATCAGTGTCTGCTGACAAGTTTTCTCACTGTGGCATTTATTTATCTGTAATAACAGTTATCTGTTCCATAACAGCAAACTTTACATTGTTACAGTGATTTAGTTAATGAGACTCTTAATCCTCTAATCCCCAACTATTAATCTAAATAGCAGTGGATTCAGAACTTACTTGCCCCTTCAGAATCACGTTCACTGATGTGTAAGCTGTCTTAGCAGGGATGTGCATGAAGAACATTAGCCCTACGTTCCCCTTTTAGCAAGTTGAAAACTTAGCTACATCTTCCAATGCAATATGCCTGTGTCCATCTGCATTAATAGATTTTTTTTTTAATTTTTACATTCTGTTTGTCTTCAGATACAACTGAAGTGTAGATGTGGAGAAGCTAATATTTTTAATTATTTTTTTTCATTATTTCAAATAGGTTTTCATAGGGAAGTAAAGCAGTTAGTTATTAAGAAAATTGTTGATAAACCAAAAACATATGTCCTACAAAACCCTCTTACAATCAGCCAGAGTCTGTCCTCACATGATGCAGTCTTTGTCCTCACAAGTCTAAAGCCACAAAAACCTCACCTTGTCGTCTTTGAATCACTTACTCACCAGAACAAACGAACAGCAAATTCCTTTCCATGTCTGGAATCTGAAAACCTTGTATACCTTAGGATTAAAGGTGGCATTTGAACAATTAAAAGTCTAGTCCAGGCAGAGCACACTTCCTGTAGTACGTACTCCTTTGAAGTTTGGAGATAGTTGGCCTGGCAATAACATAAGATTTTTTATTCTCTGCTGCTTTATAACAGTTGGTTTAGTTTACACCCACATGAACAAAACTGTCATCTTAAAATACATAAGGAAAACTCCTTTGTCCAGGTCTTGAAGGCCTTCCTATCATTGGTGCATTGGCATCCCATGTAACTTTTAAGGTTTTATGGTCAAAATATGTAAGTATGCAGATAAGTAGCTTCTAAGGTTTCATTATTCTTCACAAAACAATGAGTCATCATGGGGCATTTGATGAAAATATATATTCACAAAACTTACCTCTTTAAAATGGAGCAAAATAATCCAATTTTGGCATATAGTGATAGATGTGGACTGATGTCTATGCATGCAGGGACAAATTGGTTGATACCAAAAGAGCTAATTGAGTGACCCAGTTTTAGACATCTAAGTGTGTAGTGACAGTGCAAGGAGTGGATGGTTTCAAGCTGAAGGAGATTAGGTTTAGATTAGATATTAGGACAAAATTCTTTGCTGTGAGGGTGGTGAGGGACTGGAACAGGATGCCCCATCCCATCAAGGCCAGTTTGGATGGAGCTCTGAGTAACCTGGTCTAGTGAAAACTGTCCCTGTCCATGGCAGGGGAATTGGAACTTGATGGTCTTTAAGGTCCCTTCCAACCCAGGCCATTCTATGATTTTACAATCTAAGTGGTCTGAATCACACCTAAATTTGTTCAGAAAAAGCTTAAATTAGCAGATTATTATTGTAAAACTTTTATTGTTGGTTTTTATTTTAGCTGCATTTCTTATGGATTTGTTGCTGCTTTTATTAGATATTATTCTAATTGTTTTTATGAGATTGGCAGGTATCCTGTGGTATTGGAAACACTTGGCAGTTTGATTACTTGCATAAAGAACCACATTTGGTTGGTTTTTTCAGACCATTTTATATAGTTACTTATTCAGTGAACATAGGATTGAGTGCACAAATAGATGAATCAGTGTTAATTATCAACACTTTAAGTTTCAAATTACACTGCAATGTAAATCCGTAGCTTTAGGTGCCAGTAGCTCTCTGAAAATCACTTTTTGATTCATATGTATCATACTAGATATTAGCTCTGAAGGCATATTGTTATTAATGATGATAGAATTTTGTTTGCTCTGAAATAATAATAATATTAAGCTTGCAGCATAAAAAGAAAGAAAAATAGTCAGTTAAAGAAACAAAATCCTTTATTGTTTCCCGATCCTCATTCATACAATATTATTGAGCTTTTTCATTAATACTGTAAAAAATATTTGTATTTGAAACAATTTCAGTCCTCCATTCTCATTTAGAGAGCTACATGATGATTCGGAAAGTGATGCAGATCCTCATTCATTTTGCACTTCATAAAAATTACAACAAGAAAAACATACTTAAATGTAACAGGCTTGGCAGAACAAATATCTTTTCACCTGTTTATTACCAAAGCATCTTTCTGAATGTATTTGAATAAGGAATTTAATGATAAATTTGCGTTGTATCTTTGCCAGAAGGAGGTTCAACTTTGTTTCCTATATACTGGTCACTGTCTGAAACACTTCTCACAAGAGTGTGCTGAGAATGAAGAATGCTGTATTTCAGTGGGTCTTATGTCATCCTCTGGAGGGCAGCTAAACTCTTTCCTCAGGAGAAAAACCAAGCAGGAGTCAGAAACACAAGCAAGCTCTTTGTCAGGAACTTCCTCCTGCTCCTGTGCATGCTTTTAGTCTGCAGTGACATGCTGTAAAAGTTGTTTGGGTTTTTTTCCCACACTTTTTGCAAAATGTTTGTGTTGCACACAGGCACTAATTACTTGTTCATGTGCTATCTGTGTGTAGTTTCATTGGTTCAGTACTAGTTAATGCCAAACCCTCTACAGAAACTCTTCCTTTCATTTCAGATCAGCTTGATCAAAGTACCTGTCCAAAATCAGTCCCCAAACAAATTAAACTGAATGTCAGTGTTATTAATCCAGGTGCCTGCACAGAACAATAGGTTTGTATCGGTGGTTACGTGAGGCTGGTGCAAAGGTGCCACCACCTGTGTTTTCACCTTCCCAAGTGTTGTGTCTGGCATTCACAGTAACATAATTTCTAACCCAGATGAAATTATCTACGTTTTTTCTGGATTAGTTTTCTTTCACTTTCTTCACTGAACTGGCTTACAGAGAGATTATTGCTGGAGATGGCCCAAGAGACATGTGTAGCTGGGAGTAGAGAGGGTGGAGGTGCTGTTTTTCCCCCTCTTATGTCACTCAACCCAAAAGATTCTCATAAATAGATGTCACACAAAGCATCCAGATTATCCACTGCAATGGAAAAGTTAATTTGTGCCCTTCAGACAGTCCCTATCCATCCTATAACTGGCAGCAGGTGACGGGCCAAGAACTTAGCCTGTAGTCAGTCTGATCCACGTAGATGATGGAAGAAAAATAATTTGGGATAGCCGTTTCTTTGCTGTGTTTCCTGATGTTCCTTTTGTTCTTTGTACTTCACAGCTCCTGCTCTGGATGTAGACTGGCAGAACAACACTACTTTTGCCTCCTGCAGCACTGACATGTGCATTCATGTATGCAGACTTGGCTGTGATCGTCCTGTTAAAACCTTTCAAGGACACACAGTAAGTTTAAGAAGTCCAAAATGTTAGTGATAAAGTCACAGCAGCATATTACAGTGATGGCAGATGATGTGTTTGCAGGGTGTGTTCTAGCACTGAAGGTGTTACATCCCATTGCTTCCCAAAAACATATTCCTTGGGAGTGATTCACAGTCTGTGAGAAGAATAAAATGTTCTAAATCACTGTAGGAGGGGAAACTTGTGGCTTAAACAGTGTTTCTATGTAGCATGAGCTGCAGACTAAAGGCACCTTAATAAATAAGGTTTTGTTTTCCACGGGCTTAATTTCCTTTAGTAAATGAGAGCTATAAATAAGGAGAGAACAATTTACCCCCAGCCATTGTTCAATTTTAGAATCAATTTAATCTAATAAGATGTATTTAAGATGTATTTCCCCTTATTTTCCTGGTAGTATTTAATGACCATCAAAGGTTACGTTTTCTGGCTTTTGTTTGTGAGAAAATCTGCCATCATCTGCCAACCTGTAATTTGGATGTTGACTTATGGAAGCTGCTATCTTCCCACTGAGGAAAAACTGTGCTTTTGGAGACCTTTATCCTAGGCTATGGGTTAAACTGATATTTCAGGACAGGTTGTACATTCCTAGCAACAGACTGGTGCCCTTTATGATTGTATAAAATGTTCCTTTTTGCATTCATTTACACATACATCTCTCTAAAGAGAGACCAGCATTGTTGTAGAGCAGCAATACTAAGAATTATAAACTCCACAAAAGTTTGCACCCCACCAGTATCAGTATTTTCTATTGAGAACTTGTATCTCGAAGTCTACTGAACACTGATGAAAAAATGCCTCAGTTTTAAAAAGAAGCTAATGCTGCATCAATCTGTCTTGTTTGAGGGTTTATTTGAACCCTAGCATGTGAAGAAAGGATATGAGAGACTTTGTGCCAGAACACACATCAGAAGACTGATTGATTGTATTGTTCACAAGCACAAAATGATTCCTCTCTGAAATGCCACTTAGTGTTTTGGGGAGGCAGCACTGCTTTTTTTCACCCCTGAAAGCACCCAGGGCTGTAATTTGTGGGTGAACTTGTTCCATGCATAAACCTTGAGTGCCCTCTGCTGAGTGCCCAGTACAATGCAGTGACTGGAATATTTACTTTAAAAAATGACTCTCTATTTCAGAACGAAGTCAATGCAATCAAATGGGACCCATCTGGCATGCTACTAGCGTCTTGCTCTGATGATATGACGTTAAAGGTAATATAATTTCCATTCCTGCTCACAAAGTAAGGACCAAAATTATGTCTATTTTTAATCTTCTCCAGAATGATGGTACTGTATCTCTTAAAACTCTGCATGAACAATCGTTTTCATTTTGTCACATGTTTCTTAAAGCCAGTCTGAAAGCTTGAATACAGAGAAGCAGGCACTGGAAAAATTGAGACACAGTATCCAAATAAGTGTTACATGACTGAAAGGTTACTGTCACAGAAAAGTCATAGTTTAAATACACGCATATATACACCTGCATGCCTGTCAACAGAAGCACAAACCCTATGATAAAAAAGCAGTCTATTGGTTACACTTCAGAAAAGAATATACAAATAGTTTTCTTCCCCTTTGGTGTCTTTTTTTTCTGAAAATAATTTCATTAGACTCGTAAGAGTATTCTTTTTTTCTTTTTAATAGTCTTGAACTAAGCAATGGGACACAACATATGTATTCAGAACCCACCAAAAATCTGAATTCCTCCTGAAGATGCCTGTCTTTATCCATTCCCTGTATGAGAAGCGTGTGGCAGCCATGCAGCTGATGTACATGCCTCTGTTAGGTTGTGTGGAATGAATCTTGGGTTTTGGCTCATAGGCAGCATAGTCTGCTTTACCAGCACACCTGGTACTGTACCAGCACAGCATTGATAATACCTGGCTTGAAGAAATGCTTTTCACAATAGAGCTTTTGCAGCCAAAGCGCTCTCTCATTCTCTTTTCCCAGCCACATCAAATGAAGGCTATGACTGTGTAGGAGTAACTGTATGTTGTAATAGCAAAGCCCTCCTGCTATTGGTTTATGCTGGTTCCTTGGGCAAAGCAAATGTCTCAGGAAATAGTTGGGTTTGTGGATAGGATTGTACCAGTAATAATTTCCTCATAGTATGATTGTGTTAATTATACCTCTTTCCCCTGCTGATAAACACAGCTGAAGCATGGGACATTCCTAGCATGAAGCTGAGAAAACAGCAGAACTTGCAGATGAGAGCTAAGTGAATGTCAGCATTACAAATGGTTCTTCTTCATAAGTAGCCTGACTTCTGCTGTTCTGCTCTGTCTTTGCCACCTATACCCACTGAGTATAGATGTATTATTGCATCTGAATTCTAGATGTGGTATTGCAAACTACTCATAGAACTGGAAATTTACAGGAAATGGGACTGAAAGGAAGCACCTTGTCTGTTATAAAGTAACCATTTTTGCTCTGCTTAAACGTCCTGACCCAGCGGTAGCACAACTTTTTGGTGCCCAGCTGTGTGCTGTGTTTTAAAAAGTCACCATGGCTCAGTGTTGTTGGTACCAGTTCAAATTCCTGTCCGCTGAATTTGGCACAAGAACTAGTGGTTTGCTATCCATGACCTCACCTCTTTTTAAAAACCTTCAGTGATGGAGACTGCAAATGCTCCAAATTCAGGCAATTATTCTTCTTCCTTTTCCTTTGTAAATCTATCCTCTCACACTTCTTTTTCTTCTCCTTTTTGGAGTTCATTGTATTTTCCTGTAAGTTCTTGGAACATGCTGCCTGTTAGCCACAGAACATGGCTGAGCTCTGTGTAGCATTTCCAAAAGCAGTCTCAGGTACAAGTGATAGGAATTCATCATAAGAGCTCATCATTCCTCTCATAGTGCAGACTTATAACCACTGAGTTAAACAAACCATTATTACCTTTTTGGTCTCTCTGTGAAACTGACTGACTAAATATGAGTTATTTTCCCTGCTGTGAATTAGCTTCATCTTATTTTCTCAGTTAGCTGAAGAAAAGATGGACTAAATTACCTGTCATCTCTGTTGAGCATATTCTTCATCTCATGCTGAAATATTTGGCCATGTAACACTGCATAAGCAGCTGATCATCTTCTATCTTCTGTACTGTTAAAAACATGAGGAAGACAAATGGAGTTCAAGAGGAAAAGGAAAATTTTACTGGCATATGAGAAAATTGCTAGGTTCTAAGCAGTTACTGCAATTTTCTTCACATTCTTTAAAATGACTGCTGTTATGCGACTTTAACTTCTCTAAATAGATGAACTTAAACTTCCATATGAAACTACAGTTACAGACCATGGGCAGTACGCAGCAACTATTTTATTATTCTCATCTATTGAATAAATACTATTAAATATGTAACTCTTTCCCCTATTGGAGTTATTTTCATGTGTGTGCCATATTGCTGTATTAATAAATTATGTGTATGCATGTGCATCAAGATCTTAATTAAACAAATGGTGAGAATAACATAGAACTGAAATAACTCAGCTGAGAAGAGATTAGTAACATTGTTATTTTCCCCCTTCATTATTACTCTCACTTAGATTTGGAGTATGAAGCAAGATACCTGTGTCCATGATCTTCAGGCTCACAGCAAAGAGATTTATACTATCAAATGGAGCCCTACAGGACCAGGCACCAGCAACCCAAACTCCAGCATCATGTTAGCAAGGTAAAAAAAGAACCCCTTTCTCTTGCCTGCCGAAAAGGATCCTCTTTCTGACTTGTAATCCTAGTGTCACTTTGCCGTCAATCTTCCTGCAGGCAATTCCTCTAAAAGGTATCTGTGTTTGTAACTCAGGGGGATAGATACAAAGGTAAAGGATTCATATATTGGAAAAAGAAGGGGAAAAAACAAGGAAAATTGAGTCATGTGATATGTAACTTTTCAGCTACCTTGATTACAGGGTTGTAAATTTGACATTGCATCTTCACATCCAGCCTCGGGTAAAAAGCCCTGTAGTAATCTTTTATAATGTTTACAGTATCCAGATACGAATGGATCAACACCCAAATGATTAAATTCTGGTGCTTCTTGCAGTGCTTCGTTTGATTCCACTGTTCGGCTGTGGGACGTTGACCGAGGAGTCTGCATCCATACGTTAACAAAACATCAAGAGCCCGTCTACAGTGTAGCTTTTAGTCCTGACGGAAAGTATCTAGCCAGTGGGTCCTTTGACAAATGTGTCCATATATGGAATACTCAGGTACAGTTTTGTTCATGTGAAGCACATTCTGGTTTACATGACACATTAATAGCAAAAGCTTAAATGGAAAATGTGTGTACCTCACCTCTGCCAGCCAAAGTGAACCTGATTGTGTTGGCTGATACAAATCCATAGCAGTTGAGTCACTCAGGTGCAGTGAGGTGATTCTTCTCAGTCTTCTTTGTAGCTAAAACACCTAACATGCACGAAAATAGGTACCTTGGGTTGGGTCATCAGCCTAGTGAAGCAGAGGTATGGATTGCTTCTTAGAAATAAGGGATATTTTTATGTAGTTACAAGCTGAGTTCAGCTGCAAGTCTGATGCTCCTGGCTCAGACTTTGTGAAGAGGACAAATGGTATACAGGCCTGGGACTAGTGATATTCTGGAGAAAAGTGGGATGTCATTGTTCCACAGATTTAATTCTGGTTACTGATGCCTCACAACCTGAATCAGGAACAAACTTTAAGGAAGGCCACATCAGCCTAATCCCCAGGCCTTTACTGTTACAGAGTTGACAAAAACAGATATCTGAGAGTCCTACTGTTTCTGGAGGAGCTTGTTGCTCTTCATTATCAAAGACCAGTTTCCTAACTTCGGCACCTTGTGAAGGTGGCCATAGCTGGGTGATGGGAATAGCTCCCCCTTGCTATCACTCTCTTTTTAAGGGAGTGCCACATGACAGAGAAAAGGAAGGGCCACTTCTGTACCAAATGTCTGCATGCTGTTTTGCTTTGTAGAGTGGAACTCTAGTACATAGCTACAGAGGCACCGGGGGCATCTTTGAAGTCTGCTGGAATGCTAGAGGAGACAAAGTGGGAGCAAGCGCATCAGATGGATCGGTAAGGATCTCTAAACATTGTGAAGGTTGGGTGCAGATTTCTTTTCTTTGCATTCTGTATGACCTCTTGTGGACAGAGCTGAAGGTGAAGGCAGCTCAAGACATAAGTAAGTTGCACTGTGTAGTATATTGAAAACACTCCTGCTTTGAAAGGTTTTGAATACTAGAGGGTGGTGTTCCTACTGGAAATGAAGAATGGTTATGAAATAGGTGAATGCTGCTGAAAATGAGAATTAATTTTAAATACATATTTGACAAGAACAACAGTAATATTTCTGTTGTTACCTGCTAATTTTTAATAAAGTTCACATCACAGCAGTCAAATCTCTAAAAAACAGCTAGCCTGGGGCTTTCTGAGTTTGATCCCACAGAAGTTTATCCTTGAATAGGAGTAGCTAAAGGAGGAATTTTTCAGCATGATGCCCGAAAATTTCATCACGTGGAAAAGGAGAAATATTGCCATGGAGATACTGATTATTCATTACTATTCTTGCTATGAATGTTACTTTTAAAAAACTGCAGTTTTATCATGATCAGCTTGTGAAGGGCACATGGCTGGCTGGCATAACTACTCTGGAGCAGTAGTTTTCAACTGGTTTTAACAAAGGGCACACCTACAACATGATTCAGTTGCTTGAGATTAGTTGTGCCATCTGAGACGGTGCCATGCCTGGCTTCCAAAAGCTGCTCCAAATGGGCACGTGTCAACTGTCACAGGTCTGCCAAGCCTGCCTTTACTTTGGACATATCTCACAAGTGGAAATGGTGTTTAGGCAACTGAATAGATCCCACAGTCTTACTTGGGATGTGCCACCAAAATGTTTGTAATCCAGTGAAAGCCCAGCTAAATGTTAAATGTTTGGGTTTTCTCCCATGTCAGTTTGTTCCTTTATGTGTGTGCATGTAAACCAGTACTTGAGACAGGCTGTTTTGAAGCTGAGGAGTGTGATGCTCAGCTGGATGATTAGCCTGTGTACAGGGCTGTATATGAACAGGACTTCCCCATCACCTTCAGAAATGGTTCTTAACGCTGGGTCTTTTCTCTGCAGGTTTGTGTTCTAGATCTGCGGAAGTAAAAGTGAAATGTTTTAGAAGAAATTTCTAATGGACCAGCAGTGAATGTGTGGGGAGAAGCACTCTTCAAAACTATTCTTAACAGCTCCAGAACTGTGCGAACTTGAACAAAATTAGAGTGTACCATGAAACCATCTCTCCCTGGCCACAGGTGACTAGTATTTTGTCCGTAACCTTCATCAAGGACTAAAACTGCAGTCACTTCAGAGGGGGAGGGAATGGTTTCCACCTGAAACATTCAGCCTTGGAAGCATGAAGCCACCAGCTAGGCATTGCACTGTTTGGTTTGCATCTGAGAACTTGCTCTGATGGCTGCGAAAAAAAGCTGTGCCAAAAAAAAATTAAAAAAAAAAGAAAAAAAAGAAAAATGCTGTGATAAACCAAAAGGGAAAAAAAATCCTCCTCCATGCGGTGTTGTATTTTTTCCTTCCAATTTGGACACTACAGTTGCTCTCCCAAAGGACGTTCAAAGACCAGTTTGTACTGATGAAATGCTCAACTTTGTAATCACAACACTTTCTATTTTCTAGACTACTTTTTTTGTTCAGTGGTTTTTCTATCAGCTGGAATATTACAGCCTGGAGGATCCCAGGCTTAGGATGAAACTTGTTTTCCTTTTATTTCTCCCTTCCACTCCCAACTTCTCCTACCATTTTTTTTCTACTCTTTCTTCTTGCCTTTTTTTTTTCTGTTTTCCCTGTATGCCCATAGTAGATGCAGCCAGGTGGACATGACAATGAAAATTTTTGACAGACTGCTTCTCTCTTCTATCTCTTTCTTTTCCTTTCTTTTTCTCCGTTTAAAAGAAAAAAAAATCCTCCATGCTTCAGATCTTAGCGTCTCAAGGGCACTTTCAGCAAATTGTGTAATAAGTGCTTTATATAAGAATGCAGTGCTGGGGAAGATTTTTACAGGAGAAAGATGACTTTTAACAGAAAGAACCCAGTGTATTTTTGAAAAAAAAATATTTTTTATGTTAAAACAGTTTTAAAAGCCTAAAATGACCACAAAATGTAGACCAGTTGTGTAATTCAAGCAAAAAGAATGACACAGAGTCCAGGTAACATGAAAGGTGCAGTATCCTTTTTCTCTTCTCTCTCAGAAAGTGCTGTAAGAAAAACAGGTGTTTGATATAATAAATACCAGTCCTTGACTAAGAGTCCTCTTCCAGCATCCAGCCATTTACATAGTCTCATTTCATTTTTTATGGCTGTTTGATGATGTACACTTACTCAAAGAGATTCATGAGTTTGAGACTATAAATATAGCATTCATTTTCTCTAGTCTATATTTTTATTTGTTTTCAGTAGCCAGGAGAAAATGCTTGTGTATCTTCTTTCCTCTAGAGATAGTCCAAATTTTGACAGAACATGGGTTTGGCTGCCCATGGCCTGACTGAGCAGTGCTGTCTTCCACTATTCATCCCACTCAGCTGTTTCTACTCCAGTAAGTCAGTGGGGATTTACCACTGACTTAGTGAGACCAGTTGAACTGAAATATATTGACTGCATCTGTCACTGTTGAAGAATGGACTCTTGCCAAGCTCCTGTCTATCCACAACCACAAACACCAGGAAACAGGCTCTTCCCTTGCATCTGGTGGTGTGTGGTGCTGCTGTCACCCTCAGCTGTGCTTGTGCTGTGTCCGGCTAGGAAAACTCTGGGCCTGCACTTGGAGGCTTGCTGTCTGCACAGACAAGTTTAGCCTTGAGGGTGTCCTCAGTGTGATGCTCAGAAGACAACCCTGAATTCTTCATTAGGTGACAACATGATAAAAGATACATAAATTATATCCCAACATCCATACCACCATAAAGTTAAGGTGAGTGAAGTGATGAGAATGACAGTGGAGAGTTCCAAAGCACTTTGGACAAGATTTCTTTGCTGTAACCCTGACACCTGCACAGATGCCACCTGAAGACTACATTACTCTAAGAGGAAATGATGGATGCAAAGAAGGACACAGACAGAGTTTACTACAAGTGCTGTAAACTATAAGGCAACCTTTGAGGTTACTTAGCAGATCCTCAGAACTGGCTGAGTCAAACAGGTGTCCTCTCTAGCCCACAGACTAGGCTAGGATCTGTAGGAGAGAGATTAGCATATGTAATACCTTCCTGCCCAAAGTCAGTGTAATGCAGCATCTTCCCTTGGATTCAATCACAGCTGCTGAAGTGGTGATTTGAACTGAGCAAATCCAGAGCCCTCAGACTGAAATGGTGGTGTGACCTGCCACCATGGCATCATGGAATCTGTACACCACTTTTTCTCATGAGTTTTCTTCTCTTTATGCTTGCATCTGTACAGGATCTTAGTCCTTCCAGTGGAACTAGCCACTGCCAGCTTCAGCTACATTTCTTAAAAATACACCTTTGGAAAGGAGAAAAGAAAAAAAAAGAAATAACTTCTAAAAATGGTCATCCTGAGGTGAAAGCAGTTATGTGAAATTTTGGTTATTAATGCCAGTTAGGTTTGTCTGTAATTTATCTCAAATAATTGGATGCTAGAAGGTATCAAGGATTATTTTTGTTGTTTAATGTGTTTATGTGTTGGTTTTAGTTTTCTGCTCCAAGAGCACAGGCTGTAGATCATCACCTGGCAGTTTTGCACTGTTTTATAATAACCACATGTACCTACTAATTTAAAGTCACTACTTTTTTTTTAAAAAAAAGATGGCTTACTTGCTTAAAAACAGACTTGAATTAGAATACTAAGACATAATGTGGTTTTATAAAGCACGGTTCGGTCAATGATTTCATTACAGTCATTGCATGTACACGGTTAACTTCCTAGCTGCTTTTTGTTGGCATCTCTGAGAACAGCAGGCAGAAGTTGCCAGTCTGTGGGCAGCGGAGCAGTGGAGGGCAGCACTGATGGGGCTCTGACCTTGCCTCTGTCCCTTGAGTGACACCTGAATAGGCCAGACCTCAGGATTTGAAGAGGTGGGTTAGCTCAATCTGAGTTCAGCAGTGTCACCACATGACTGACTGACTACAGAGCCTGTGTTTCCCAGCCTGTACTTGTTCCCAGGATAGCTACTCTAGATAACTGAGCAGTGTTTGTGCCACCTTTTTCTTTTTCCTTTTTCTGTTTTTTATTAATTTGTCAGAACACCACTTTTCCTCTGCCTGCCTACATGGAGGTAAGGAGCCAAGAGAGACAAAATTAGAGTATCAGCTGGTTTGCAAAGCCCACGTGTGAGAGAGACTGTTGCTATAAGTTTTCTGTACAGACCATCAGATTCAAAAACAGCATGTTTGAGGAGCTAAAAAACATTCACCTTCCTTCCCCATCCTCCCTCCCCCCACCCCGAGACCTTAAAGACTTAAAGATGCTGTAGTAGAGAGCTTTCAGCTATTAAGGGAGATGGAAGGTGTCGTTTCCAAGGTTAATCCTAGCCTAAGGAGATGGTTTCTTTCGGACATGGACAGTGGGGAGAGAGAGGCTTTTCCAGGCAGTAGTTCAAGGTGGATGTCTCAGCCTAGAGCTGCAGAACTGCTCGTGGGAGCTCTCGCTTTCCTCAACCACAGCAGAGCGGCGTTCCCTGGCCAGCAGAGCCTTCCTGCGACTCCCCTAAAACAGACTGCACAAAGCAACAGACCAGGGGACTTGGCTTTTCATAGAATTTCTTTTTAGAATTTTGTTTATAGTTCATTGTAACAGAAGAGAGATGGAAAAACCTAAGCGGCCAAACAGGATTGTGAAACCATCCAGAGACTTGCTGGATTTTTATCCTTGCTGGCTGTCTGGAACTGGCCTTGAAGTGAAAAAAACCCCATTTCTGAAAAACCACTCTACTCTGTGGGTTAGAAGGATACTGAATCTTTTATGTAGAAAACACTGGGTCCCTTATGGGGCAATAAAGGGCCTGACTTACAGGGTTATACACACATTAACCCCATGCTACATCTTAGAAATTTCCTTTTAATTTGTTAAAAAAAAAAAAAAAAGAAAAGAAAAAAATAGCTAATTTTAGAGCCAAGTGAAGTGCACTTTGTCAAATGTAAGGCTCTGCTTTGTTTTGGGGTTTCTTTTTCTTTTTCCCTTTTTAATTTTTCCTCTGTTTTTTTTCCTCTTACTGCCTTTTTAAATATGTGGTTCTTTGTCAATTGCAGAAATGTTCTTTCAGCCACTCACTGAAATTCTGAATTCTGGCTTCTGCAGTTTTTATTGTCTGTGTCAGACTTGCAGCCAGACTTGGTTCTCATTTCAGCATTTCCCAGGTTCTGTTGAAACAACATCAACCCTTATTTTGTTTCTCCCCCCACACACACTTTCTTCAAATTCACCTTGTGTATTGTAGCTCATTTGTTTTAAGGAGAGAATCAACAGATCATATTCAGTGTCTTGAATAAATTGCTATATTTTGATATTAGAGAATTCTGTGCGTGTTGTTCCTTATTCTTTTCTGGCTGTTTTGGATCCTGCGCTTAGAGCTGAGGTTGGGTGACTTAAGTTGTGATATGGTGTCATGATCTAAAGGGTTACCCAGGCTGCAGGTGTATAAAGATCACAGCTGTGTGTACACAGGATTTTGTAATACACAGGGCATGGAGACTTTGGCCTCTAATTTTCTTTACTTTATTACGGATTACCTCGAAAACCACACAACTCACCATTATCAAGTACACCTACAATGAAGAAAGCAACATATATATACATATACATACATATATGTGTATATGTATATCAAGCTATTACAAAGTGTTGTCTGCAAGTATTAGTGCAGCAACAATCAATACAGCAGTAATTAATTTATGGAACAGTTAATTATAGCAGCACTCAATAGTAGCAGCAATAAAGTGTGTATGTGTGTGTGTATATATATGTATGTGTGTATATATATATATATTTTTATTATGAAGTGTTAAAAGTTACAACTAAGTTACCACTAGTGAAACAAACTTACCAATAATATAACACCAGATACAGTTATGACAGGTTACTTACACCTATAGATGTGACACCAAGCTTATTAGATCTCAGAAGGGGCCTGGCCATCCCAGAGGTGGGAGGACAAACCAGACCAGCCCCAGACATGGGCTCGGTGAGGCAACAATAGAACAACAGGTAAGAGTCTCACTTCAAACATGATCCATGTCATAGAGTTTGGAGTCAGCATCCCCAACAAGGGTCCAAGATCTTGTAGAACAAATTCATAGAGAACTGTTTAGGAAAGGGGCAAGTATGTGCAATGCAGGAAGAGAGAAACTGATGTGGATAAAAGTAATTTTTATATCATGGAGACATAAGATGGTCTATGACATTACTTCTTCGAGCAGTCAATAGATGCAGTTTATTTCTGATTTTCACCAGGGACAGCCAACAGATTATTTCTGTTCTATTTTGGAAGTTTTCCTGTTCTTGCAGTTAAAACAGCCAATGGCACTTACCAATACCAGTGCTTTCTCATTATGTTTTGCCCTTTTTCCAGGTTATTTTTCACCTTATCAGATGATGTTGTCATTACAGTTCCTTGGTTTTGCACTGTCTGAGTTTCTCAGGATGCCTCTGGTTTCCAGGTACCCGACTGCACTTCAAAAATGCTGGCTATGCTTCTCAGGGATGTTTCTGGTGCCCAGGCTCACAGCTCCCAGGCTGGCAGGCAGTTTCTCATTCAGAATTTCAGCAGACTTCTCCTGTTGAGTATTTTTTCCCCTTTTAACCAGATCACCTTTATGGCTGCTCACATCATGTGTTTATTGGAAATCTGTACAGCTGATAAAGAACCAATTTGAGTAAGATTGGGTTAAGTTTCCTTGAAAAAAGTTTCCTGAAAAGTTCCTCCATATAAAATAAATTGGACTGTAGTTCTGATCAAGGTAAATTGTTAATCTTTCTTTAAGATAACAAGGCTAAAATTCTACTTTGCTTGAGCAGGTAGAAGGTTTTGAAGAACTTCAGAATATTCCAACTAATGCAAAGGTGTCACAGTCATGCCCTCCCATGGGCTCTCTCTGCTTGGGGCTCAAAGGATACAGGAGGAGAGGGTTGTTTAGCTTTAATGGAGTGGATGTTGTGTAGTTTTTAGGCAGGTTTTATTACACAAAGTGGCATGCATGGTACTTAGTGGGGGAATCAACATGAAATGGGATTTTTGCTTTGTGACCATGTAAATGGCCTGAACCATTGATCTAAGCTAAGGCTGAAAGATTGTCAAAAGCACTCGAAAGGAATTAGCACTGAGAACAAACAGTCCTGTGTATTACATCATCTAGTTTTTGGGTATTTCAGGACCTAGAGAATTAAGTTAATATATAACATTTGGGAGGACTCAGGTGCTAGAAAAACTGGTGTGCTGATGATGAGCACCTTGCCATCAAATATTCAAAAAAGAGAAGTAAGGCCTTTTCATGGCACCTGTGTCAGTTCATGTTCTGAAGTCTGCACAGCATTAATGTACTATTAGGACAAATACATTTGTTCAGCTCTCACAAGACCAGGAACCACCAGCCATCTTCACAACAGCTTCTCAAAATAAAGAATATGAGACCCAAGAAGGCAGCCACAGTAGAGCTGGAGCTTAGTAGGCAGTGCTATGTAAAAGCTCCCACCTTACCTGCTTCTTAAATAAATGCCATGTGTTGGTCCTATTTTTAGTCATGTCATTTGCAGGAGTGTTTCGAGAAAATATGTGACTGTCAAACTAAAATTGTAGTTTAGTTTTCCTTTATTTATCCTGGATATATTTACTTAGCCTGAAAATTATATGACAACTAACACTGTAGCATTGAGCAGTCCTAAACACTTGCTTCTCGCTTCTGTCAGTATGCAATACAATTAAAAACTAGAGCTATTTTGGGAAGATGTAATATCAGCATTTCACTCATTTCCCTGCCACCTTTCTATGTATCATTTCCAGTCAAGGGTGAGATCATCTTTGTCCATTAAGAGCACACACAATTTCATATTTAAGCTCTGTGATATAAAAAGTAATTTTTAAAGCTTTGAAGTCTCTTAAGTGAAGAATTGACTCACTTGGCAAGGAATTTATCATCCTTGCTGACTCCTTTCCCAGTAGGAAGGAAGATCTTTGTTTCCTTGGAGATAGTTTTTTTTCCATTTCCTTTTGAGTATATTCACAAAACCAAAAGAATACAAAACTTAATAGCTGCAGGAAAGTAGCTATATCCTCTTTATGGCTGCAAGGTCTAACATCTTTTACCTTCACAGAAGAAGCCTTGGCTTTACCATGTACTTAATTAATCTATCTCAATACAAGACGTTAATAAAAGATTCTACTCATCACTTTCCAAATCCTTTCAATTAATACTTGGATAAAGTTTGGCACCCTCGTCCTTCCCTACAGTAATTCATCACACTCAGAAATGCACAACAATGAAAATGGATTTAGTTGCAAAGCACTGCAGTTCTGCAGTTCCAAAACTGAGAATTATCTCTCTAGGCTTCTGAAAATCTGTGGTGTCAAGTTAAGCGTTGCATCCCTACATGCTGTGTTGCAATTCCTGAATATTTTTAATATTTTCTTTAAGGGAAAGACAGAAAGGTCTTAGAAGGGTTTTTGAGATTTCCTGCAATCCTTACAGCCATTGTGTCCTCTCAACTGGACTGTAAATGCAGAGAGTATTGTCAGTGAGGGCCCTGTGGGAAGATGACTGAGGGTAAAAAGGTAACAGTATGGAAGTTACAGGGAAAAATACAGTTGCTACTCCCTGGATGGAATGCAGCCAGCATACCCAACCTCCCACACGCAATGCAATCTAAGGGGGACTAAATGTAGGGTGGAGCAGAGTCGAGACACTGTGGTGAGGCTCTGTCAAAACCCTTGCAGAGGAGGGCACTTGGTGGTACTTCGTAGCTGATAAGCCAGAGAGCAGCTGAAAACCAAGGGACATAAAGGAAGATGTCCCTGAATTGGAAACTGTGTCAGAATCACTCTCCTTGGACTGACACATGTGCCTGTCCCAAGTTTTTCTCAGGTACTATACTGAAATACCCACCCCCAGGTACAACCACCCCTCAGTGGGTAACGTGTGACTGAAAGCATTTAAACTCCATCTCAACTTAAAGCAATAGCAATAGCATGGGGAGAATTCAGGGAAGACTCCAGGGTAACTTCTGGGAACAGCTGACAGGCTGAACCTATCTTCTCCCCGACAGGGTTGTCTAGTGGGCAAGAACTGTACACTGAACACTGAATGATTATCTTCCAGCTAATTGTTAGGGATTGGAGCTTGTTAGTTATTGCTTTGAATTGCTCTAATGCTTTGATAGGTTTTTGCAGTCAAATTCTATCCCAGGCAGTTCTCAAATCTTAACCTATCACAATTTTATTAATAAAGAATGTTATTCTGTAACTGGTTCATATGAGTCCTTCAAGGGCATTGACAAACAAATCAAACATTAAGGGTTTGAGAAAATCTCCCCTTTTCATGTGACAGGCACTTAGCGTGGATGGGAGCCCAGACTCCCAAGATTAAAAAGTCTGATGGGAAAAGTCCTCAATATGGTGTTGCCATCTTCAAAGCCGTGGACAATGGCTGCTTGTTGGCTTCTTTCCCAGAGGCTATTTTGGGTATAATCATGAGAAATTTGTGAGCAATGAAATGACCATGTCTAATTATCCACCCACTCACCTTCTTCCACAGAGGATGAAACAGGCAGAGAGCCTGTGGTTCACTCAGACCACACAGACACCTTTTTTTTTCCATACCCTATTAGAGGTCCAGGTCTCATGACTTGATCAAGGAATACATATCAAAGTAATTTGAAAAAAATGTAACATTTCTAATCTACCAACTTTTAGAATGGCATTCTCACTGGATCTTTTCTAAGATGGACTTCATTGTTGGACTTGCTTTTCCCAAGCAAATATTCTACAGTAGCTTCTTGGTGGCCCATGCAATAAATTATTGATTGAGTCAGTTGAAATAAACCAAAACCAACCAAACACCTGTCATTGGAAAATGGCCCTGAAAAAAATTTTAAAAAAAGCTAAGTAATGGCAATTTAATGAGAAAATGTTGCTAGAATTTTTGATGGTGTTTTTGGAGAATATTTTGGAGCAGCAGTGAACTGAATGTTAAAATTCCATTTTTACAAAAATTTAAGGTTTTTTAAACAGAATATTTTTACATCATTTCAAGTAGTATCTTTGGGGATGCTTATTGGTGGCGGTTTTTAATAAAAGGCAATAACATTTGGAGGAGAAAAACAAAAAAAATTCGAACACAAAATCAATTAACTTGTAGTTTACCCATCATGCTTCTAAAACCTAAAGAGTACTTAGGCGTGTGTGTGAGCATGTGCGTATTGCAATGTGTGTGTGCACTGAGTTTTTGTGTAATTGTAACTGAACATTTCTCTGTTTCTTTCACAAGTGTTGGCAGAAGCAAGGCAAGAGGCCACCCCACAATTTAATAGGTATGATCAGAATCTGATCTGGAATAAAATGAATCCATTAGGTTGGTATCTACAGTGTGATATCTTCATAAAATAAATTAAAACAATACATGCCATTTTTGTCTCACAGTAATGTACCAATAAAATGAATGCTTGCAGATGGTGCTATGAAAAAAATTCCTCTAGAAGAGAGGAATAATTCTCCCTGTGGAGCCTTGTGGCTGCCTTTGTGTCTTCAGCTTACCTGCTCATGCCTTTCGCAGGTTTCCAGTTATTCAACATCAGCCTCATTCCCAGTGAAGTCATGGAGCTCACTAGCATCAGAGCCCAGCAAATCAGGCAGAAAGGCCTCTATTACACTTAAAGATATTTCTTATAAAGTCTTTTGTCTTCAGCAAAAATATTTTGCTCAAGTAGATGCGATTCTTTTTTTTCATTTTAAATTCAAACATTATATTGAAGGAATCTGGGTATACCAGCTTTCAGACTATAAAATCCCCGGGAACTAAGGAAAAAGCTTCCTTATCTAGCCCCTACTGCATTGTTCTGAGTGTAATTGCATTCCTGGGGGATGGCTGACTGCCTGACATGGGGTTATAGTAGAGCTGGGTTGTTACACAGAGCACTTAGTGTGGCTGGGGGAATGCTTCTGATCCTTGGCAAGCCATGTCTGGTGCCTTGAGGAAAGGGCTGGTGAGAAGAATGTTGTGCTCCCTGTCACATGGTGGCATGTGACCAGGGGCAGGCTGGGAGGATGTTTCATTGCCACATGAAAAAGGTGGTGCTTGGTCAAGTGCTTTGACCTAAGGAGGGAGTTGTGTTGTTGCTTTTTTTTCTCTTTCCTCAAAGAAATTCACTCAAGATCTGCTGTAGCAGGCAAACCAGGAGCAGATGCTGTCATGTGGCAACAGCTGCAGTGAATGGCTGCCACTGTTTTCATGCTTCCTGGTGCCCTCTGAGCAGGGAGGATGCCACAAGGGCAACTCAGCCATCGCAGCTGGCTCCTTACATTGCACAAAACCAACCCCACTGTGCTGGTTTAAACTCATGTCTTTTAGAAGTACCTTTTTCAATAAGTATGTTAAAAGAGGTCATGTTTGGTTCTACACATTTTCAGGACTTTTCAGGAGGCTCACAGATGTACAAGTGGGTGGGTACCTCTGTGGGGGCAGCTGGAGGACAAGGACTGAAGGCCTCCATTTACCCTCTGTGTCCCGCTCAGCTGTGCAATGTGCAAGTGTTCAGGCAGAGACAAGCTGGTGGAAAACTAGAGTAGGACAAGGCTTCATCCACAAGTCTGTCTTTATTAACAGACTTGCTGTTCTCCCACTCGCCAGAGGGAGGAACACATCTCAACCCATCATGGCTCTTCTCCACTCCTTAAAACCTGGTGTTATACACACAGAAGTGAGGGCAGAGGCTGCCTGAACTTCATCCCAGTGTGACACCAGGGCAAAGAAGAGACCCACAGTGCCCTCTGTGCTGCCACACGCAACAGGACAGAACCCAGAGCAATAGTGAGCTGTCACCTTGCTGGTCTCCTTAGCTAGGAGCTGGCTTTGCAAAGAGCCAAATGTCCCCTGTGGAGAAGCCTGAAAGCTTAAAAACCTTCGTGGCAGCCCAAAATGTGATGAGTCCCAGCAACCAAGAGATGCAGGAGCAACACAAAGTCTTCCCATCACTTTCCTCACTGGATGGTTTCTCTGGTAGCCACCTAAATTTTGTCAGTCTTTTGAAAACCTTACTTAAAAAACTCCTAAGGTTAGTGCCCTGAATGTTTCAGAGTTTGCTTAGAGACCTGCAGTGGAGGAACCAACTTTCCATGCAGCTCACAGCATACACCAAGGAGCATAAACCAGGAAAACAGATTCATGCCTGCATTCCTATTTTCTATTTAGTAAGACTGCACCTCCTTCAGCTGCCAGCCTCAATGTCCACACATGTGCATGTCTGTTCCTCAAAGAGTAAATGACCCAAACAGCATCTGACCCCTCTTACATTAACTACAATGTGGTTTAGTGATCTTCATCTTTGATTACTCTAAACTTGAGGATTCCATAAAAATTAAGAAAACTTTTGCAAATCAGGTAACTTTTCAGCATGAATACACAGAGGCAATTACCAAAGTACAAGTCAAGTATGGATATACAGGGAGTGGGGGGATTATATTTAATATTTTACTTTCTGGCTGTCTCCATGTTTTTGGTCTACAAGACCAGAAGGGCTTAATGAGAGTTGTAGTTAGGATTTTGGTACTCAGACATATGGTGGACCTCATAAACACAGAGCTTTGGTATGCAAGAAATCTGCCTATTCAAGTTCTTTATTATTTTATTAGTGCTCATATTTCAGCTTTGTAATTAGCCTGAACATCTGGCCAAATAAAATAGTAATTAAAGGCATAAGGCTGGCAGGTCAAATATGGTTCCATATGTCCTCTTCCACCAACAGAAAATGACTAGGAGTATTACAGGATATGAGAAGGCACTTTCCCTGCAATTTTTCATTTTATCTTAGAGTGCTTAAAAATAAGTTTTGGTGAATACAGAGAACACTTACTGTGTATGGTTGGATTTGATAAGAAGGCTGGGAGGTGAGAAGGGTGTTAAATAAAGGGAATTCTGCCCTATATGTATAGATATCCTCTTTATGAGATTCCACCACAGTAATTATATTTCAGTGCATAGATTCAACTCCTTTTTTGTTTTGTTTTTTTTTAAATTACATTTTTCCCCTTCAGTAAATTCAGAAAGGTTTTGTTGTGCTCTAATATGCCCAAAATACAAGAATCTAAAATTGACAACTGCTGTGCTCTTGAAACAATACTTTAGCTACATATATTTTATTAGACAGTATCTGATCTTGTTTTACTTCTGTTTACTTCTCCTGTGAGTCACACCTTGCTATTCCAGAGAAACATCTGCTTCCTGCTCATGAGTGGAAGAGCTGTGTGACTGTGGAAGCAAGCCCCTCCCAGAGATAGTGTAAGATGAAAACCATAGACTCTGACTCCATCTATGGACTTCAGCATTGACAAGAGCTCTCTCTTGTTAACACAAGCCATGTTTGAAACACACCTTAGAAAACAAATATTCAGGCCAGAGACAAGCACTGTCCACATCCACCAGAGCAGCCTGCATAATAACTAAGCAGATACAATTCATCGTCAAAATGAAATCTAGGATGTTCTTCTGTGTGCTGAAAAGCACAAGGCTCCTCTCAGCGGTCAGTGGATGGCACACTTAAGAAGGCAGTGTTTAGGTTGGTATTACAGCTGTGCTGCCCAGGACTTGGCATCTATACCTTGCCCTTGCTGATCCTTAGAGCATACACTTAGTTTCCCTCAAAATGAAGCCATCTGTGGTAGTCTGTGGCTGCCCATCACGTGCATGCAGCAAGCACAGTCATGGGGGCAATCAGGAATGTACCTCAAAAGCATATTCCTGGTGGGAAGAGAATGGCATCTGCTGCAATACTTGAAGAAGGCAATACTTTGATTTCTTGGATGGTGAGGCAAGAACAAGGTCCGTGTGGCGCGAAGTGGTCATGGTTACACATGAGTAGAACCAATTATCCCCCCGTTTCAAGGCGTGAAGGAATGCCTCCTGTACATCCACTGGAGGCTGGGTACGAATCGCAGGTAAGGAAACTCTCCTCATACCTACTTCTTTTCTAAGTCAAAACTCACCTTTTTATCAGTTTGCTCTGCAATGCTCCGTATCAATTTCTCAGTCCATCAAAATTAGGTTAGTTGTATTTCTTAAGCTCTCAGATGAGCCCTAACTTTTCCTGATGACACTCTCTAGAATGATAATACATAAACACACCACACTTACCCCAAGGACAACCTTGAAAGAACAAGGAAAGGAGAGGAGCAAAGCATGGCCCTTGCAGAAGGCTGTCCCATCACAGGAGTGCTCCAGTGCCAGCAGCCACCTGGCATCGCTCAAGGGCTGCTCACAGCTTTATGGGGACCAGGGCTGGGACACCCCATCTGTCCCTGTCCCACAGGTGCCCTGGGGCAGTGAAGGGAGGGAGGGATTAGTCATTCAGTCATCTCACAGGGCCTCTTGCTACAGCCTGTCACCTCCCAAGTGCTTTTGTGCCACGTAATTATTCCTGTGAAGCCAGAGACTGCTAATTTTTGTTTAGGGTTTTGCAAGCTGGCCCACACCATAGCATCTGAAAAGCTTTACAAACAATTCCACCTCCACATTTTTCCTGTTCTTTCAACCTATTTGTGATGAGTATTGCACTGAAAAATGGTCTCTGTTTCAAAAGGATCTATATAATGTGCTCATAATTCTGCATGCTTTCTCTTACTTATCTGGATAACAAATGACTGTGATGAAAAGAAAGGGCCTGGTGATCTGCCAATAGTTCTGACAACTAGAACAGCAATATAAAGCCGTAAAGCCACAAGGATTTCTACTGAGCAGAATGTAAAAGATGTGCTACAAATCAACTATAGCTCTGTAATGATCTGCCTACATAGTTGCTCAATTATTTTTTAACACCTTTGTATCAAACAATTAGGTCAAGGAGCCAATGTATTTAAATTAGCCAATCAATATTTTCCCATATTGGTTCTGCTGATCCTGAATGTCTAACCATCCTGGGACTCCCCTGAGTAACACAGGAGCTTAAGCTTCATGTTAGTATTGCATTAACCTTTCAGCTGTCTTTAACAATTTTTAAATTTTTTCTTTTGTTGCAATAGGTGAAACGAAACTGGTTGGAAAAGAAAGGTGGGGATAGGCAATGAAGTTTAGTCAAAGTGGATGTGAGCAGGGCTTAAAGCCCAGCCCTGGTCACATGTTGAAAAAAGAGAGGGAGGTTCTCTGGGCTCAAGGGGCTCCCATTGCCATTGGTCAAACTGTTGTAAACAGCTTCCAGCACAAACAGACTTCAATAACATCACTTCTACTTTTGGTATGAAGACAAAAGCCTGGAGTAGACATGGCCATCACTTTTTCTTAACTTTGAACCCATCTGGGGAATTGTTTGGATATAGGTATTTAGGGCACTGTACCAAAGAGGTATGTATCTGAGAAGATAAGGAGAATGGATTTAACATCTCTTCATTCAGCAGATGAAGATATAAAATAGAGCACACTTTGCAAAAAGAACTATTGATTCTTCTTGTTCTGTTTTATGATGAGCACTCAGAGCACTGAAAAAACATGTTCTATGCATATGTTATCTCTTAATGCACCTGCCCCAACATGCATAATCCTGTCAGGTAAGTACACATAAGGATCACACTGAATCCATACGAAAATATAATTTGAAGGGTTATTTTTGCTTGAACCAGGAGTAAAATGAAACCATTATTCTGAAGTGTTTGTGGAGCCTATGTTGGGCTCGATTTCTTTTTTTTAAAAAAAGCTTTTCAGCTCCCTGGATAAAACCACACCAAAATTTCACATAAACAAGCCAAAAGAAGACTATGTCAGTGAGAATCCACACACGCAGGAAATGTTTGTGCTTAAGTCAGAGTTTGCTGTCACTAGCAAACTCTGCTTTACCAGACTGTCAAGGCTGGAAATGGTGCCTCAGAAATCCCAGGGCTGTAATTCTGGGTGAGGAATTTCATGTTGAGCAAGACAAGCAAGGCAACACATTTAAAACCCCAACATATTAGTAGTCCATTTATTTAAA
This sequence comes from Sakesphorus luctuosus, assembly GCA_013396695.1. Taxonomy (NCBI): domain Eukaryota; kingdom Metazoa; phylum Chordata; class Aves; order Passeriformes; family Thamnophilidae; genus Sakesphorus; species Sakesphorus luctuosus. The sequence goes on from VWZD01006342.1 coordinate 483,255, forward strand.
CAAAAGACTCTTCTATCATTTGGAGGTTACAAGAGAGACTAAAAGAAAATAGTTGAAAATTAAACATAAGAAACATGTATCTTTGCAGAGATATGCTCCTGCTGAAAAAGGATTGAGGCTTTATACCTGTTTACATGACCCCTAGAAGGCAAATGAAGACATAAACCATATCTCTCTGTCTCACATGCTCTTTCCCACACTCACAAGTTATAGGAAATGACATCAAGCCATTGAGCACAAACCTAATCCCAGAGTACGCAATGATTCACACATTGACGTGGTTTTATGAGTATTGACAACATGAAAAGTTAGATCCAGCTCTGCACCTGAAACTACCAGCCCTGGTAGATGGGAGAGCTTCTGGTTAATCTCTCGTCACTGCTAGTGTTACCTTCAGACAACATGCTTATAGCCTCATCAGTCTGCTGGCTGTCAGTTGTTGATATCTTCTTGGAATCGTGGATGTTGCTTTGATAGTTCACTGGTGAGGGATAGGCATTTTCCCCCACAGTTGATGAGGACATAGACTCCCATGGTATTTCTCTTTTTCGCCATTTCAGGTCCACTCTCCATCCTGTCCAGCCATAGAAAGCCAATGTGAAAAGAAAACCTTGCATCGGATTAAGAACACCCTAGGAAAGAGAAGTACAACAGGAATTACACCAGCAAGGCCTCATTTTCAACTCCAGTAAAACACTTTGCATGTATGAACAACTCCCCTTTCATTCAACAATTGCTGACTTTAAAATATGCTATTTGTGTGTGAATAAAAATGTATGTTGTGGCCATTGCAGACACAAACAAATTGGAGTGAAATACCTTGACCCTGCTGTTCCAAAATGCTGAGGCCATCCCAGAGAACAGTAAGAACCAAATGATTTTCTAGCATGAATTTTAGCTGGTCAATCCCCTGGTGTGTTTTTAACTTTTCCCACAAGCTCGAGACTTTTTTAGTCATGAAAGCGAATATATTTTTCATTAGAAGCCAAGTCAACTATATGAGACTAGACACTAGCATACATAGTCAAGCTTTTTAAATTAGTAGGAGTTGATCTCCCTGGAATTTCATTTAGATTCCTGAGCCAGTGCAAATGTCCATCACAGTAGGATGGAAAAATGTGGAAAGGCACTGAAAAAGAAAATTCCAAGTGATGTCAAAAAAAATTTATCTCTTCTCAGTGCCATGGGATGCTTAGCAAGTTAATGGCTTTAGCTGCTTCCATTTTTCTCATAGGAAAAGAGGAAATTATTACAGCCAATTTTAAAAGTAGTTCTGTTCCTAGACTTGACCTCTTGGTCTCCAGGTGAGCAACATCAAGGTCCCTGCAATGTGAATGTGTTCACTACTTGTCAGAGGACGACGTTGAATCACATCAGTTGCATCACTTAATCCTTCAATATCAAACTGCTCAAGGGCTTAACTATACAAAGCGTGCTCAGGTCTTACATCTATTTAACAGCCCCAGAATAAATTCTCTTGGAAAAGGAACCTGCAATATCACCCCTGAGAAATCCCTTGTCAAATATTCTAATAGAAGAAAAGAGGGTAAGGTACAGTAAGACACCAGCATTTCACTGCTATTTTCAGTGCCTTGTTTCCAAGATTTTTCATTTATTTGTCCCCTGATAATGACCAGAATGTCAAGAAATAAAATGTAATTATTCCTTAAAATTAAAATCCCCACCCTAGTTACAAATAGAGAATTACCATAAAGTGCCTGTTTAATAGAGAAACCTTCAGGAATCACAAGCTAAAAGTTTGCAGCTTGCATTATTGCAGAGATTAGCAAGGCTGGGCTAGAAATCATTCTAGTGGTCTGTTCTGGTTCTTAACATGGGTAGAGAGCACTCACAAAGAGATTGCAGACTCCACTAAATGGGAGAAAAAGTACAGTTTTGGCAAAGTTTCTATGTGAAAAGCACTCCCAGTGACTGCTCATTCTTCTCTTACTTAGTGCTTTTCTTCCTTGATTTTCAGAGTGTTTATACTCCCCAAAATCACAACGCACATACTACACAGATGCTGTTCCACCAGCCTTGTAAGTGATTTCAAAGGCTAAGCAATGTCATGGCTGACCTACCATTATAATCCATGTGATCAGTGCAGCACTTCTGATGTTTTTCAGGGGCATTTCATTGATATCTGGCTGCATTTCGAGATAAAACAAAAGGGTCTCATTGATTATATTGGATGACCAGCTATTGGAGGAGCAAAGAAGAAAAAGACAGTTACATATATGTAAGTACATGTAAAATATGCTTTACCTTCAAATTATAGAAATTACGATCACTAATTAGGACAGTAAGATTTTTTTAGTCATTGAATCATTAAGGTTGAAAAAGACCTCTAAGTTCCTCAAGTCCAACACGATTGGACTTGTTTTTAAATCTCACTCTGAAGGGACCAGAATGCTTCTGAGATCATGACCAAAAAGCAGACACCTACCAACTAACTCAGGCCTAGACAAAGGAGTCAATATAAGAAAAGAAAAAAAACAAAAAAATCAGAACCTGATAATTTGAACTTGCTGTAGAACAGTGAAATAAAAAATAAAACTGAGATGAAAAGCAACTGTGACCCATAATAGGAACATTATACATGCTGATTTCTTTCGCTTGTGTCTTAAAAGAGTTGTGCTCACAAATAAGCAAACCAAATATATGCACATGTTGTTGTAAAAGGCCTCAGGAATTCCAGCTGGAGTTAGAATTTCAGGATTAGATTACAGCAGACTTTCAAAATGTCCATAAAAAACCCCTACAAAGCAACACCAAAGTTGACTTTAAAAACCTTGAAAATGCTATCCATTTTTTGTAATAAAGGTAACTCTTGTTTTGAAACAAGGATGAGCATAATCAAGCCTCATTCTGTGAAAGTAACTATGTTCCACACTAAATAAAGGCTATAGCAAATGGCTGTAATTTCCCATGACTTCTAAACAGTTAGACAAGTATTTCTTTATAGTTCAGCTACAGCTTCAGAAAGGAAAACATCAGCATCCATGTCATACTTTCCAAAGGGTTTTATGTACATCTTTCCTGCAATTATATTCTATCACAGCGTAAAACCTCCTGCTCTCCCCTCCCAAATCCATAGGCATCTCTTCTACCCCATGTTGGCCCAACCTGCTGTCTTTGACCAAGTCATTCCAGATTTGACTTCTGGGATGTAAGGAAATCTTCATTAAGCTTCTTAGATGGGACTGCCTCAGTCTTTCCCTCCATTAACCTTTGAGAGAGGCTTTTTTATACTCTAAAGTTCATGTTTTATTAGAACAAAATCCTGAACCAGACCTGTGATTTTTTTTTAATAGGAAAACCCAGAATAAGACAGAATGGGGATAAACAAATGTCCCCACAGTGTCCATGGGAATTTAACCTTTTCTTTCGTGCTTGCTCTGAGATTATCAAGCTCACCACCATTCCTTAGGTTGCAATCACTTACGTGGTGCCACTGTGCTCTTTCTTTCCACAGCCCTGGAAGTTTGACTAAATCTCTGCTTCTCATTATTTCAGCAATTTCTAGGAAGCCATGCTGCAGGATCCTTTGCTGCTGTCTGACTCTTTTCTCTGCTGACTACCCCACCCTTCACATTGGAAACTTCACTCCCAAGCCAAGGGGACTCAGTTATTCCTTGAGAAAAGACAATCTCTTCCTCTCAGAGCACTCCAGTGGACAGCAGCCAAAAGAAGATTAAAAAGGCAGCTTTTCTTCCTGCTCAGCCTTTTAAAGCAATGCAACATGCATTAACACACCTATGTATAAAAAAATTAAGTAGTGGTAGAGACTGTAAGTTTGGCCAAGTCATTTCACTAGTCCAGGACCATTTCCTGTTGCCCCGCTCCTCTCTTCCCTATCTCTTTCCTGTCCTACCCCAAAGTGCTATTTTCATGGAGGAAGATGGAATATTAAAACAAAAATAAAAAAGCAGATTAAATAATCAGAAATGTCACACACAATCATATGGAGGTTTCTTTTCTACCATATAACCTGTATTTCCAGTCAGTATCTGTGGTTTTTGTCAGACATTTGGGAACTCTAGTCCACAGAGGTGGCTGCATTATATAACCACAGTGAGAGCCATGAAGCCTGACTTAGAAGTATATTTATTGTAGGTTTTCAGTGATGTGTTTGGTGACAAGAAGCACTGAGGAATCTTGATTACAGAGAGCCATCTCTCAGCCCACATTTCTGGGAAGCTGCTGTACCAGACATCTTCAGTCTATGCCCAGCCTATCAAGAGTTTTTTGCTGTTGTTACTTGGGGCTTTTGCTTTTCTGTTGGTTAAACATTTTATCATTTCCTTGCAGACTTGTGATGTTACAGGAATGATTCAGCTCCTTTGTGAACTAGTTTAGAACTGCTTCTTTCTTAGACACTTTCTCTTCCAAGCATAGAGATAAGCAAAAGAAGAAATCCATCAGGCTTTACTCTTGTCCCTGGCCCTCTCCATCTGAGAAAAAGGCAGTTTAAAACAAAATAATGCACCTCTTACCAAATAACAAATACCAGCATAATTTTGAAAAAGCGCATCTGGATCTCTGTCCCGAGACGTCGTTCATTCTCTGTGTAAATCCCTTGTCTTCCTTTCAGTAAGGAGGCAACTGGAAAGCACAAAATTATGTTCATTAATATATATATATATTTATCTTGTTAGTTTAGGCACAAGAATCCAGAAGATAGATGCCTGCAAAGAGAGAACAAAGGAACAGATAGATTTGTCTCCAGCAGCAGTTCAGAAACTGGAAGGACTATCATTAAGGAATCTCACACATAGCCTAATACTAAAGTAAAACAATTACATACATTTAGATTCCTAAACCACATTATATTCTACTACTTGGTTTTTCTTCTCTCAATCCCACAGAAAATATTAATAGCATGGTCAACATACTTTTATTTTATAATAAAAGGGGGCACATACAACTTCTATATAATGTGTGGTACAAATATATGCTTACTATGTGATGTTTAAACTAAAATAGAATAGATTCTATCCTATAATGCACATTATGTTTCACTGTGTCACTGATACAGCATTAGCTGCACTTCTAAAACTTGAAGATGGACTGTCAGAAAAAATAGTTACACCACATGCTGTTCAGATATCACAAGGAATATACATATGCACAAACATTTATACTCTACATATTTTCCCATAAAAATACAAGTTTTTATGAGAATGACTTCTTAAAAGAACAACTGTTCCTTTGAAAATGAGTATTCCTGAGGGACACAGGATAGATGAGATGAAGACTAAACTGAGAATACTACTAGATCTGCTCCTGCTGTTTTCATATAATCAATGTGCAGATAAACTTAGATACTGCAGACATCTAGCATGGATCATATTACATGCAAAGAATGCATTGAATCTGTAGCTTTTTTTCAGTCTCATTTCTTCCAAGCACTGGATAATAAATTAAGTTGGAACTTCAAGATCCCATCTGAGTTGTGTACAATTCCTATTTGTTTCATAAGGTCAGAATCAGAGGTGACAAAATTCTGATCACATTTTATTAGATTTTTGGCTCCAGGGCTGCCAAGAAGTTAAATCTACTCTCAGATCTGGCCAACATTATCTTTAAACCAGAATAAATTACATCCCAAAGTCCAGTTTGGTACCAAAGCTACAGTAGAGTTAAGCATCCACTATACATTGCCTCAAATGCTTTAAATCAAGTAACATAGAAATACCTTTGCTAATCTGCAATAGAGGTTTGAAACAGAATAGCTTGATGTCATTAGAGTGTCTCTAGGGCAAATTCCCCATCAAGATGGTATCTCCATTTCAATAGGCAATTCCTTCCCACCCTTTGCTGTATCTTTATGATTTCATGAGGAGCTGTCCTTCATCACTGAATAAAAAGGCACGACTTTCTACAGTATTTCTTTGTTGCTAAATAACACGTACTGATTGATGTTGGCCATTAGGAACATACCTGCTGATACTGTCCTCCTAAACAGGATTGGGTTGACCATCAGTACTAGCAGGAGTGGGACATAGGTTGTGATGTAATGTGGGATTGCATGTTCCAAGCCATTTTCACAGCTGAGAAGAAATGGTTAAAAGCTTACGCATTTTTCCCCACAGTTCTGGCTATGTTATCTATGTCACATTTAACTTAAAAATTAAAAAAAAAATTAAAAAGGTGCAAAACTTAATTCACAGACCTTCACCACCAGTTCACATTTGACATAAAGTTGATTTTTGTGCATTTTTCTCAAATTTAAAGGAAAGCTAAAGCCAGGAGTGGGAGAGCAGTGGCTCACAGCAGAAGATGTACCACAGCCCTGCAGCACACCCAAGTGCCTGTATTGCCTGGCATATTCCTTCAGGGCACCCTGAGACCCAGGCAGGTATTTCTAGCATACTCACTGATTCAGTGGAACATGTTGTCAAAGATCAAAATGCCCAACATTTGAATGTCTCTAAAGCTGACCAGAAGACATTCAAACAACCACAGAGTGCTATGATTTCCCAGTGTGTTCCCAGAGTCCTGCTTACCTGGAGAGGGAAGGGTAGTACAGCAGTGCAATCCCCTCCACGCAGAGCAGCACTGCCAGGCCCCACGTCATCATGTGGTACAGCACTATCGTACTGCAGGCACCAAACGGGACAGCCACAATTAAAGATATCAAACCTTACACTTCTCCACATTGCAAGGTAAAAATAGAACCCTCTGAAACAGAGCTTTATAGAGAGGAAATGGTGCAGAACAACACTGGCAGTTCAAGAAACTGAGGAATGTAGGTGGGGCAGGGGGTGATCCTTCTGAAAATGAGTGAGCCAAAGCAAAGTTGTTCATGCCTGCACATAGAAATCCTGTCCCATCCAGCCTGTAGGGTGGAGAGGACAGGACTTCTCCCCTTCCCTTTATTATCCTGAAGGAAGCCCTGCATCTTTTGTTTCTCCTGCAGAGATTAAATCAGCAAATTAAAATCTAAGAACAGAACTGAATAGTCAAATAAAACACTCTTTCGTACTTTGAGAGAAATATGTTTAACTTTCAGAGTTGGATGCTGCTCCTGTCTTAGGAAGATTCAGATCTGTGCGTGTAGAAAGTCTTTTGCTCTTCACTCTGATCTTAGGATCAATGCCAAATACTCATAATTTTTTTTGCTAACAGGGAGGAGAGAAGGAGGCAGGTCCCAGATGTTTCAGACTAAAACTATGGGACTTTACAAAATCAGGTTTACCCTCAACAGTCTGAAGTTAACTAAAAAAAAAAACATTTTGGTAACCTCTGCCAGAAGAACCATGTCTTCAGTACCTGACTGATCAGTATCATCTGGGAACAGTCACATAATTTCACATTTGCTCTTCTAACAACCAGCTTAGAGACACCTTATATAGTCTGTCTAGTATTAAAGCATGGGCCTTTCCAAAGGGTTTAGGTTCTTCTGTCATGGGCATTGCAAGAAAATATATAATAAATACATATCATTCTCAGGAACTTTACAAGTGTGATGAGAAGGGTGATAATGACCCCACTGAAAAGTGGATAAAATAGAAAATCAGAGAAAAATTTTTTAAAAAATGGGGAATGAACTATATGAAATTCAGTGCTTTCACCCTCTCAACTTTTTGTTTTCAGGATAACACTTTTTTTGATGCAGGAATCAATTTCAGGTAGAGAACAGGGACAAAAATAAAGTTTATAGACCACAATTTGCTCCATACTTCTCCACAGGTTAAATGGATTCAGTTGCATTCAAATTCAGGTTGGATGTAAATAATTATCTGAGCATTTCCCTGGCAATTTAAGCTCTTAGAACACCACTCATCCCTATCATTAGCTGGCAACCATATGAACATTAGATGGTTGTACAAGTTTCACTTATACCCTTGATAGCTGCAAACACAGACATACAGTGTTGGAAGGATAATAACAAATTCAGAGCTTTAACTCTGGTACCTCAGTCCAGCTGATCTTCTCACCACCAAGTAAGAATCAACAGCATAGCAAAACAACCACCAGAAGCCAGCACTATATAACAGCTGGATCCACATCTGCGGGGGAAAAATGCCAAATGTCACAGCTGCTTCTCGAGTACCACAGGGCAAGGGAGGGACTGAAACCTTTGGCCTGGTGAGTTGTTCTTTAAATGTGTGTATTTTCCAGAAAACATGAAATATGAAATCTTACTCAAAATCACAGGAACAGAGTTGTTGTAGCCTATGGGTCAAGTCATAGGTAAATGGAACAGTGTTTGCTTTCACAGCTTATTTTCTGGTTTAGAAAACCTATTATTTACCTCTCCATTCCTAACCTCAGTGTCATAAGTGAAGTCCAAAGAAATTTATAATGAGGATGTTTCAATTTTAGCTTAACATTTTAAGTGTTTCTCAGTAGCTGAGGCATGAAAATATAACTGAGGTCAGTCATAACCACAGTATGCCTATGCAGTGTGGGTTCTGCATGGTATTTTCTCAATGCACAAGAACCTGATCCAAGGAATGGTTTTCAAGAACAATACATCATATTAACAAGAAAATCACTCACCCTCTGGAAAAATATCCATTCTGAACTCCCTGACTGATTTCTTCAATAAATATCCAAAGGCAAACAGGTTCAAGTCAAGTTAAATTTGACAGCATTCTTGAGCTGACCCTATGCATTTTTCCCATGTGCTTGTATAAGATAAGTGACCTTTCTTTGCCGCTGAATATAAATTCCACATTTTTCCCCACAGGAGCTGGCTCTTTGAAATAGTCTGGAATTGGTTTAATATTCAGATTACCTTCCCTTCAAGACATCTTTCAGTTCTTATCTGAACATACTTTATCACAGCTCCATAGTGGCATCATTTTATGGTGGTCTGGAAACCACTATACTTGTTATTGAGCCAAATGTGACTGATTAGAGATCTACCATTCCATCCTCCAAAAGGCAAATCAAGCTGGGAAATATTTCCTTTCACCATGGGTGTACATCCTACCTCTAGTCATTTGTGGCACAAATTATTCAGTATTTAATTCAAACACCATGACATTTTCCTAATGCACAGGAGCCAGAAAATAAAATTCTGTTTTTCCTTCTAATGTACTTTAGCCATAGCACTCAGCATGTAAATTCATCTGCACGTTTACATATTTGCTGCAGTTGAAAAATGCACAATTTGTTATACATAGAACACACATATAGAAAAATAAACTGTGGGATATTTCCAGAAAATCCAACATAAACAAGACTGTCTCCAGAAATACTATAAATTGGATGAACTTATAACCAAAATCTTCATATGCTATCTTACTTTTTAGCAAAAGGACACATTTTGCTACAGTGCCTGAGAGGGTACCCCTCTGCAAACCATTCAAAGGAGATGTCTAAAATCCTCACTATTTGGAGTATGTGCTGGCTTGTGGTTAAGTGAAATAAAACAATGGTACTAAAAGAAAAATAAAATAGAATCGGAAACATTTTATTAACTCACATGGGAATATGTTAGGGGAAGTGAGTGGAAGGAAGGTTAGTTTTCATTCGAATATAATTAAATCTAAATTTAAAGTTACTCAAATTACAGCATTTTACTGGAGTCTTAAGAAAGGCAAAATAAAAATTGTGGTGGACCACTATGCTGCTCACCGTCTAACCTGAGATTCAAATGAAAAACGAGCAGTCTGCTTACAGTATCTTGTCACTGTTTAAAAATACTATTTTTTATGTTAAGGTCCAGAATGTGAAATTTAAAACATGTGGCAGCATGGGTTTTGAGTAGGACATCCTTGCTACAAGATACTGATGCTGTTGGTTTTCTCTTCCCCAAAGAAAAACAAAATTAACATTTGTTTCTAATAAGCAAAATTTAAACATGTATGACAGAACTGAGAATCGATAGATGTGTACAATTTATATTTGTGTCCACAGCACAAAACAATCATGTTTGAAATCATCATTATATAAGCATATAAGGCACACTGAGTTCAATTTGGCCCATATTGTTTTATTTAAACACTACAGGAACTGAATAATTTTCTTTATATGCAACATACCCCCTTCTACATTGTAAACTTTGAACTGAAAATCTAATACAGTTATTGCTCATGCATTAATTCACTAGCAAGCCTACATTCCTGTGGAATATGGGTAAAATGATGATCTGTCATATTTGTCTTTCTCCATGTTTTGTTAAAAAATGTGACCTTTACTCTTGTATACTAAACTCAAATTACATGCCTCAGACAGTATTATGATTGTAAAATTTGGAACTGAGTTTTAATCTATACTTTTGGAATGCATTTACATTTTCTTATTCTTGTGTTTTAATCCATAAAATACTTAATTAGACTTGGTGAGCTGCAGTCATTGAATGCCCATATAAGCAGCAATCTGAGCTGTAATCCTGCATGGCAGGGACAGACCTTCTGCCAGCAGCTTTGCAGCTTTGAGTATATTTATCCTGCAGTCCCTCTGTGTATAAATCACACATGATCATGCCACAAGAGCTAAACTGAGCTACCCAAGTTGCTGGTTTCAGGAGGGCCCGCTGTCACCACACAGGCTGTAGTTTCTGGCAGAGGGGGTGGGAAGACAGCCTCATGCTGCCAGTGCGACAGAGCCACTGGGGCATTAGTGACACTGGGCCGGCACAAACTCAACCAGTGGATCACAGCCCTTAGGGGATTACTTATACCCCTATGGTTCCATATCCCTGACTTTGGTAGAGATGTGTCCTTTGCTGCCCTGGTACTCCTGTGATAAGTGAATACTACAAAACTCTTGGGATCAGTTTGGCCTCACATGCACCACACGGCATCATGTAGCACCCTGCCCATCCTGAGCCAGGATCTCAGAGGGAGGCATGAACGCACTTGCAGGGGTGTGGCAGAGGCTGAAACCATCATATCCAGGCTCTGACTCACAGCCACATTTCCTTTTGGATACAGCAGTTTGCCTTTCAGATTCCCCATGCAGAGGGACTGTTAATTGGGAGCAGGAGAAAGGGGCAATGATCTCTGCACCTACCGCGCTCCCCACACAGAAAGTGGAAGGCCACACGTCAGTCCCGTTCACCACAGAAATGTTAGCTATGAAGCCTGGGAAACCCAGCCATACACTTGACCTGAAGATCATACCTAAAGAAAAAAATTCATTAATGCTTTCAATCTGCTGTTGTGATTTGAGTCACATGTTTTTCCCTGACCACATATTTCACATCGCAGCCCAGATTTTGTGTGTCTCCAGGAAGGCGACGGCTGCAGAGGAGCACAGCAGGGACAACTGCACTATTGAAATGTCAGTGTAATCATTCAGGGAAAGTAGCCCCAAGAGTCGGAAGCTGCTGAGACTTGAAATGTTATGTAGATTAAAATCTCACTTACTTACAGATGCTGTCACACACTTCCTTAAAATAAACTGGGTAGCAGTTAACAGATTGACATAAAACAGTAATTAACTATTGCAATGTTACCAGCATATTTTCATATGCTAATATTCACTTCTTTATAATCCCTCATTGCAGAAAAAAGTTATTTTCCCACTTTTTGATGTCTTCATTTTTACAAGCAGCTCTTTCCCTCAGTCACAGGACTAAATCAAAGCAGAGCTTCGAAATTAGGTGAGAACAATACCCTTTTTAAATATAAACTTAGAGTTTGTTAGTGAGGTTTCCTGGGTTTGCTTGAAATAAAGCACCAGCATATAACAGAACAAAGCTGCCAGGTTTCCCACCAAGAATGAACTGTTTCCCATCCACCAAAGTGAGTCTAATACAAAGACAATACTGGATAACTAGTTTGAGTCTGCCAGTGAAAGAGAAATGGAAAAAAATAACTTTATTGATTGCTGGCCTCATCTGAGTGAAAAGACTTTTTCCAGGTAAATGCACATATATATTTTCCATATTTCTTTATTTACCCCTATAATGTTTGTTTCAGTAGTGGCACTTACTAGGTACTGTGAGAGAACCTGGCTAGGTATGAAAGGGGAAAAGACCTGAAACACACAGACACACACACAAACACACACTCTCCACCTTCAGAAGAGAGAGAGACAAAACAGCACTACTTCTATTATCTGATGCAAAGATAAAAGTGCTATGTAGAAACAAACTTGTCCTGTATTTTCATATGTCATGGTAATTTATACCTAATTTGGCAGTAAATGACTGATAGGACAAATGACCAAATGATTGATGGGACAGCTTAAGACACATTAGTTTCATTTTGACTCATGCATTTTGTTTCATTGTCAGCTATTTTTTCCTCCAGCTATCAGCCAGAGGCTGGGCAGCAGGTTGTCCTTGATAAGAGAGCTTCACTCACATTTCAAAAGCCTGTGTCCAGCATGATCTGCGTGCAGCTGCAATTCAAACCCACTTGCTATCAATGTGATGTGCCCAGAGAAGTGGCTGGCTGATAAACAAGAGGCACACTTGGTCCTAGAGGATTTAAAGACATATGGGATAGTGGTTTTGAAACATAGTCCCAAGGATTGGCTAAGTGTTTGATATCAGCTTTAGTTTTCAGTGTGCTGCCTGGCGTCCACTTGTATGCCTTACTCTGAGAACCAGTCACCATTCTGGATTTTAATTTGCTTTAAAGCAGAAATTTTCATGTAGATTTGACAAGAGCTTTCACTTCTAAATTATAGCTATTAAACAAGAACTTTCTCCCCCAAGGCCCATCCTTTTCTGATTTTATTTAGCCCAAATCTTTATGTGAACACATACAGCATGTTTCCCTCAGAAATCTCTGCTGACCACTCTCCAACTTCATGTGTCTACGGTATCTCAAAGCAACAAGAGCCTGCTACAACAATGGTGAGGGACATCAAGCTGGCACTTACCTAAGCCTCCAAGGATGTCACAAATGGAGATAAGGAGAAGGATAGTGGAAGAGGAGGAGGCTTTGGGCAATTTCCGTGGACTCTGTCCCTTCTTTGGCAGGAGCTGCAGGATGGTAAGTAGCAAACTGATGGAGGCACTGCCAATGCAAACTCCGCAGAAGACATCAGGCTGGAAGTTCATCACTAGCTGTGTAGCTGCATCCCTGTTTGGGCAGCAGTAGGTTTCTAACCTTGGAGAAGCCATGAAATGTCTGGCTAGTGGAGGGGGCCCAAGAGCAGAAGAAAATGCTGTTGCTTCCCCAAGGCAGCTGCAGCACCTTCACTTTTTCTTCACTCTCCCCATTAGTCCTCGGTGGTGAGAATCACGCGATTGATGGATCATGTGCTGCTGCTGCTAGAAGTAAATCCCCCAGAGCTGCCTTTCTCAGCCTCTTCTAGCAAGGAGATCAGATCCGAACAAGAAAACACAGTGTAATCTGAAACATTCCCCGTGCTTGCTCAGAGCTATTGGCAACAGTTCACTCACATATTTCTCTTTGCACAGTATGTGATACAGGAAGACTTTGACTCATCAGAGCATTGAAGATGGTTTAAAATAAACAAGGATACCAAAGTAAAAGCATTATATTTTAATTGTGTTTCTCTTTAGCCTTATCCCACATAGCACCCTTTAATTACTGCAAATTAATTGAAAAGATGAGTCTGGATACAAGCAGCCCCAGACTTTACAGGGAGGAGTAGGAATATAAATCCACACCCTAACTAAGATCTCAGTTTTAGTGATCCAGCCCACCCATCTCTATAAATAAAATTAGAAAAATGATACCCCATCCCTCTAGAAAGAGATTATATTTGGGAAAAAAATTATTAACCTCACCCTATTTAAAACACAAGTACAAAAAATCCTCTCTTTAGTTTCTACTGTCTGGATTGGATCGGCTTGACATGGAAAATTCCAGGACTTAGGCTTTCTCAATAATATTTTCCTTTCTTATTTTTTCTTTTTTTTTTTTTTTAAATTTGGTAAGGGTTTAATATGAAAAGAGAAATTTGACCTGTAACATTTGCTTTTATTTTATAAGTTAGACAATATCTTTTAATACAAGGGTCCTGTTAGACAGAGCAGAAAATACTCAGAACCATAAACACAAAAATTAATTCTCCCCTCTTAGCTAAGTTTCAAACTCCCTGTATCAGCCCTCACCCTTCCAGAAAACTTGTTTATAGGAAGACATTCAGGAATACAGGAGGGAGCATTGCCAACAGACTTCAAGTCAACAGCATGTTAAATAAGCAATGGATTTTATAACCAGTCCCTAAATTACCTAAACTTTTATTTCTTTTCCTGCCTCCTCCCTGCCCTCCTCCAGTGGTCCAGCTTATTATTTTAGCAGAAATTATGAAGGGCTAGTGAGTGACAGTGGGATGTTTTGTGTGTAGGGTTTATGTACACAGAGGTTTCAGCTCGTGTTTGTCCTCAGTAGAGAAAACAGCCGCCAGTCCTGGGTAAAATGATACCTGCTGCCTTCTTCGTTAGGCAAGATACCCTGTACACTTGATCCCCAGCAAAAGAACGACTCCCACCAAGCCCATCGGCTTGCTGACTGCTGATGGGGGCTGTGTAGCCCCCTGGTGCCAGACGGGCTTGGGTGGCAGCTGGAGCCCAAGCTGCCAGGACTGGTGTGTGACCACCTGGCCTGTTCCAGGGCACTCCCCAGGGCTCGGCCCAGGCAACACCACTCAAAAGGCAGCATGTTGGCTTGCAAATTCAGACTCCTACACAGTGATGTCCATTCATCAGCAAGGTGTCTGAACTCCCATTATAGTCAAGTGAGGTCTTAGGCAGCCAAGCTTACAGTCTAGACTTTGTCTAGAGAGCTGAGTTCAGCTCTTCTGAAGGTAAATGCACAGGGTGAGCTGAGTAGGCTCCAGTGACCATAATGGGAATTTAGGCATACGTGTCATCAGAGACTCTGAAACCCAGGCAGCTGAGCTGAATCTTTTTGCTGGATCTTTTTGCTACTTTACAGCATAAAGACATTTCCCTGCTCCTCAGCAGGTGAATGACCTGGATGTTGCAATTCTGTTTTTTGTAGCTACTATGTATACAAAAATATACTGGGGACAGCAATGTTGCAAAATCAGATTGCCATGCTCCAGAAATACAAATTCATGCTGAGGTGTCAATACAAGGCTCTGTTGTCAGTACAGGTTTGGGACTCCTCAGACTATTAGATCAGTGGTGAACAGAATTGCCACATTTCTGTCAAGTTACCTCATTGAAACCTACTGGGCTCCTAAAGAACAGAAATTACAGTCCACAGAGACAGATTATTAGTTAAAACAAAGCCATGATGTGCCACATATACAATTCAAATACATATAAATTAGAATAAATTATGTTTGCTCTCATTTGAAGGTAAATTTATATTGATTGGGTTATACTTACAACAGTAAAACCTTCAATTATTAGACAGAAAGAGAAATTCTTGCATAGAAGCCTTTCATTTCCACAACCAGGTTCTACAATTGTTCCATTTACTATTTCTCTTGCCATTTCCCTCCCTTCAAAAATTTGAAAAGCATGTCAAGTTATTATCCTGATTTTTTGTTCTGACTTCATATATATGAATGTTTTGTGTGTTTTGCTTTTCCTGCTTATCATTTGTTTTCATTGATCTTGACTGTGATCTCATTTGCCCACATAGATTTACCATCTTTTATTTTAACTTCCCCCCTTGTGTTCAGCCACTTTGAAACTATTTTCATTCCTCAATTGCACTCTTATACTATGGAGATTAATTTTCTTATCTTTCTCTTCTTTACTCTCCACAGTTTTGCCAACTGTGCACTCCACTTCTATTGCTTGACTTCTCTGAGTGAAGGACTGGTTTTTAACCCCTTCTTCTGGGTCTGTTCCCTTCTGAATCTCTCAGGATTTGGTTACATAGTTACTTACAGAGGGAGTAAATGTTTTTTATTGGCACCAAAGCCTATGACCTGTAGCACACCTAATGCAAGATAGAAAATAAAGTGACTCATAAACGAACAGATACTTGCCATGATACAAGCAGAAGTGCCTAAAACATTTGCCAACATTTGAGGCTGAATGGGAGATGGATCTGCCAAACCAGTGAGACACTGATTATTTCAGCTGGTAAGATCTAGCTAGTCTCTAGTTCTTGTTGCTGAGCTCAAAGTACAAAGAGAGAGAACAGTCAAATAAATTCAAAGCTGGTTTTGCAGTTTTACAGTTGAGATTAAATTGTCTTCTTGTGTTTATAAAAATAAGAGGATCAGAGCTGGGGTCAAAGGCAAAGGAAACAGAAAAGTAGTGAAAGAAACTAAGAGAATAGTTATTCTGCCTTGTTAAAGACCATTATTTAGTAATCAGTAAAACTTTTATGATTCTACAGGTCCTGATTCCCTTCTCTCTGAGATTATTGACACAGTTCCCACTTCTGCCAGTGGTACAAAACAGACCCACAAATATGGCATGTCTCATTTCTGCACCAAGGCAGGATCTCAGCTAAGCGAATGGTGTAGCTTGGTGACAACCATTAGCACACATCCAAGAAACAAAAAAACACAAACACCCTGGCATTGCAAATACCAATCAATTACACTCACAGCATAAGTATAACATTGCACAACACTGAAAATTCCAGTGCTGGTTTTGTACCTTGGCAAGAGTGTGCTCAAGAATGAGAACAGCACTGTGCTCCTTGCAAGGAGAACATGTGTGTACTCCATACTTCTAGAAATACCTACTCACTCTCTCCTTGGATCCAGGACATTATGCTTCATCCCTATCTGTGTTCATCATTAACATGAACACTAGCTTCTAAGGGAAAGCAACAGATTTACAAAAATACAACAAGCTTGCCTTTCTGTTATTGTTTCTGTGTGTTTATGGCTTATGCCTCAGTGTGCAGCTACATTTACTTTAATCACTGTTTTAATTAAATCTTAGGCTATAGCACTGGTTTACAAAGGACAAGGAGATTTGTGGATATAGAGATAGAGGATAGTTTATTTTTGTTTAGAAGTATAGTTCAATGCATCACTGCCTGAATTTCCAGCTTTCAATGAAGATCTTAACTACCTTACAAATGTAAAAGCTATACTTCATCAATGGTTCATCATGTCATAGTCTTTTACACATTATGTAATGTAACATTTCCCTAACTAAAGAAAGGTAGATCTGTCTTCAAGTTAAATAGATGCAGTTATGATCTCCCCAACGGATCCTGCAATATATTCGTGAAGGCCTTGACATATAAATCTTCTATATGCCTTAGCATTTTATCTACACAGACTTCCTGCAATTAGATTTAATTTGGTCAAAACTGTATGTCCCTCCCATATTAGCAGTACTGATTTATAAAGGTAATTTTAAACCAGCTTTTCACTGAATGTATAACTGAAATGAACAGGGAAATTCACATCCCATTATTTCTATTTCAAGTTTTCTGTAAAATTAGGAAGGGATATTGGAACAAATGAAAGCATAACATCTGTCACGATCATAAGAATCACAGAAGAGGTACAGACTTCATTAAAAAGAACAGGAAGAAAAACATGCATCAATTCCCATCCCTCAGTGATTTAAATATAATTATAGAATGCTAATTATTAATTTACACTTAAGGATGGTGAATATTAATTTAAAAGGATGAGAATTAATATCTCATTTGCATAAAAATAATAACATTTGAGTTATTTTTTTCTCTAAGAATAAAACCTGTAAATACATGAAATGAATGTACATTTGAAGAGCTCAATAATTGTCTGTATGTGACTGATGCAATCATGTTACACATGTCTTACTGACTTATTATATACCTTCTCCAGAGAAATGTTACCTTACCTGGATTTTGTGAAGAAACATACACAAATTATTTCTGAAAACTGTGCCTGTAATATATTAAATTAGTAAACAAGATTTATACAGATGAAGTACAAAATAACTGAGTAGAAAAATGCATCCAAAAAGTGAAGAAAACAATTTTTGCTTAGGGACTAGAAGAGCAAAATCTCAGATTCTCTACACCAATGCTGAGATTATGGCCTTTGAACCTGTATTAAGAGAGGTTCTTGTGGCCACATTTCTGGACAAATTCCACTCAATCATTCTCATTGCTATATTATTTCACAGAAAAAAAAAAGATACCTCTGTTTCAGCACATGTGTAATAAAAAGACCTTGTTCCACACCTACACAGACTACATGAGGCACAGTTTGAATAGGAACTGCATAATGAAAGAGACTGAAAAGAAGAAATATTATTTCACACACGGCGATATTGAACAGTGATATTAATGCCTATAAGCATGTAGATGGTACCCTGATCTACAAACTGTTGAATGTCTATCCTATCCTCAGTATCTTCCAAAGGAATCCCGGGCCCAACAACTTCTGCATTGTCTTTTAGATGTTATGTTAGTTGGTTCCCTCAGGAGAAATTAGATAGGATGCTCTTATATCCTTGTTATGATTGCTATACTGTGGAATCTTGTTAGATTATATCTCCCACCACCCAGCAGTTGTATTTTCAAAGCCCATCAGAACTAGAACATTATCACATGAAACCTCTGTTCCCAGAGCAGCCTATGCAACTAAATCAAAACATATTACAGTACTAACTTCACAGCTCTTACAACGCAAGAACTCTCCAAGGCTCAATTACTTAAAATGCTACAAATGTCAGTGTACCATGGCCAATTCGACAGTCTTGTAGAATGCTGTAACTAAGTATCAAAGGGAATTCTGACAGAGCGCACAGTCCGGGTCCAGACACCAGCCAATGTTTTCTTTAAAATCCCATGAGCATCACTGGGTGTTTTTCCTGCGCAGTGGCTGCCTGGCCAGCAGTCAGCCCTGCAGCATCTTGGGACTGGGTGAAGGAAGGTTGCAACCTTCTGTTCCGCAAATTGTTGTCTTGCAGTTTCTGAAATGAGCAGGTAGCTCAAAAGCATGGCTTAGCTGCCCCAGGGAATCAAGAGGAAATGCAGTAATAACAGCAGAAACATTATAGGGCAGGAAGGAGTTAAGATCCACTCTTTTGACTTTTCTTTGAAATCATGATTAAAGATAATGCCTTCATTGTCAGAGGTGGACAAAGTAAGGAACATCCAATGTAGTTTACTGGATATACCCTTTAGGTGAGTAATATGGCTACACTACATATTTATATTACAGCTTGGCTGCATCAGCTACTCCTATTAGTGAACTTTCTGAGAGCACAACTCCAAGAAATTGTTTGGTCCTAAAACAGCTTCAGAAAATGCAGTGTTCTGAGAGTAAGTGTAACCTTTAATACTACATAAATTCAGACCCTCAAAAGAAATTAACCTTTGGGATTGTAACAGGATCTGTCTTACCACAAGATAGGCAATAGGCCCCCACACCACAGCTGTTTCCTCATCATGTTGTTAGTAATGTTCCACTGGCATGACTTTGCTTTACACAAAATTCAAGCTAAGGAAGCAGTAACTCCCCACAGCCTTATTCTTTCTAAGCCAAACACAAACCAGGAAAAGCTAACCTGAACCTTGCACTTTTTCTCATTTGTACGGTTTGCTGGATTCCCTCAAATATCCTATCAAGTGGTAACTGCTTCTGAGAGAAGACCACACCTGTACATTTAGTATAAAGGAGTGTAACAGTCTGTGGGGATGCCGCATGCACAAAAAGAACTTCCGTCCCCTGGACTCCTGGGCATACTCAAAACAGCCTTACATGTGTCCTAGTATCACCACATTCATGTAATACTATAAGTCTGGCACTGCTGGACCATAGCCTCTTGGGCATATCTGATGCTTTGGGCAAACTGCTATGGCACTGAAAAAAAAAAAAGAAAAAAAAAAAGGAAAATTTACTTTGTGCCTTATGCATGCTGAGATAGACTCCCATAGGTGCTACATCCTATGACCTTCACCCGGATGTGGTTCATTTTCTATGTAACCAAACCGAGAATAGAAAGGTCATTTGTAATGAAGAAATTATGTCTGTTTACAGAAAGCACTGAGAGATTTACTTATACATGGCTGATAGGCAGAAAAAGGAAGTTCTGCTCGGGGCTAGCAGTGACAAATACCAGATTACAAGGCTTTTGTCTGCTCTCATACATACTCTGGCCTCTTGCTATTTATCTGCCCTTTTAAAAGGCTTCACAGCATTCTCTGCAATAGGGCATTTGAAACCCTCCCTTTGGCATTTTCCCTGACCATCCTTGCTCCAGTGACCATCTTCATCAAGTATAGAATTCAGATGTAACATGCTGTGATATCAGAGCTTAAATGCATTAAAGACTCTTGTTAGGCTCTGAAGCTGTGTCCCTCATGTAATTAAAATGGTCCAGTGACTGTTTTATGGCACATGAGGGCAAGTGGCACAGCACAGTTTGTACAGACAATGTTATCATGTAATGTGTTATCAAAGAACACAGAAAAACACTCCTTAATGTCCCATTTTCAGAAACACAGCAGCAAGACTATTACAAATGATGTTTCACTGAAATGATGGAACTTCATGAAGAAAAAAAAAATAAATCTCAGGTTAATGAAGCTGCAACATGTTCTTCCACAACTAAAAAAGAGTGGCTTCATCCATACTGCCTGAGACTGACAGTCACTGGCCCACATTTTCCCCCAAACTCTGTCCAAGCATTGCCTAGTTAGCCTGCTGACAATGAAACAGGCCTGCTGACAATGACTGTCATGTACCGGTGCTTCAGGCTGTACTTTCACTCTGCTTTTTGGTTTCTTTGTAAAGTAGACATCTGAGATATTATAATATGATTTGATCAAGGGTCCTAATGTAGGAACTGGAAAAGGAACAGGTATACAGATACTCGAGGGACTATGGCCTAAGGCAGGACTTAACATGTGCCTGAACTTTCCTACAAGCTGAAAAACACAACCCCGGGGAAAACTGGTTACCTATTCACCTCCTCTTTCTACACTGTATGTTGTCTTCTGACTCTACAATCACATGAGGAGTTGCTATGGCCCTTTTATTTTCAATCTTGTTATCATGCAACATTGTGAAAATTATAAATCCTGAAGATGGCTATGGATTAGAAGAGTCTGTGTTGGACTCATTGCTTTTTCTTGTGTATGCATCTAATAGGTCTCAAGATCTGAGCAAAGAATATTATTGTTGGCAAACAACCATATCTTTTCTATTGGTCACTCATAGCTGCAGTTTGTTCTGCAGTGCCTGCTTTCACCCTCAGATAATTCCTCTGAGGTACAAAGCATATGTGCTGTGAGAATAAGTAAGAATTGAACCAAGTTGGAATCAAAATCATCATGGGAGATAGAAATATCAGACCATCATATGAAATGCTATTCTTACACAAATTTCTGCTTTATGAAAAACACTAGGTAAAGAACACAGAAGATTTTTTTTTATCACAAAGAACTGAAGAACTCAATATATATTTCAGTTATACATATCTGAAAGGTTGAAAACTTCTAAAGCTTTCTCCAGCACTAATTATGTGCTGATGAAGCCTTATTTGCAATACAGGAGAAACAAGACACACTCAGGAAAGATTTTTAAAGTGCCTAAATCATAGAGGAGACATTCTACTGGAGCTTTTCAACACGGCATTTTTCATTCTGAGCAAGTGAGTAATTTGTTGAAATCAAAGTGTTTTGCAGAAGAGCGTGATTAGGCTGAATTCATCAGAAGCAGCGTGGCAGGTTTCCAGAGGAAAGCCTCTTGATTCCCAGATATGCCAGGATGTCTGTCTGTTGGACTGCTACCCAACCTGTTTTCCCAGGTTCTCAGGACTTTCAGACTCCACAACAGACTGCCAGCAGTTTGCCAAACCTTGAACTCCTTAATCAAAAAATCCATCCACTTCTGCTACAGGAATATTTCAGTTGTTTTGGTCTTTGTGATGATAATTTTCAAAGACATTAAGCTTTGAACAGGAAGGAGCTGGAAGCCACTGTGCAGCCAGAAAGCTACAGTCTAATCTCTGTTGCTGAAATGTGAATTGCATGACTGGAGGGCTGCCATCAATGGCTATAAATGGATCAGAAGGGACAGGCAAGGAAGAGGTATTAGATATTACAAAGAAATTCTTTACTATGAGGGTGGTGAGGCACTGGAACAGGTTGCTCAGAGAAGCTGTGGATGCCACATCACTGGAATTCTTCAAGGCCAGGTTAGATGGGACTTTAAGCAACCTGATCTAGTGAAAAATGTCCCTGCTAGGGGCACATTGGACTAAATGATCTTTTAAGGTCCCTTCCAACTCAAGCCATTCTGTGATTCTATATTTCACTGTATGTTTTGCTAAATGTACGATAAACACCTTATAGGATTAACTTTTGCTCCACATACATGTGCACGCATGCCCTACAGCTTTTAACAGTAATATTACAGACTGCTGTGCCAGTGAGGTACCTGTGAATAAGATACGCAAGTCCATAACTCACATGTTGCAACTAATTTCTCTCCTGAGTTTTGGCAATAATATCACTGGATTCACATTGTCACAAAACTGTAGCCTTCAGAAAATGTTTTTTTAAAAATTCTTTTCTTCTTCACTGTAGAGACCACACACTGTTGAGAGCACTAGTGACTAAAAGGATATTTCTTCAGCAACCATGTCAGCTGGTTACACAGAAGATGTTGCCTTGGTACAACTATCAAATAAGGTATGTTATTTTGGCAGATACCACCGTGTATAAGTCTGCTCTGCCTCTGTGCTGGAGGTTGTAACCCCTGTAACTGAGCTGACAGAGCAGAACATGGGCCATGGATCAGCTGTTCTGTTCCAGCATCTTAACTTAAATTGTCAATGAACTATGCATGCTCCAGGGCATCAATTTTTAATTTCACATGGCTGAAGCAGAGGAACCTTGTCTCTTCACCAACCTGTTGATGTCTGGTGGTTAACACCAGGAAGGGAGTGGTAATAAACAGTGGGAGGTTATAAAGATTTACCTCACCTCTTCACTCTGTAAATATGAGGCAAAAGCCTTTACTTCTCCCAAGGTTCTCATTTGATGGGAAAACAAAAAAGCCCTGCTGACATTGGAAGGTCCAGCACAATGAATGATTTCAAGACTGACAGTAAAAAAGCCTGTTCCAGAGCCATCCCACAGGTATGCTGCACAATTCAGTGCAAGATGCCTTAAGGAAAAGGTATGTGGCGTACAGCCACAAAGGTGAACCAATCTGTACTTTAACAGCACACTGTGCCTCACACTGTTTAAATAAAATCCTGCCAATAAAGTAATTTATTCACACTTTCGGTAATCCCAGTGACTAAGTAGGGAAGAGTTATGCAATGTGAGCAACAGAAAGAATGGACTTCGAGTAAATTCTGTAGAACAAAATTTCACTTGAAATTGTTAATCAAGTTTCAGTTATCAAGGTAGGTTGACAGATGAAGTACTGTGGAAAGAGCTTGGTTTTTACAAAGCAGGGATTCACAAACTGGATATGTTGTAACCATTTGTTAATAAAGTCTGATAGCTCCTTTCACCGGGCAAAAGGAGGTGTTTGGGAAACTTATGTGTATCACTGAGAAGTATCTTTGATACATGTATCTTTGGCGTATGGTTTTACAGAAGGAGATTCCTTTTTTATCACATTGGTCACAACTGCATCGTTCTCTGTAGTTAGCATGAAAAAGTCTGTTACTTCCTTTGATATATTTATGGCACCCTGATGTATCTTGCATTTCTACATTCTATTGCAAACTTCCGTGTACTCAGAAAACATTTTGACACTGGAGAAAGCTGAGGATTTGGTCACTGAGGCTTTTGTTAAACAAATACAGTTATAATTGGTTACCTTATCACACAAAGTAATATTTTAGAATACATTCACTAAATCCTTTGTTCTTTATTTGAAACCTTGTGAAGGCTGGCGAAGCTGCAGAAATTCAAGTAATAAAATTATCACAGTATTTTAAAAGCACAAGTACAAGGCTCCAGCTGGGTTCTGAACAAGCTTCAAGTCCCACACAGAGGGAGGATATAAAAGATATGAGAGAAATTTGACCAATATGACAAAAGAGAATTCCTGTCTTGCTTTGACTTGTGAAACTTACGTGAATGAGGAACTTTACATAGTGGCCTCTCCATTTTCCATTGGTAACATCAATGGAGAAAAGGCAAAAAAAAGATGTCATTCAAGATAAGGAAATCTGATTTCTGAACTGTCAGTCACAAGCTGAGGATGTGCTTGATGACTGTGTCAGACTATTAGGTTCTAAGCAAGCCTGGAACTTAGCTAGAAACTTGTTCTTTACAGAGATCTGTCTTAACCATAAGCGTGAAAGCTTTCTGATATTCTTTCTTTAGGCAACTGCTTTCCCAAGAGCTGCATGTCCACATCTTCCACTGATGAAATGACAGTAGCAGTTGGACAGTTTTCAGTGGATGATGGCTCCTGGCTCTACATTCTCCATTTTTAAAACCTATGCTCAGATTCCTTCATCATTCTCCAATACTGAACTTATAAGACCAAAACTAAAAGCCAAACAGTAACATAACTCTTGAATTTCTATTGTGCAATAAAATGTTCAAGATGAAGAATGAATGTCTGGCAGTTGAAAAAGAGGGGATTCAGAGAAGGCCTTTTTGGAAGCAGATTTTGCTCTTCTCATTAGTGATGTAAGCTATTTTATTTCCATTTCGTTTCAATGAGCACACTTGGGAATATACTGAAGTTCAAATTGTTATTCTAGATCTTTTTTATTATCATGCTTACAAAACCAAAATTGTATACTGCAGCTCTCTAAAACTTCCAGCTGTCGGTTTCTGAGTGTACATTACTGTGTAGACAACCTGGTATGTGTTACATAAACACAACTGTAGACTTTGTCTCAGATTCCAAGAGCAACTGGAGATAGGATATTGAGTAAACCACTTGTATTTCTACTCATCTATATGACAGAAAATAATCAGAGAAGAAATCCTACTGAGGATATCTGCAAGTCATTAGAGGCCTTAAATAACTTGATGCAATACCTAGGTTTGGTAAAAGGTTTGTATTTAGCAGGATGTTTATAGAAGGACGTTTAAGTTTGGGTGCCCTCTCCACTGTTCCTTATATCCCCTAATCATCCTGATAATGTGTTTTTCTTATTTCTGTATGTCCTCCGATCAGCTGCTGTGATTGATGATTCAGATGCTCTCAATCCTGAAACCAAAGTTCTCTAAGTATTAGATAAGCGTCTTGTCGCTAATGTTGGAAGTATTGTAGAAACAAATTACTTCAGTGCAAGACAGGAGAGTTTTATGAGGAGTAAAACAGCTGAAGTAGGAGTTAGAGGATCAGACTACATAAGCAGTGGCATAATGGTCACTTTCAGAAAGCAAAACATGTGAACTGCCACATCAATATACAAAACCTTGAAATCCCATTTCATGCACCTCCACGAGACAGTGTGTCACAACAGAAAGTCCCTTGAGGTACATTAGTCTTTCAGAAACCAAAACAGATTTCCCTATGTCTTAGATCAAGCAGCACTTCACCTTATTGGTAGTGAAATGCCAGGAGGATTGTGTGCTGGCACATGGGTACTCCAGGCCAAGTCTGGTCCTGATTTAAGGTACTGAAACCTCCTGTAAAGTGATGTAAGTTGAGAGAGTTGCAAGAAACAAGCATTCTACTCCCAGCCCCACCCCTAACTCAATGTCGGTATCAGGCAACCCTAAACCTTATTTCCCATCTATAAAATAAGACTTGTATGACGATTAGTAGTCCTGCCTCGCATTCTGCCATCAAACTTTTTCGAGTCTGGAACTCCAAATGTCTTCCCTACTGGGTTCCTTTGCTGTAGCCTTCACCCGTCTTTCCCACCCCTCCATCCCGGCGCAAAGCCCGTCCCGGCCGCTGTTCCATCTCCGGGAGGCCTCGGCCAGGCAGTGGAGCGGGGCTGTGGCCAGCGGGGCTCGGTGGGAGGGCTCAGCCCAGCGACCAGGGCTCCTCCTCTGCTCCGCAGGTGGTGGAGGCAGCGGGGCGGGGGCGCGGCCGAGAGGGGCCGGCTGAAAGCGCCTGCATCCCGCCCTCGCTCCCGGCGCGCTGCTCCCTGACCTGCCTCGGCGCTGCTCGGCTCCCCACCGTGTTGCTCCCTGACCTGCCCCGGCGCTGCCCGGCTCCCCCCGCTCAGCCCTGCTGAGCACCGTGGCGAGACTGGAAGAGCCGCCCGCCCCCTCCGGTCTCCCCGCCCCGGCCTCCCGCCGCCTGGCACCGCGAAGGCGGGGCGTCTCTGGCCGGGGGGCGGCCACAGCCGCTGCCTGCCCTTTCACCCTCCCTCCACCTGCTCGCTGCTTTTGTTTGGGATCGGCGGCGAAGGGGAGGCGCGGGGGGTGGCCTGGGCACGGTCCCGTCTGGCGCGTTCGGGGCTCACGGACCTTCTCGCCGCCACCTTTGTCTGGCGGTGGGTCCGGGACTGCTGCCCCCTTGCCCCGCAACCCCTCCTCCTGGGTCGGGGGTTCGCGCTGCCGGGTCGCCGCTCTCTGTAAGGGGCGAGCAGCTGGAGCGAGGGTTTCGCCCTCCTTTCGGGGCGAGAAGCAGGGCGGGGGCGCTTCACCCCGCCGCGGCTGCCCCGCCGCCGAGTTGCCACAAGTTGGAGCCGCCCCCCCGCCGGCAGCTCCGGGCTGGGCGTGAGACAATCCCGCGGGCTGCGGGAGGAGGAGGAGGAGGGGGCGGGCGGAGCACCCTCGCTGCCGCCGATGGGGCCGGGCGGGCCGGCGCTGCGGGGCGGGTAGGGTAGGGTAGGTGGTGCGCGGGCGTAGACGCAGGAGAGCCGGCCGCGACGGGCGCTCTATGGAGGACGTGGGGCTGCGGGGCGGGCGGGAGCGGCTGGCCGGCGGCGACCCGCGGCTCGGCGCTGTGCTGGTGGAACCGGGACCCGTGATGGTGATGGTGGAGCAGCGGGCAGCCGAGGGCTACAGGCTGGTGGNCGGCGCAGGTGCCGCCGGCCCTGCCCCGCGGCTCCCCGGCTGCCCTTGGTGCCCGGGGAGCGGCAGCGATGGGGCCATCCCGACGGCTCCGAGGGCAACAGGTTGCCGGGCGTGGGCAGCCTGGCGGCTCCGACCCGCCGCTCCCGCTGCCCATTGAGAACCCGGTGCCGTCCTTGCGGGCGCTGGTAACTGGCTGCGGGACCCGAAACCCTGTGCCGGGCTGTTCCCTCCTCCCTCTTTTCCCTCCGGGCGCCTGGCGGAGGAGAGTATGGAGACTGAAACTCCCGTCTCGGAGGCTGAAGTTTTCTCCGCTGCTCTTGGTCTTGTAAATTCTAAGTAATTAGGGTAGCCTTTTGTATCTCCCTCCTCCTTTAAACAAAAAGCTCTTGTTGGTAGTGACCAAATCCATGCTCCGAGGACGAGAGGAGGGGGTCGTTCTTGAATATATATGCATTTTCTGGTTGCCTTTTTTTCTTCTTTTCTTTTTGTTTTCTCTTTTTAAAGTTCTTGTATACTCACAGCTTTAACCACAGTGTATTGGACATGAGTTAGAGAAATACATCACGTTTTCTGGAAAATGTTTTTCATCTGGATGTGTTTTGACTCAAGAACCCCCCCATCCTCAGTAACTGGTTTTGGTGTTAAGACAGCTTTCATGGTGCACAGTGAAAGCACATTAAAATAGATCCATATGTAGTTGTGGGGAAAAAAAAATCCACATTAACAGAGCACATTTTACTCAAGAAATGTAGGAAAGAGATATATATAAATGCTTTTGTTTACATGTCCTCTGCACTCAGCCTGTTGTCATTTTAAAAGTGCCAGAGGGTGACAGAGGTCAACAAGTCCTGTTTTATCCACAGCAGAAATTCTTCTAATCTTATTTTTCGGTTGGTTTCATTGTGAGTTGCTTAGTTGCTTTCCTTCTCCCACTCTTGAAATAAGTATGTTACGGACTTTCCAAGTTAGGACTTTTGGAACCATCTGTTTGTAAATCTCTTCCCTACTGCTGTTTTCCAAGAAACAATAGTCAGTGTCAGAATATGTATATGCTGAAAAGTGACTGCCAGTCTATTGGCCTCTTCCCAGTACCCTGAATTACAGAATAGCAAACCTGAGAGCATTTGAGGAAAGGAGAAAAGAGCTACTTTAGTATTTATGTACTAGCTATTAAGTGCCAATTCAAATAATTCCACCTTTCTGGTAATGGCTAATAAATGCTACATCTAAAGACTGATCAGTGATACTTATTCATAATGTTACCTAGGTATTAAGTAACAGGCTTAAATATTTGTGGCATGAGGATGTGGCTGTGGTATGTGGAGAGAAGTGTCTGGGGCTGGGAACCTTGTAAACTGGATCTGTTGCAAGGGAATAATTAGATGGAACTGCACAACATGGAAGAGGAAACGGAGTCCATTGGTACAGACCTAGGAATAAGAGGCAGTCTGGATCCTTGAATTTAAATTCCAGAGTGTATTTTCATTTGCCATCGTTGGATATAAATGTATAGTACTGTTTTTGAAGCAAGGACTGGGACTCATGTCCCCGGGACTACAATTATGTAGCTGCACAATTTTCCATTTCAATTTGGCCCACCCATCATAGTGTTCGTGGGTTTTTTCCTGTACTGCTTGCAGTGACAGAAAGCTATTGGGAAACATAATTTAATACCAGGTGGTTAAAACAGTCCCTCCTTGCAGGAGATGTAAAGTTTTCTCTTTTCAGCTGAAGTTAGCCTTGGACTTGAGTGATCCCCTTTCGAAGTGGGGATCATTGTGCTGCAATGGATAAGGAAATGCCACTTCACCTGCGCTTCTCTCTGTGTGGTGTGTGCCCTCCATTCTCAGGTAGGCTGGTGGCTGGTCAGTGGGAGATCCAAGAAAACCCACTGAACCAAATCCTTCAGAATACCAGTGGAAAACCTTCTGGTTTTGTGGGTTCAAACTGTGCTTAAGCATTAGCTGGTTCTGAAGCTCTGTCTCACTCCAGTCCAGGGCATCTCTGGGGAAGTGAGGGTGGATGATGCCCACTGCCACTTTTTAAGGAGAGGAATGTGACAAGGTGTGAATGGAGTCTCAGATAGCAGCTACTTAAGGGGGATTTCTAAAATTCTGCCTATCTTTTTTCTTACAGTCTCAAAAGCAAGATCAACCTTTTAAGAAGGCCCTTTATGTAAAAGCTGAGAACTCTGTGGTGTAAATATTTCCTGCTTTCCTTAACATATATGACACAACTGCCAGAAAAGTAGCATCATAAAATACCGTAGTTGAAAAATTCATGAGCAAGTACTCTGCAGCCCTTTCTGCACAACGTACATCTTTGCTGTTAGTTTCTCTGGTTGTGTGGCTATTTCACTTGCTGATAGGAAAGTATTTTTTTTATTACAGATACCATAGGGAGATTCCAGGGCAAGAAGAGCTGCAAATACTATCTGGGAATTTGTTAGCTGGAAATCTAGTCAATTAAAACAAGAGAATCCTTTGATCCACCAAATTACCAATAATCAGAGAGGGGAAGGCATGCTAAGGAGGAGAAAACATGTCCAGCCTTAGCAGGGGGATAAGTGTGTGTTCAGCTGCTGGAATTTTGGCCCTGCTCATTGCAGGGGGGCTGCACTGGATGACCTTTAGGAGTCCCTTCCAACCCAGACCTTTCCATGATTGATACTGTGAGGGAAGCGCTTTGCCCCGGGAGAGGTCAGTGCACAGTCACGCTGCTGGTGCCCAGCAGTGGGCCCGGCCCTGGCGGCTTCCCCATTTCGTGGTAGTTTCTTTCTGTAACTGAAACAAGACTTGGAGAAATAGTCCTGAACCAGGTGGGCAAAATAATTAAGTTCACCTGCAGGCGCAAGCCTTTTTATTTTTTTTCCCCTTGCCTTTTCTGTTAGTGCTGCAATAGGCACAGAGAAAAATGGTGCATGATACAGCTTGCTTGATCTTTAAACATAGCTGGTCTTCTAAAACTTGCCCCACCCACGTGCAAATAATGTAACTAATATTTAAGAAAAACGTCTTTTAGCATTGTCGCTCTGTTGCATACTATTATTTTTTCATGTTCCTTTAAAAAAATGCTTTACATTTTTTCTCATCTCTGCATGTGTATGTGATAACATTCCAAAAAAAGTTGCCCAAAGGCAGCTTGTTCTTGCCTAATTTGACATCTTGAAAGAAAGATCTTGCTTTTTATAGCAAAATGTGTATTTCAACAGAAGGTGAAATGAGAACTTGGAGGGCTTTATTTAATTAGAAGTCTCACAAGCCTCAGTTTGTGTTTTCCAGTTTTTAAAGAAAAAAACTTCTGAAGAGGGAGGTCTTACTGGAAATAATGAAGATGAAAAGTCAAAGTGCTCAAGTGTAAATCTTGTGAAAATCTCCCATAGCTGCATTATCTTGATTACTCTTACTTTAAAAAGGCTCTTATCTGAGATGCCCAACTTACAGTGTCAATCATAATATTGATTGTGGGTGATGGACAGAAAGTCATTTCACTTCCTGTACTAACAATATCCCTAGGAACTCTGAAGTTGCTTTGCAGTCAGCTTTATCTATATCATTAATAAATATGGAAACATTCTAGTTTATGTGTTTCAAGAAAGACTGATGTATCATTTAAATAAATTTCTCTTTAGTATCAGCTTTATAAGAGCCTACAGCTATACCTTGTCAAGCAATGATCTCATTGCAGTCTAATCAAGGCTGGGCTTGGCTGGTATTTCTGCAGGATTTCCAAGTGAAACCTGGACTGTTGCAAGAAGTTTTGTTGTTGATTTAGTAGATAGAGCTCTTGTCTCCTGAATCAGTGCTGAATCCATGCCCCAGCTGGAGGTGCTGCCTTTTAAAAAGGAGTATCAGACAGACTGAAATTCTGTTTTCTTTATTCCTTTGCACTTTCCTGATGTGCTTCTGTCTGTGGTTAAGTGTGAACTGTAATTTGTTTAACCCAACAATTATTTAAATTGTATAAAGAAATGCTTCTCTATTAATTGTCTGCAAGACTTCTCCATGTGACTTTCATTAATTTATTATTTCAGTAGTGAGTGAAGTGTTTTTATTAGGTAATTCTTTATTCTTTGGCCTTAAACGTATAACTGAAAGCAATTACTTGAATCACTGTACTGCAACAATATTTCGAGGGGGGGGGAGCTTTAATTGTGCTGTATACAGATGAAACAAAAAAGACATTTTCAAACATAAATAACCAGTTGCTTCCCTCAAGTTAAGTGTTTGAGATGAGCTGACTTGCATGTAGACAGTAACAATTCTTAAACTTGGCTGTGAAGCTTGATGTCCTGAAAACCAGCATTTAGCAGTAATCTCGTGAAATTACTGACTGCTTCAATGTAAGTGCAGTGATTTGTGTAAACAGCTGATTGATAGGTTATTAGGAGCCGTTGTACTGTGGCCAAGAAAGAATTCTAATCTAGGTCTCTGTATCCTGGCAAATTTAATTCACTTTGTTCAGTTTTGGAAAGATAGCACATAGAGTATTCATTCTATTTTGTCTTCTATCCATCTGCTCTTGGTTGTCAAACTCCAGCAAAATTACTCACCTGTATGAGTCAGAATTTGAACAGGTATCTTAATGAGCAGTTTTAAAAGAATGTATCAAGTAATTTTCTATGTTTCTTTAGAAACCTTTATTCAACTTCCTGTCTTACAAGAGGCGTTTATGATCTCAGTTGGATTTCTTTGTGTTGTTAATTTTGATAGTTGAGAAATATTAGGAAATGTGTATTAGAATGAATGTTTTAGTATTGAAATAGTATCATGTAGCTATTTATCTTTTTTTTTTCCTTGCCAAACGTGTTAAAAATTGGGTCGTTTTTTTCAGTGCTATGGAAATTGATCTGAGTTGTCTGCTTGTTAGATCCCAAGTGTCTATTATTGGAAAAGAGGAGTTGGTTTGTTTTGATGCAGGAAGGTCTTACTGCTTTGTACTTTGGTAAACTGATTGATGAAGGGAGTGCTCTTAATTTTAGTGTTTTAATGGCTGTTGCATCACATCTTTATTGTGACTGTTAATTTACTGGCAGAATGGAGCCCACCACCCTCATATGCGGTATAAATAGTTTGGCTGTGGAAGTTTGAGGCTTAAGAGGTTGGGTTTGGGGTTTTTTTTGTGTGATTTTTTTTGTTGTTGTTGTTTATTTGTTGTTTTTTGTTTTTGTTTTATGTTGTGGGTTTTGGTGGCTTTTTTGTTTATTTGTTTTTTGGGTTCCCCCCTTCCCCCCCCCCACCGAGGGAATTTTGGCAAGAGCTTTAACAGTTGAAAGGCCACCAATAGTCGAAATTGCATTTAAAAGCTATCTTGGATAGTGCTATATGTGATCTAAAAACTGTGTTTCAGGAGTTGAAATGAAAGGATGGGTTAAAGGCTGCTGACTGGAGAAGTTTCCAGGAAGTTCAATTCTGTGCTTAGCAGTCAACAGTGTGAATATGGCTTAACAAATGGTGTGTGTGTGTGTGTGCTTGCAGTGCTAAAACTGCAGTCTTCCTTTGTGCATTGCACACTACATTTCAGTGCAAAAGTCTTCCAGAGGAGTCAGAATGCTTGTATTGAAAACCTGAACTAAGAAACCTCCTTACAACAAGTGAAGCAACAACTAGCTTTTGAAAATACTGATTGCTTTCAAACTGTTTTTATCTCCTCTGCGTTTCTTCCTTTCAGTTACTTGGGCAAAAATGTTCAGATTGATCATGATTTTTTAGTTTAAAAGAAAACACAAACAAAAGTGTTCATGTCTGGAGTCTGCCAGAGGAATTGGTGTGTTTTGTGGGAATAGTTACTGCAATAGGAGTTAATAGTGGGATTGACTGTTTGAATGTTCATTAATTGGGTCTATTTAAAGGACAATTTAAACTTCTCTGGTTGTTAGTTAATACACATTAGTTCATACTTTTCAGTATGAATTTTGAATGCTACCAGAGGCATTAGCCTATAAATAAAAGATCTGCAAGAGACCTCTGTTTATTGCCTGCTGTTGTCAGAGGTTTGCCAGTAAAGCCATTTTTCACCTAGATCATGCTTAGCGTTTTGTCTCCTTTTTAAGAGGAAAATCAGTGTGGATATGTGTGGTGTTTATGCATGTGCTGCACATGCTTTACCCAATTGCTCAGTAGACTATACGTACTTTTTTTGCAGATCTTGATTCATTGTGCCTTCCCCTGCTTAATGAATATTTAAAATAGGGTAATGTGGAAAGAATAAGGGAAATGGGAAGTGAAACGTGGTCATGAATAGATTAGAGGAAACAACTGTTTAATAATAACCAAGCCAATATTATATCACGTATGTGAGCTTCTTTTTTTCTCAACAAAAGCTGTTTGTATTTAGACTTTCTACACATTTGTAATTTATGCATAGAATACCTAATATGTATATGGATCTAGTTCTGTGGGTCAGTTTATTACAGAAGTTTGAGAGAGGTCCTAGCCATTAAGCAGGTTTTTTTCTTGCTGTGCAGTTAAGAGAGACAATGCATGAAGTGTTTCACAGAGTTAAAAATTTATGCAGTTATACTGCGATTTCATCCATTTAATCTACACAAACTTGCCTTCTACTGTCTGTTTTGAACCTATTTGATATAAGGTCAATTGAAGGTTTTGTTAATACGTACATTTAAAAAAAGTATTGATGCTTCTCTGTAAACATAACATAATTCAGGACTTCTGGTTTTCAGGTTTTTGGAGTTTTTTGGGGACGTATGTATGTGTTTGCTTATCTTTAAGACAAGAAACAAACTTGGAAGCTTTCTAATTCCACGTAGTATAACCTTTTTATTTTCTTAAAGGTCATACAGGAGGGGTATGTTGTGCTGTCCTCATCCCCCAACCCCCGAGAATATTATTGCCTCTCTGTGGTGAATTATTAGGAGTTGTAATTGCATAGGTATGGTCATATACAAGCAAGATGGAACATAAGGCTTATGGAATGGATAACTGAGTGCCTTTTATTTAAATGCGTTCATTCAGTGATAGGAAAAGTCTACCAAGTTTTGAACTGGAACCAATTTTGAAAATTCAACTTGATGGACTTGCGAATGTGCCCTCTATATATCCTTTGCCAAGCAGCAGACTTTTGGTGGTGTTCACCCAGGCTTAAGATGAATGTTTAATAGAAGTCAATACTTTTGGAAAGTGGTTTGTAGTGTTTAAATTAACCAGGACTTAAGTGCTCTGAATTGCTTTCTGAGGGTGTGTACTATTTAGTGTGAACTGTGTGAGAAGCTGAGGAAACCAGTGGTTCCTCAACACATCCCTAGATGCCTACACCTACTGTAGTAAGATGAAATATTATTGAGCAAGGTGATTGTCTCTGTATTTGCAATGTGTGGCTATACCTAAAATGTTAAAAAATTATTTCTCTGATTGGTTCTGAACACGGCTTTTCAGTTTGATTTATCGAGCTTATCAGGGTAGGGTTGTAACCTACAGAGGACCAACAACATTTGTTAGGAGAGAACTTCCTTCCCCTCCCTATGAATTAATACAGTATCAGTATTCAGTCTCTAATTCAGGGCATTCTTGGTAGAGCACAGATCTCTTATGGCAAGAGAAGAGAATGGCATTTGCAACATGACAAGTTGTGGGGTCTTTTTGGTGGCCTTTGCCTGTACCTGATGGTCATTGGGGTGTGCTGAACTCCCCCAAGGAAAAAAAAAAGAGCCTTTGGTAAATGCTGGAATTGCAGCAAATTGCAGATTTGGGAAACTGAATAGCTTTTGTCAGGTACCCAATTCTTGGGTTGACTCTTAAAGTAGAAACAGATGGAGTTGAGTGTTTGATGATAGAAAAGAGGTGGTTATTTCAAAGTTCCTCTAAACCCTAATGAAAAGCCAAAATCAACTGAAAGCTTTGAACTGTTTAGTCAAAAGCTCGGTAGCGTTGGCACTGAGGGGAGTGCCTTGCATCCTGTGTCTCTGTACTTCTCCTGTCTCATCCCATATGGAAAGGAAGGCTTCCCCTTGGCCACGAGCCCTGCTCTCTCCTCATTTAAATCTCTCCATTTCAAAATTGTTACGTTCTTTGAAATGTTGAAATTCCTCTCACTTAGCCATATCTATCAACTGATAGAAGAGTTAGGAAATACCTTGTCATGTTTCTTAGATACCAATTTTCTGAAGAACTGTACTTAGTCATGAGGTTTTTGAAGGATATAGAGTGGCCTATTTTTCAGGGGTGATACAAAGGGCAAAGAATTGTCTCAGTGACTGAAAGCTGGAAATAGGTAACATAATGGGGAACTCTACTGCAGTGCTATATCCCTTTGGATAGCTAGTAACAATGCAGTTTCATCCATTCTTGCACTCCTTTTTCTGGCTGAATGACCTTTTAGAAGAGACATGGATCGTGATCAAGGATGTTTTTGGGATTGTAGGTGGCTTTATTGGATCCTTTCTTTGCTCCAAGCTCTTTCCTGTTCTGTCCATCATGTTTCTAGGACTCTGAGTACTCTAGACCCTTCTTGTGCGTTTGTCATATACAACAGGGTGTTTATTGTTCTGATAATAGCAGAGGTAGTTATCTCTAAGCAGTTTGGCAGAGTCTAAGAATGATTTTGCTGATGTGTGAAGGTGAATTCAGTTTGGTTTTGCCGAAGTGGTAGCATAACCTAGTGAAACTAAGAGCTCTTTTTTTTAATGGAAGGACACGAGCTTCATTCTAAGCTGTGCTTTGGTTTTTTGTTTATTTGGTTTTTTTTAATGGAAGAAGATCCTCAGTCCTATTATATTCTCTCAGGAATGGGCTTTCAGTGAAGTCTGGGTAGCTGAGGGATGGAGGGATCTGTCAGTAGGGAGGCAGCGTGGAAGTACAGCAAGTTTGTTCGAAAGTGATGCACAGGTATCCACTGCTGTACTCCAAGTGGCAGTTTCAGTACTTTTTTTCAGTACTTCTACTCTTCAGTAAAATACATGATTGTTCTCAAAATCCCTTAATGAAGCTATGCAAACAGATTATTTTAGTTTTTCTCTCTCTCTTGATATAAAACATGCTTTGAAAGCTTTCAGCATAAACTATTAAACAAAGCAGTGTCTCCCAGTTTTCCAGATACATTTGAACTAGTCAGCATTCTTTAGGAAATAAACCTCTGATTTGGTTCAGTGAATACTGTAAAAAGTTACTATTGGGGAGTAACTGCTCTATTTGGAAGCTGTATATTTTTCAGTGAAATACTGTAATATTTTAGGATAGTATCATAGAAACATGATCTAATCATAAAGGAAGTGAAATGCTTCCTACACACTGTCTGTTAGTCATCACTGTGTTAATTTTCTTAAACAAATTACATGCAAAAATGAATTTGTGGGTGTTTAGTTAGCTGGTATCTGATCTAGTGAATTATCCGGCTCCTGATGAGTATTTGGATTCTGGATAACACAATAATTGCAGTATTGTAAATTGCTGTATTTCCTCTACAAATACATGTTTTGCTGATCCAGAAGGAGAGCATTAGATTTTCGTCAGACACATTTGCAGTTTTTTTTAATTGGAATAGCAAAACGTCCATTTCACAGCCATTCATTTACAGAAAAGAAAGATGCAAACATAGCGTGTTGACATAAAGTAGTATTTTGTTGGATGTTTATAGGTGGAAAGGATTTCAAGACAACACCAAAAATTTGAGGTTTTATGTATCTGTTAAATATAAATAATGTTCAGAATAGTTAAGTCAAGAATTAAGAGAACTGTATCCTTTAAAAATCAGCTTTTATAAAGAGCTTGTAATCTGTTTCTTACATGACTATTTTGGTCAAGTGCTTTTATTTCTAAGTATAAAAGCTCTTGTAAAATTAAGTATGTCTTGTTCTGACACTGTAAGATGTGATATAAATGCTGGATTAATTTAAAGGCAACTCAATTGTCTTAATGCTATCTCCACTTTCCAAAAATTTGTCAAAACACAATTTTAAGCTCTAACATAGTTTCCCCCCCCCCCATTTTAAATGGTACTTTTTTAGTACGTGCAAGAACTTCTGTATTTCTTGTTCTTTTTCCTTTCCCCTGTTTTGTAACAGGTAAAACCCAACAATTTGCTCCCCTGCTTATGAAACAGAAACTACACTGATATATTAGTAAAGTAACTTTTTTCCTACAGTTTTTACCTTCTGGGAACTTGATGTTTTTCCTGACTGCTGGGGAAGATTGCTATCGAGAGCAGGGCTTTGCCTTTCCTGACACCTTGGAGACCTGAGGAGTTTCTGTGATTACTCAATCTCATGTTAGGGAGGGGTGTAAGACAAGTCTTTTGTTGCTCAATTGAATTTCTTCTGTCTGATTAAGGAATCTGTCATCTTCACAAGTATTGTAGCTGTGACCTGTTGTGTCAGGTGTTGGTGATTAAAAATACGCCAGTGAAGAGGCGTGGGGCTCTTTGGTGGTGCTGCAGCTCCTTGAAGCCAGTAATGGGTCTGAGTGTGCAAAGCTTCAATACAAAACCCTGTCAGAAGCACGAACTGGAAATGCAGTGAACTGAAAATTGGGAGATGTAGCACATTACCTGTTTTGCCACAGATTGCTTGTGTACTGATGTGGAGGTGGATGGCACCTCTGCCTCAGTGTTTGGTGTTGAGGAGAACTAATGGTATTTCACACAAATTTGTTTCTCATGAAACTGACCAGATGCAAGAGGGCTTGAAATATGGTGGCAAAGACTTTATAATCTTCCTAGTAAAACCCAGAACACAAATATGTGAAAACCCTAGGAGTTTTCTCAACCCATGGCATTGTCTCAAAAGGCTTTAGTTAGTGATTCTGTTGGGACTAAATGCTGCTTCACAACAGAAAGCAGTGCTTTGTGCTTGTGTATCTGCAGTGTTCATCAACAATAAAGTACTGAAGTGTACAGTTAGATCTCTGTTTACAAAATTAAACTGACTACTTACCCAAAATGCACAAATGCTCTCCGTGCCTCAGAAAACTAGAAGGTATGAATGGAGGGATGTAGGCTGTCAGCACTTGAGCAGGAGGCAAAAAAGCCCCATAATGTGGACTCCTTAATAGAAGGACAACCAGTCATTTGGATCTATGTCATTTGAAACACTTACTGGTAATATGAAAGTACATTTGTGTAGCCAAAACATGTCTATGTTGACCACTTCAATTTCCTTTGATTTCTGGCTTACAGCTCTGTGATGGAAAGATACTGTCAGTGGCTTGAAGACTGATAATGGATTTACTTTTCATCATTGTCTAAGATGTTAACATAGCATGCAAGACTCATCGGAATCAGGGGAGCATGAGCATGTTTTCTTCTAACTGCAGACAAAATTAAAACTGTAGTTTCTTCATCTGCACATTGTTAGAACTAACTGGAGGCTCCTGTCTGCTCCAGTATATTGTATCAATAGTTGTTACAATCACCCTACCTTTCAACCTGAAGGTGCTGGGCCAGCATAGAATTCACCTTAAATGCAGTGCTGCAAACATCAAGTCTTTAGCAACCTAGTTTATTTTGCTGAAAGCTGACTGGGAAATGTTGCATGAGGAATTTAATTATCCAATTAGAGGGAGTGGAGATGAGCAGCAGGGAGTGGCAACATTGTGGTATACAGTCACATGCTCTGCAATAACTTACAGGCTGTAGTCCAGCTGATTTTGAGTGTTAATTAAATTGAAATATGAAAATAATTTTGAAAATGCTTGTCTCCTGTTTTCTGACTTTTGAGTTTTCATTAATGAGCAGTCTGAATCCAGACATGTCCTCTTACTCTTGTGATTAAAGAAAAATAAAATGTGTTCAGCTCTTTGCTGAGGACAAAATGGACATAACTGTTATTAATATCAGAATAAAAGACAAAATTACTCTGCTAGTTTTGGTTTTTTGCTACAAAAAAATACTTGACCATCTAGGGGAGCATTTTCACTAAATCAACACTGAATTAAGTCACGGCAGATTATAACTACATCTGCATCTGTTGTAGGTGACTTTGTCTAAAGCCTTGGGGTTTACTGGTGTATTTGATCGATGCTGGCTGCAGTTTTTTATGGCCAAGTTTTCTTCTCTTTGAATTCTATGGAAATTTCTGTGAGGACTCTTCCGCATCTTTTTTTTTTTTTTTAATGAAGTAAAATTGGTTTATACCTTTCGATAACACTGCTAGTGATTTTGAATGTGTTTGAACTTCACACTGAAAAGTTTTCTTTGAATTTTCTGATTTGTTTAACTCAACTCTCTGGATGTCCCATCTCTTGGGGTGTTCAAGGCCAGACTGGGTGGGTCCTTGAGCAACCTGGTCTAGTGGAAGGTGTCCCTGCCCATGGCAGGGAGGTTGGAATTAGACGAACTTTAAGGTCTTTTCCAACCCAAACCAAACATCTTAAATCATTCTACAGAGTGATTTGGTCTCTATGTTTTATATTCTTGTAATAAATTTTGTTTGTTTACTTTTACTTATTTCTTTTTTTTTAATAGAAGGCAAAAAAAATTGGCATCCTGGTGGTGACCTTATGGTTTTGTCAGCTGCAGTTTTCCAAACTAATTTTCCTGTGGGAGTCAACAGCAGAGGGTGACTGGGGTCAGAGGAAGGTTTGAATTCAAGAACTTGATCTCCAGGTTCTGGAAGGAGTGTGTTGTAGTTGAATCTTCTTTCTGGTACTTCGGCCCAGACTTTTGTGCCTGTTCCAGTGTTACCTCTTCCTTACCTAGAAATCTTTATCCCTTATTATTCTCCTCATTTGAGTGATTCTGGCTTCAGTTAAATAAGCAACATAAGGATGCACACATGGAGACAACCAAGCACATGTCCTGGATGCTCTCTGATTTTACTGAAGCAGGGGTCACCAGGGTGTTGCAAATTCAGTTGCCAGTTTTAGTATGTAACATAAGCATTTATTGTCTACATTTTTTTTTTTTTTGGAGCTGGGTGAACCATTTCAATTTAAATTTAAGAAGATTGAGTGTTTGAGGCTGTCATGCACAGTGGAAAGTTTCTGCCTAACTAATTGAAGTATGTGAAATTCATCAACCTCTGAAAGAAAATATGATCTCATGATGAAAGCATTGAACAACTTTGATTAGTGGAGTGGTCAACACCACCTGTGGTTAATTACTGACATGAATTCTTAGAGTGAGGTGAGGACATAGGGTGATTTTTGTAAAATCATGGCTTGGATATTACTTTATTAGAAAGGTGTAATATGTAAATAAGAGCAACAAAAAGATGTCTATACTTACTGTAGCATAATTTAAAATACAAATAAAGAGGAAGTCAAAAGCTTTCAGGAAGAACAGTGATTTTTGTGTTTTTGTAGTTGTATTTAAAATTAATCAGGCTGCTTTTTTATTTCTAAGCCAGAGTACACATAACAAACTGTGACCTGAAAAAGTATCCTGTGAATTTTGGTATGCAAGAGAAGAGCCTGTTGTGTTTTCTCTACCTCTGTGACTCATGCAGCCAAGACATCTCATTGAGCTTTAGTTTTGAATAAAAGAGCATCTAGCAAGGTTAGTGGATGCTTTGTAGTGTTTGATGATAGTTGTCCAGGTGATGAATAAATTGCACCAAAGCACTAGAAAAATGTGTCTCTGTTTGAGATATGCTGAGAGTTATTTCCCTTCCCGATTAGGCTGTGAGGTGAGGCAGAAGGAGCATGATGTAGTAGTTATGCATTTTAAAAAGCTGAGCTAGGTTTAATGTACAGTGACAGAAAAGGAATTTTCCATTGTTGAGCACATACTATTGAAAGCTTTCACAGTTTTGGAAGGAAAGTAGGAACACCTTTTGACCTCTTGCATATTCTGGTGTTTGGGGTTTGAGGGTTTTTTTCATGTTATTTTTTTTTTAAAAAGTGACAGTACAAATGCGTTTTGTTCTTATTTGATTTATGTTCACAGACCCATTTCCTGAACTGACCAAAATTCTGATGGTGGATGCTAGTTTCCTCAAGGGTTTCAAAGTTACGTAATTAAACTTAAATCTTGAAGTTCATAATCTTTTCTTACTGAGTGCTGGACCTCAGACTCAAAGCACTGGGGAAAAAACCCCAAACCTGTAAGCTGTGTTTCTGTTGTTGCTGCTCTTGTTGTAATGCAAATGCAGTGTGAGTTGTGCATGTGGGAATGGGGATTTCCTCATAAGGCAAGATGAGACTAAGGTTTTTAATGTGGAGTTTAAGATGTAGTGGCATCACAAAAAAGGGGTAGAGCATTGTCTTGGGTGTTGCAGCTGAGGATACAGGCACCATAAGCTGGTGGGGTTTTTAATCTGCTGTACAACAGTTGACACAAGATTCCAGTTTATTCTAAGGATGTTGAAAATTGAGTACGGTGCTGGGAAGTGGCACAACAGTTACTTAAAAACAGATAAAATGTATTTTACTCAAGGAAATTGAAACACAGACCAGAATTCAATAGATTATTAATCTAACAAACTTGAAGAATTCTCATATTTGAAATAATAGGAATAGTTTCTAACCTTTAAGCAGTATGTCTTTAACTTTGCTTTATGTTTTCTGTTGTGGTGTTTTTTGGTTTTTTTTTGGTTTTTTGATTTGTTTTTTTTTAGTTATTTTTTAGTTATTTGGCTCAGGTCAGTGCACCTGGAAGAAGGCAAATCAGAAATAAAGTTATTGTGAACTGATAGACCCTTTTAGTATTTTTTCCATTCACAGTTTCTGAAGAAACAGAAATGGTTTGGGATTCCAAAACAAAAAACCGGTGTAATAATGATGGCAGAGTAAAAGCTGGGAAATTATAGGATCTGTACTCAGTGAAGCTGTTAGTTAGTCATAGGGCAACAGAACAGTGAAACTTTTGACTGATACCATTCAGGTTAAGTACAGGAAGAAGTGGGTTTTGTTTTGTATTGCATTGTGTTTGCAGGATACTCAAATGAAAATATGTGGCTGTGTTGGTGGTTAAACACAGCTTTGAATCTCTGTTTTTCCATGATCATAAGATTGTTTATATAAGATATGAGGTCAGGTCTTGCTCTGAAACAGTACAGTATTTTTGTTTATCAGCTAAATGCCAGATGATTTTTGAGATTAGAGTGGATAGTGTTGGAATTTCTTCAGTCATTCCTCATATTTTATCCATATTTTCTTTATTTTAAGTACAATAACTTCATCAGTAGTTCTGGAGAAAAAAAAATCAGTGAGATGACTTAGATATAAGAATTTAATTTTAACTTATACTTAATGCCATATCTCCATGGTTTTATATTTGGTATTATTTCCTGCTTTTGACAGTGATTTTTAACATTGTTTAGTGTCATAGTAATGCTTGGAGGTAAAGCTTTCTTTGACTGGTCTTCCCTGTGATGTAGAAAACTCTTAAATCTGCCCATTCTCTTTTCATAGGACCCATCTTAGCAGTAAAAATAAACTCCTTAAAATTTTTAAGGTTGATAACAAAATTGTATTTATTTCTTAATTTGAGTTCCATAATTTTCTCATTACTGTATTGTAGTGGTTTTAATTCCTTCTCACAAAGTTTGGCACACTGTCTCTGAAATCTATAAATATGTCTGAATCATAACCTGTGTCTAATGAAAACAAAAGATAGAAGAACCTGCTCTGGTGGATTGAAAAACCTTTTCTAGTGGAAGACGTTGAGGCCCATGGCAGGGAGTTGGAACTAGGTGATCTTTAGGGTCCCTTCCAACCCAAACCATTCTGTGACTCTGTGATGTATCATATCCTGCGATGCTGTGCATGTATTAGAAGTTCTTTGGTGCTCTGGTATAACGTGCTTTTTCCTCCAAGATTCTCCTCTTGCCTGGGGCTACTTTTGGGTGGAGACCTGAGGGTGTGCAGCAGCACTGGAGGTTAATATATAGGATGACAATAGCAGCAATTTGTGGTTATCTCTGTGGCTGTATCAGGTTTATGCTCTTAGTTCTCCCAGGGAAAGCTTCCTACGAAGCTGCGTCACACCGATGTACGGCTGCCCTGTTGTAATCTGGCTGGAGTCAGCCTGTGACTCTCTGAGCGTGGGAGATGTACCAAGGCATAGTTTCTGGTTGCTTGGTAGTTTCAGATGGAAAGATCTGCAGGAAATAAATGTGGCTAATACATTTGCAAATGTGATGAGCTCTTAATGTGCAGGTCATGAACCACAATGATGTATTGGACATCCCCACTGATGAGGAAAACATCTTGGTTTTGCCAATCAAAGATTTACATCAAGGTCTAGACATATTTTTTCCTGATTTGCTGCAGTTTCTGTGTAATGACTGTTGCAGCAACACTTCTGTGTGTTCTTGGAGAGCAGCTTCTAATTTGTTTCACGTTTAAAATTTCATACATTTAAGGAGAACCAGTATTTTCAGGTCTAAAAGAACATAGCCTGCTGGTTCATAGAGGGGGAAAAGTAGTTCTAGGGTAGCACTGGAAAACTTAGGAGACCAATAATTTCAGCTGAGGTTCTATTGCCCAGGAAGATGCCTGTTTATTTGATTTGTGTGCATTTATGGAGTCATTGCAACTAAGTACACAACTTATG
Source organism: Sakesphorus luctuosus (assembly GCA_013396695.1). NCBI lineage: Eukaryota > Metazoa > Chordata > Aves > Passeriformes > Thamnophilidae > Sakesphorus > Sakesphorus luctuosus. Next base: position 526,436 of record VWZD01006342.1, read on the forward strand.
TGAAATATTTTTATTTAGTCAAAAGTTCATGTGACTGGACTAATTTTGTTTGCCTACAACTTGGCCTTGGTATTCTGAGATTTTGTAAAAACTGAGTATTTGTCAGCTTTATTTACAGATTAGAGTTGCAATTTCCCCATTTAGCTTTGAAATTCTCATCTGAAATTCTTCTATTTAATAAATTATTAGCACTGGTTGAGTTGCCTGGTGATGAGCCTCTGTCAGGATGCACTGACAAAATGGTGATTCATCTACTGTCCAGTTCAAACCAGGGAGCTTGATGAGTTATCTGTGCTTTCCAGACAATAACACTTCTTTTTTTTTTGTAAGTGTAATAAATAGCAATACAGATTTCTATCAATTCATTGCGTTTTGCAAAAGCTTCTGGTTGACTTTGGCATGTAAGTGTGCCCAAAACAGTCTTACTGCTCCACATGCAAAGTTGCTATGAATATCACAGGGTCATGAGTCCCTCATAGATTAAGGATTTGTGTAAAATAGGTGTATTGCCTTTATTTCTTTTCCTTTATCATTCAATGTGCTTGTTCCTGTCTCCAGATTTAGACCTCTGGAGCTTTTTCGTAGCTCTTTAGTTTGAGATTGCCATCCTAGGCATACCTGCTCTATGGATGCAGTATTCTTGCAATGCTGTTCTCCCAAACCTGTTTATTTGTGAAAACAGAATCTGCTGCTCCTGATTATCACAACATTGCTTAGAGCCATTATGACCTTGCACCTCTTTCTGAAAATACCTTACCTGTAGTTGTTGACAGTATCCTTTACTTTCAAATCAAAAAAGAAATTATTTTTTGTTCTTCTTAACTTGATAACATTATGCATTTTATAGAGCTGCTGTATAGCCAGCTTAATGTGCTCTTTGTGTTTCTCCTTAGCATCATGAGACAGAAGATTGTCTAGGTGGGCATGCCTGCTGTATCCAAGGACATGAGCACAGCTGTAGTGAGCAGGGACAAAGTCTACCAGACCTCGTTCTTGCTTGTGGAAGTAGCTGGGAGGTGGGAACTAGGTATGGTTCTAAGAAGCAGAAGTAGTGTAGTGTTACTTCAAAATTACTATTATTTTTCCTCTTTCCTTTACCTTTGATATAATTGTTTTTTAATAGACAGCAAGGTAGAGAATGATTTGTTTGAGTCAATTAGCAAATTCTTGGCAAGACTGATTTATTCTTTTTAAGCTCACTATACTCTTTAACTTTTGCCTTCCCCAGTATCTACTAGCAATGTTTCACACCTCCTTTTAAGAAAATGGTCCTATTTTACACAGCTGTATAACTGACTTCATTGTGTTTCTGAAAAACAACTGGCCATCTCCATTTTGTGGATTCATGATAGTTATAGACTAATATATAATAGTTCTTCTTGCCATATTTTTCTAAGCTCAAATCTGTCCTGATTAAATTCTCCTCATGCGGATGATGAGTCAGTATCTCTGACCAGCCTGTTCTCTCTTATGTTCCAAATTCTGCTGGATTCTTGTTTGGGTGGGATTAATGAAACTGAGTTTATGATAACAAAGAGAATTGAATGATACAGTACCATCATGTGTGAGTAAAAAGGGCAAGCCATTCCCTTTCTTGTAATTCCAGATGTTTTATTTACTTGCCTGCTGTTTTCAGAGCAGGGCCTAAAGTGATGCAAGTGATGATTTCTGGCATGCCCAGAGCTTGCCTATGGGTTGTGTTTGTTGCATGTGGATGTGTGGGAGAGCTTTGTGTGAGTGTTCCCTTATCTACAGTAACTTTAGGCGTTGCAGTCTCCATTGTGTGGCTCCTTGCAGCCAACAAAGCTTTGACTAATGTAGGTAAACACTGATTGTTCATCCTCTTGCAGATCATTAAAAAAAGAAAAGGAAAAAACCTACTAAACCCATCATGAACCAAAACCCCAGCCAAACCAGAAAAACCAAACAGCACAGTCCGTACTGTAGATGCCAGTGAGATGCTTTTGTGGGATCCTTTGAGTATTTTGAAATGCTCCTTTTTATTTCTATGTTTTGTTCTATATCTTTTTATCTCCTGGGATTCTAGAGAGGGATTATCTTATCCCATGAGAGCATCATTTCTTTAAAAAGTGTTGGTAAGAAACGTTGCCAAAAGAGGAGGAAAACCTTCCTGGGGAAAAGCAACAGTATGTTGTTTGAGTAATTCTTTGTGTTGAGTTGCAAAGAATTTAACTTGACTACACGACAAGACTGCAGAAATCACACTCTACTGTTGCCTGCTGTATTTTAGTAATGCCATCTCTTCTGTAGTGTGTAAGTGGGTAGAAATTATAGTACTCATGTACTTACCTTAATTTTCTCAGACTTTTGTGGGGCTACTGTAGAGATTATTTTATATATTCCCTTTATTTTGTGAGGTAGCAACGTTTTAAATGTGGGGTTATAGTCTGCGATATGAGTTGCTTTAAAACATAGTCTGGTCTTGATTTGTTGAAGGTCCTGGTGCTGGTTTTTCCTCTTGTAAGAGATGACTCTTGTATGCGGGAATTTCTTTGTCTCAAAAATTTTAGAGAATGCTCCATTTAACTGTTAGTGGCAATGCAACATCTTGCTGAGTGTGTTTATTGTACAAGATTGTTACTCAGGGCCTGCGCTTTGTGAATGCAGATCTAAATTATTTATTTTGGCTTCCCAGATCAAATACTGAGGCTCCTTTCTTCATCTCCAAAAGTTTCTAGTTGGGTTCTTGATGTGGATTAGAATAGCTGCGTTGTGATTTTAAGTGAGCAGGAAAGGCTGTATACAAAATGAAGCTGTATGGTCCTGTTGTTCTTTAGAGAATGACTTGAAATAAAACCTGATTTACACTTTGAGTGATGTGCTTGTACTCACAGACACCTGGCCAAAAGCAGATTTTACAAGCAGCTGTATTTTTCATTCCATAAATGCTTCTATACCTTGTTTATAAGACATAAACCTGACCCCCTTTTATGACCAGGGATGTTTACCAGCAAAATTTGAGTGTTCTGTACCTCGGAGTTTGGGTTTTTTTGTGTGTGTGTAGTCTTGTGTAAAAATAGACTATAGCCTGCTATTTTTTTATAAATTAAACATTCTTTATTTCTTAATTAGGCAATTGACCCTGTCATCTTTCTAGGAAGAAGCTGTTTCTCACTAAGACAAGGCTATTTGTTGGACTTCTGTCTACCCAGTCCGGTCCAGGATTTGTTGGACAGTCCAGTCCTAAAAGCTTTTTTCAGATTGTATTCTGTTATTCTGAGGCTTGACATTTCACTGGGCCCAAACCCACTCACATGGATTGATTATGCTTTCCGTGTTTTCGCAGTACGTTCTTTTTCTGTCCATGGTGTAGAATTGCCTGACTGTGTTTGTTTTCTTTCATTTGTCTAAGTGCCTGGACAACGTAATTCACTTACCTGGTATTGTCAGGGTACCAACATAATTTGCTTTTCTCAGGTGCAGGGAAGTAGCACAGCTTTTGTTCTGTGTTAAAGCCGTAATTACAAGATTGCTTCCCTTATTTCAAGAAATGCTCTGAGCTGTGAGTGAGCTTTTTGAAATGAGAAGTCTTTGGATAATTGAGGGGGGTTTTTTGAGGTAATTTATGCCAAAATTGAGATTATTGGGAAAAAAAGGGCATGTAAGGTTATGTTGTGAACCCAAGGGCCTGGATTTTATTTCAGGATTTTCTCAAAAGACGCCTCCTCTCTCTTTGAATCTCATTTTGGCAAAAGAAACTTCAGTTTAAGGTTGAAATATCCTTTGTAATCTCCGTTTTCTGTTATTTTGTTACACCCTTGTTCGCTTACATGAACTCAACTATGCCCTACCTAAGAGAAAATATCATTGTTCCCAACATACAGTGTGGGCTGGCTCGTTGGAAGATACAGCAGGTTGGCTTCCTAGCTGAGCTGTGGCCTTGAGTTACTGTAAATGGGCTAATTAGCCATAGGGTGCCATACTGCTCATGTCCGTGTGCAAGGAAGCTACACGGGGTGTAACCTGAGTTGCTTACAGTTTTCTGTTTCTGTCCATTGATTTGTTGTGGTTATATATGAGGAGGTGACAGTAATGTAACCAAATCTGAAATAAAATGTAAATAAATAGGCAAGATGGCTGTTTTGTGAACTGCTGTATTTATGCTCAGCATTTCTAGATATTTTTCAAGTAAATCAGCTCAAATTTTTGTATTTTTGTATTCAGTAACTGAGGTTTGTGATTTGTGCTTACAGTTATTCTCAGCTGTTCTGGAGAGTCTTAATAAAGACTAATTGATGAAGGATTTGTACTTTTTAACCCTTTCATACAGAGGGGCTTAGCAAGCTCCAGTGTTCCAGTACTTTTGAAGAAAAAGTAGAGCACAGCAGTCTGTTATTACTATGGTTGAGGTAAATTGGGCTATCTTAAGGGTGGCGTTATGAACCCACTGTCTTTTGGTATTTGATTTTTTCCCCTTATTTGAATGACAGAAGAAAAGAAACTTCAAGAATTCTGTAGTTCCTGGACCTCTTGCTTCCATAACTGAAACAATCACTAACAATCCCATACCAGCAAAATTTGCGTATCAGTCAGTTCAGTAAAACACAGAAGTTTGCCCTCCAGACTTATCTTTTTACTTTTCTGTACCATCTGTAGCCAATTAAAAAAAACAAGGTAAGAAATACTGGGTTTTGCTCTGTCTAAATAAATGGAAGTGAGCATAATAGCAGCCAAAGGAAACATTCCTCTGTGATTGCAGCAAGGTTTGTCCAAAATAATAGGCCCTGTATTTTGTAAATGTTTGGTTTGCCTCTGATGTTTAACATTTTAGGCTCTTGAATTTATTTGGGTGCATACCAGGCTAAGTGTAAAATTTCAAAATCCATTGGTGGAAGTCTTGTAAGATGGGACCACCTGCTGTGTTTGCTCTGCTGTTCAATTACTCTGTTATGCAATTTCTTCTGTTACAAGTTGAGGAAGATGGAGGAGGCCACTTGGTTAAAATTTACTTGACATCAAGTGTTTATGCTGATCATCACTTCCCTGGTTTGGGAACCAAAAGTTTTGTACGGATGACTTCTAACTCTTTGGATCCATGCAATCCAAAATCCAAATCTTTAAGTGGATCCAACCAGCTGGGATTGAATTCACAGAAAGCCAAACAAAGGCTGAACTCTTGCTTCCCGTGAAGTGATGAGACACTGATGCTGACGTTGTGTGTGTATTTATTCTCGGGTTTTAACACTGAGGTAACTGTTGAGGCATTGTATGAAGCTACAGTCTTAGCTGGTTAATGAAAATTGTTAAGAATGATAAATTCTTCTCGCTGTATAAGTGTTTTCATGTAAGTGTGCTTACAGAAATAATGGGTGCTTTGTTATGGGACTTTAAGTAAACCATGCAGAATTGTATGGTAAACAGTAATAATTTTGGCCAAAAAGCATCTGAGTCAGCACAGAAGATGATCTGAAACATTCCTGGGTGTTGAGCAAGAAACAAGGGGGTTTTTTTGTTCTAAGACAACAGTAGTGGTCAGCATGTCTCTAGTTTTACAAAGAGCCTTCTGCACCTGTGGAAGAAATTCAGATTCGTGAACATAATCCAAGTGATGGCCTTGTCTCTGTACTTCGTGTCTGTGATTTTTGACTAAACCAAATGTGTAGTCATATGAAAATCTCCAGAGTTCACGAGCAAAAGTAGGTTTTGTCCTTTGTCCAGTCCTTCTCTGTATGGGAAGGCCTCTCAGACCTTTGTGAGCGCAGATACAGAATGACTCCTCAATGTTTGAGCCATTTAAAAAGCTTAGTTCTAGCAGCATTTCAAACAAAAGCTCCCTTGGAGAAAATGTTCTTCAGGATAAGGTGGTGCTGATGTGGGAGACCCAGAAATCATCCTACAGAATCTTCTGTGTGCCCTCTTACCCCCAGCTAATGCTGGGCAAATACTGTCAAGTGATTAAACTTGCCCCTTACAAATGTAATGAGGAAATCATGCTTTAATACAAAAAGTATTAAGTGCAATTAAATGCCATTTTAGAGGCAACTCAAGTGCATTTTGCCACCTGGGTCTGTCGTTTATGCAGTAATGTCCTGGCAACAAAAGCACAGATTTTACTCTATGGACCGTGCTGCACTGAGCACTTAGTGAGTAATGTAAACAGGTACAGTCACGGCAAAGCAGGGAGCAAGGGGAGCATAAAACCTCTGTGTAAGAGGCCCTGTGAATGTTGACTGTTAAGAATTTTTTAGATTTAAAGATTTTATTTTGTCCAGTTCTGAGCTGCGTTTGTATAGGAATTGTTTTGAGTAAATCCATCTGGAATCAAGATAATTAAAGGATCTAAATAAGTGACATTTCAGGTTTCACAAAGAAAGCATCTGTAGCTCTTATTTTTTTCACACTGAAAATAATGCTGCATAGTTAGACTGGATTTCATTTGCAAGATTATTCTGAAAATACTCTAGTGGATAACGACGTGGGTCAGTGCTAGGATGGGTGATTTAGAAGCCACTCTATGCATTCTTGCATTCTTGGTTATCTTTTCATAATGCACTCTATGTATTCTTGGTTATCTTTTCATAATCTTCATTACTGCTTATGTTGAAAAATTTATCTGAAAATGGGTAATAAAAAGCTTGAGGTGATGATGTCCAGGTTTCCTTGGCAGGAGTGGAGGTGGTAGTCTTTCACAGTTAAAATTTAATTTTGTTTTGTGGGGTTTTTTCTTCCTTTTTTTACCCAGTCTGTTCTGTCTGAGTCGTTTTACTCTTCAACTCTTAATTGTAGTCAGTCCATGTCCTTTCTAGCCCAGCCCCCAACTCCAACTCTGAAACGGCTCAAGGTCAAGAATTTGGCTGTTAAAGGAAACTGTTTTGTTTTGCATTAAGATTAATGGAGCTTTAAACTAACTAGGAGAGAAGAATTGTTCAACTGAAATTGTTTAACACATCTACCCTTTTCAACAGGTTTCTGTTCTCAGTAGTGCTGTAAATGAGTTTTTAACAGATTGCACAGGCAGTAAGAGATTCAGTGCAAGTGCATAATTCCATTTTTAAATGAAAGGTGGGATTGGATACGTATTGAAGTACCAATCACAGTTAAAACTTAAGCAAACTGTGGTCATAGTATTGCTCTGTAGGAGATCATTCAGTTAGAAATAACCTAGAATTTACTTCTATGCTTTTGTCCATGTGTATGCTTTATGTTTGATTGCTCTAACAATGAGATACACTGACTGTGGTTCACTTTTTCAAATGATTTGATAGAAACATGGAGAGAGAATGCAATGAAGGGCCTTTGAGGCTTTCCTGTTGTCTATTCAAAAGACATAATGGTTCCCACCTTTTGCTCTAAGCATCTTCAGGAGTCCTTTTGGGAGCAATATGGCAGCTGCTTAAGTAATTTTGGAACAGAAGAATCTCAAAGTTAAAATCAAGCAGAGGTGTTTTGTCAGCAGCATATTTTTCATACTTATTAACTTCTGGTGCTTTTTCTTCCCCATTGCCTTGGAGACACACCTTGCTGTGCATTCTGTCTGGCTTGTACAAGCACTGAGAAGCATGGCCAGCAGCACAGCTCATGCCCTCTCTGTTTAATGCCATGTATAGTGTCCAGTGCTGGAAGTAAAATAAGGTACTACCAGTCCATTCTGGCTCAGCCCAGTATAACTTTGGCTGACTACAAGAGGCAATAGATAACTTGCTAGTCTGTCTCATGAGTAGAAGGAGTTCACTGCATGTGTGCTGACCACAGAAGCCTACACTGTCATTTTTCACTGAGAGGTTGTGCAGTCCAGAGATGAAGTGTTAATGTTTCAGCCATATAGTTCCAAATTCTTGAGGCCATTTTTAGCCAGCTCTGTTGCATTTATTACTGGCTAAAGTATTAACATCTCTGCTGTGCAGTACTTAAGAAGTGTAGTTACCTGTTTTCATTTTCTCCCTGTAAGACAGGGGTCTTACCTTAGGGATATAAGACAAAGACCAACATTTGGGTGTTTCTCCTGCAGCTGAAGTTTCCTAAAGAAAATAAATCAGATCTGAATTTATACAGGAATGTTTGCCTTGCATTCCACACACTGAGTCAATTTATCTCAGGGGCTCTCTTTTTCCTTCTTCCCACCCTCTTTCTTTAAAGGCTTGGTGACTGGAAAAAAAAAAGTAGGAATGTATGGTAGATGGTAGAAAGAGATTTTGTAGCCACTGGTGCCAGGAATCATTAAGGAATGCTTAAGTAGTGCCTCTTGTGACAGCATCCAGTCTATTGGAAAAGCATCATGTGCCATCTGGCTTTGATTTTGACTTAATTAAATGCATGCAGCCATTTTTAACAACAAGTCTAAGGTTCAGCTGTCTTGACATTTTGTAGAGAGCTAGAGTTTGGATTTTGTTGAGGAAGCTGCAGTAGTCACCTGATTTATGTTGTTCAGTTCCCTTTAAGTATGGTCTGTGCAGTTTGCTGATATTTGAGTGACAATTCTGTTTAAATAAACTCTTAAAACTTGCTGACTTTTGGAAGCCTAATTCAGTAGGGGTTTTCCACTGTAAATTCTGGGATTTTTCTTAGAACTGCAGTTACTGTGGAATTTTTTAATAGCAAAAGGAGATTGTTGAGGTCAGCCAAGTCGTTTGTCTGGGAAAAAGGCAAGCTTCTTTGTAAAAGTTTGGTTACTCCACCCAAAGACTCCGTATCAATGGGATTTTGACTTTGAGTGGGGAGGCAGGAAGGGGAAAGATGTGAAGGATTCCTTAATGTTAGCCAGAGTAATTCCTAATGCAGAGAATAGCAAGGAACTACTTTTCATGGGCTAGAAAACCATCTTGCACTCATGAGACTATCCTTTTAGTCATCTGTTGTTTCATCTAGTGTCTTTAACAGGAGCTTACCTATGTGGATGTAGGATGTTGAAAAAAATCTGGTAACGTTTACCCATGCAGTTGTAACTAAAAACATAACACTTTTGTTGTTCTGAGTGCTAAGTATCTTGATTTTTGAGGTTTTATCACTTTGATCTTTAAAATTTTCCAAAAAAATCAAGATAAAACAAATGCACAGAAATAGTATTCTTATTCACCGTCTAGGTGAGATAAACACTCATTCAAATTGCCGTTTTCCCTTTTGCATAGAGTTTTCTCAAACTAACTAGTCATAATGGCATTAATTTAAAATAAATCTTCTACCATATTTCTAATACTTCCAATGGTCAATTTTCATTTTTAATCCATCTATCAAGGATTACCCCATTTGTACCCATGTTACATTCTTGGAAGGCCCTTGCGGAAGGGGCAGTAGTTTTATAGTTATATATGCAGGATTATCTGGCCCTTTTCTAGTTCTATATTGCAAGAAATGTTTTTGCTTTTTAATCTTTCTAGATCTCCTTTTTTTTAGCAAGTTATCCTTGGCCTGTTGCCACAGATTGTATGAATGGAATTCTACAGCTCTCATTAGGAACATCAGTTTGCTTAGACCTCTTTAGCTGATTCAGTAAGTACAATATCCAGATCCCTCCTGCTGTGTCTTAACAGCTGTGCTGCAGGCTTGGGTTAGACACTCGCTCACTCTGCCCTGCCCCCTGCCACCTTCCCCCCTAAAAAAACCCCCTAACCTATAATGTAATAGGCACTCTGGCCTGCTTGTTGAAGAAAGAAGCTTTAGGAGTTGCTTAGCATACCTTCACATCTCCATTTCCCTTTACCCATTCATGTTTGAAATCAAGATTTATAAAAAATTTGCTATTTTGCTGGGTCCTTGGTGATGGGTGCACTAACTGTAGAAGAAAAATACCATGAAGAGAGAGCTGTCAAACTTCTCATGCAATGCTGCTAAGCATGTGTTAAGCCTTGCCTTGAGAGCCCTGTTCCCAAGGGTGAGGGACTGCTGGACTTCTGCTTTTATACATGTTGAATTCTTGGCCTCTGCTTCCAGGCTGTTGAACAAGGTTGTAAATAACATTTCTTGCAAAGGAGGCACTTATTAGTGACAACCAAGAACATCTTCCTTCTAATGTTAATCTGATTACTGTAGGACTAATTGACTCAAAGGAGTTGAGAATCAATGAGCTTTAATTTCCTATTGTCCACCTGTACATGTAAGCATCCAGATAAGAAGAGACTGCATCTTTTGAAAAGCTTGAATTGTTTGGAATTAATTTCTTAAAATGACACGCTAGAATGCATTGCGTGTGCATTAGTATTATTTTTGTTTACTACAAAGTTAAATACTTGAATTGAGAAGCACCCCAACTTTGTTGGTGTTGATTTTCAATTGAGTATCAGAACATATGTGTCTCTTTCCCTGATGGGAATGCATTTAATTGTTTTGCTTGTGATATCCCAAGTTGTTTTAGTGGGAAGGGTGCATCGTCTCTCTGGGTTTGAGCGTGGCACTATTGTAGTGGTAGACATGCTTTTATATAACTTTAAGGAAGTGTTCATCTACATTGCTCTGGTTTTGGAGACATTTTGGAGATGATGTAGTATACACAAAAAACATTGACAGATTTACTTGCCATAAAACAGGTCAGCAAGGCAGTGGAAGCTGGGATGTTGGAAATAAATCTCCTTCAGGAAAGCTATCTGATTGTTCTGCCTGTTTCCTTTCTGCCCACATATTTATTTGTTTGAAGGACATTACAGGACAGAAACTCAAGCCAGAATTAGGCTGAGATAAGAGGAAAGGAAATGTTTCAAGCTAGCAACTCTTACTCAGTTGTACTGAAGTTGGCTACAAGTTCCTTTGGCACCTCCTGTGAAGTGGGGCTGTGGGGCATCACTTGAAGAGACTGTAAACTAGAGAAATGCCTGAAAATGTAGCCAGGTTATGCCATGAGTCCCTGATCTGAGATCAGAATTAGGTGCATCTGTGCTGGGGAGCCCTTTCACAGCTGGCAGAGTGGCTGAGGAAGTTTTCAAGTTGACTCTACAGAAGGTTCAACCTGTTGATTAGTGGCTCAGCTGCAGAGCAAGACAAGAAGGGTGTAAACCAGCTGAAACTGCCACTACTTTGAGTGAGACTCCCCCTCTACATTTGTTTGTACATTGCTCTTGTATGAAAGGTAGGGAGCACGTCTTCTCTAACCTATTTCTGAGCTGATTTGTGCTTCTTGACCTGCAGCTTTAATTTCAGTTTCATACCTATTCTAAGATTTAGCAAAAATGTTTGTTTTGTACTTAGCTTGTAGTAGATGCGTCCTATAGAGAACTGAATCAATGCTTGGTGTTGTGATTAATCACAGTGCACTTTCTTGTGTACTTTGGGTGTAAGTTCCAGGGATGGCAAAACAGTCTCCTTGGACTGTTTTTATAGTGCATAGTAGACAGCTCTTGATGCTTGACTGAGACTATGGTACAAGCTTTTCATTGTCTGTACAGTTCACTGTGGGTCTTCATTTCTTACTCTTTGGCGGAACAGACTTTTGAACCTGAAGATACTTCTGTTATTTCAGTTTACTACATTTAGGTTTTTATAAGTGCATTTATGTACATGCCTATAGTTTGAAATGGGGGGAAGGCCCCTGAGGTGAAAATTGCCTTTACATGAATATCCTCCTCACTCCTTGTATTTCTAACTGTGAAATAAACAATTACTTAGATAAGGGAGTTCTGGCCACATCAACAAAGAATAGAAAAACATGAGGCCTCAAAGTCCAAGAGCCTGACCCCTGCAAAGAAAGGAAAGAGCTATGTAGCTCACTTTTCTAGGATTATTGATCTGCTTTTATCTAAAGTAATTTGCCATATGAGAATTTGAAAGGCTTTATACTGACTACAATTTAAATGTTATTCTGAGCGTCGGCACTTAATCTTGTATTACAACAACTGTACGTTGCACTAAGCAAGAAGTTAACAATTTACCTGCTTGTGGTTTTTGAAAGTGCAGATTGGAAGACAGGGCACTTACTGAAAATTGGAAATTAAACTTGGTGGAGGTTGAAAACAGGAAAGAAAAAAAAAACTATTCTTTCTTCACTACCTTTTCACTTGACTGCTGGAAAAGAGACGGGGTCATCACTTTAATGAACATGAAGGAAAGCATTTTGAATAAGTTCTGAAATACTTTTTATTTTCAAAGAATGCTTGCTTTGATGTGTATTTTTCAAGTTGAATATTTTGAACAGCGTCAGTTTTATGCTTTCACAGTTGTTGAATTTTAAGGACACTAAGAAGATAGATTTCAAATCGTGAGGGTTTTAGTAAGCTTTTAATGAGAATATCTCTGTGAGAAGAGCGATGTTAAAGCAGGCAAGTCTCATTTGGTAGAAGTTTGGAGATTTAGACTTAGGAAAAGAATGAGGCTTCTGGCCAATGTGGCTAGGTCTTGGATTTTCAAGGTTTTGTTGATTGAAACCAGCCCTGTGACATGTAGTCAGGATGTGAACTCAGACTTGTTCCATGGGCAAAGCAGTAAGTGGAGTGAACCATGTACCTCCAAAATGTAGGTTGTCTTGAGCAGACAAGTCCTGAAGGGTTAAGGTGTTTCTTACAGCACCGGTACCACTCCAGCCCTTGCATCTTTTATAGGCTGTGATACAGGGAACATACAAAATACTTTATATTTGCAAGGCAATGAGCACTGTGGAAAATACAATTGCCCCTGAAGCCATACACTCACGTGCATGTTTTGTGGGTAGGGATTTGGGTTGCCATAAACTCCTTAGCTTATGTGGCTCACATGAGAAAGCAAAATATTGTACAATGACAGCAGTTGAGTATGCATATAGTATATAGATCCCTTTTAAAATATGGGAGGGCTGTGACCTCGCATTCCAGAGGAGATTAAGTAGAAGGCATCAGTAAAAGCCATCTGTAATCAAATTCTCTGCACAGTTTTTCTTTTAGTGCTTTTGATCTGAGATGAAGCCAGTGAGTGATGTGAAAGTTGCCTTAGCAGAGCATGAAACTTCCGAACTTCATGCACTTGGCACATGTTCAAATGGCTCTGTGTGGGGTCAGTTGTACTTTAACCTTGAGCTTTAGGCGTGCTGCTGGAGAGTCCAAGCATTTTTATTTGTCCTCTTCTTTGCTTAGTTAATATATTCCGTTTTAAAAGTGAAAATATTTAACAGAATTTCTTTTTTCTTTTTTTTTGTTTTTACACAAGTCAGATGTTAAATGTTATGATCCAGATAACTTTTTTTTTAACCATTTCCAAATTCAAGCTAATATGTTAAACCATTTCACTTTGGGAGCTGGCCAGAATTAGCTGAGGAGTTTTTTTCTAGCCTAGTCATTCTCCAGGCATTCCCTTAAAACTGTCCTTGAGTCCAGAGAAGTGAACTGGTGAAGTCTTGCTGTGTCTGAACTCTGCCTGCCCAGCATCTTGGCAAACTATGAATTTAATAGAAATGTGCTCTAGCATTAAATATTTTGGCAGTGGTCCTATTTTGGAGTTGCTTAATTCAACAGAGAAAGAGTAAATATATCACACTATTACTTTCATGCCAGTTAAAGCAATAAGTGTGTATTATTTTGGTTATTCCATACTATGGGGTGTAGCTGAATATGATTATCTGTGGCAGTGTTGTTTGTTTGTCTGTATTGTGCAATCTGTGCAACTTCCAAAAATAAAAACAAAGATTTTATGGTTGGTGTTGTGTGGCAGTTTCCCTGAGCCTAAAAGAAAACTTGTTAAATGTCAACATGTTTAGACATTGCCCTAAAATAATTCCTTAATGCTCTGAAATGTTGCCAGTGTGTCCATTGAACAGAGAGGTGTTCTGTCTCTTCAGCCACATAACAGCTGCTGAAGAGAACACCTCACTTGACTTATTTTGCTTTCTTTCATTTTCCTCAGTTTTGGTTGTTTTTTTGTTTCTTTTGCATGGCACACTGTAAGTCAAATTGGTGTACAGCCAGAGTCATACTTGGTTTTCTCATGCCGCAAAAAAGAAAGGCTTTTTTTTTTTTCCTGTGAAGGCCCTTGAAATGCTCTGACCGAGCAGACAGGCAGATTGTGAAGGCTGCATTCTGCATTTTGTCTCTTCTGCCTATCGGTTTGTTCAGCCTCTGGGATGTGATCGCTGGCAAACAATACACAGCCTGGTACACACTGTTGTAAATTTGTCAACCACATACCAACAAAGAGAATTCCTTACTCAAATTTTGTACATTGTAACTTTTCCCCACAAGACAAGCTGCATATTTGATAAGGTTAGGCAAATCTGGAAATATTTCAACACTAATGGCATTGCAGTACTGTAAATAGTTAAATTCAATTTATATTTGAGAAACTTAGATAAAGGCAGTATTCAGTACACTTCAGAGTAACACTCCAGTATAAAAACCTTATGCTAGAAAGCCGAGGGAAGGGCCTTTATTTTAACATGAAAGGGCAAAACTGTTACCTTACATGTTCTTTAGTTTTTTTGCACGGTAACTTGCTAATACTGGAGCCCAAGTGTTCCACAGTGGGAATGGCTGGACAATTGCAGGAGTGCCTTCAAGGAGGCACGAGGCCACCTTTGGGACCTTCTGTTCAGGCTCATGTTTGCACAAGTGGGAGTGCAGCTTATGAAGGCACCCACATGCCTGTGGAGCCTCGGAGCCCCTGGGAGCTGTGTCTCCTGCTGGCTCCCATGGGCTGGTGGGCAGGAGCTCTGGGGGAAGGTGGTTTGTGGCAAGGCCAACAAACCTCCCTGTGGCCTTTGTTAGGGCCAGTTCGGCTTTGCTTTCTGGACTGTGGCCACGAGATTGCTTTCAGTGGTTGTACACCAACTGATGGAACTACCCTTTGGTTTTCTGCCTTCAAGCAACAGGGCAGCATAAAAGCAGCTGTGCTCACAAATTAATTTCTGTGAGGGAATATTTTTATTGAGCATTGTGTCCTTTTTCTAATTTTTCTTTTTCTTTTTTTTTTTTAAAGCTGCTGGAGTGTTTGTACAGATGCTGCTGCTCTGTCGAAGGAAATTTATTGTGCTTTTGGAGTTAAAGCAACCTGTTCCACTGTATTCTTATGATATTTTGCAAAATAGAGTTACCCTAAAGGTGCTTTTTAAATATATCATTTACTGTCTTGAAAATATCTCCAATATTGAAATTAATTAAAAAGGGACTTGTCATATTAGTTTTCTTATGCATAGGATTTGAGTATGTGCTGATAAATCTCATTTAAGTGTTTTTTTAATCAGTAAATGAGCTGCACTTATTTTACTTGTCATCTTATGGTAGAAGACTCAGTTTTCTAAATGAGTGGCTTTTTTTTTTTCTGGCTCCGTGCTGCTTACATTTTAAATCCTCTTGACAAGGAGAGCAACTGTTGTGTGCTTCTTGTGCATATGTATAATTAAGAGGCTGATTATATTGCCTCCTAATCTAGATTATCATCCTGAAGAAAAAAGTGTACCTTTTGCAAAGGGAATAGTGAAAGGTAGAGGTGCAATGTAATACCAGCATAGAGGAATAGCATTACCAATTAATAACACTGTCAGGAGAAGGAGTTTTGTGTTACTTATGACAAGATCATTTTTTAAGTTGCACAATTTGTAAAAGTCAGCCAGTTTTTCCTTTCTTGTGCTTGACAGGCTCTGTGAGAATCCTGAAAACGTGCATTTAGTTTAATGAGAAGTAGGCAACATTTTTATTGAGTTTTGTACTCTTAGTTTCCTGTTTGTAGGAAACTTTTTTAAATTATGTTTTTACATCATTAAGCCATTTTAGTGAGTAAATCATAGCATTATTAAATATACTAATTTACCAGCATGTTCTGTGTTTTGTGCTAAGCTCTTGGAAAACTGATACTGAGATAGGCAGCTATAGTTGTGATGTCAGATGATATTATTGGCTCTGTGGCAGCAGACTGTCTGGTCTTGTATCATTTAAAAGAACTTTGTGTATATAACAGTTTATGCTCCCTGTATTCCTCTGGATATTTCCTTACAGTTAAGTAATGAAAGGAAAACTAGTAGCTTTTAACACAACTCTTGGTTGCTCTGCAAGGTAGGACTGAGAGCAAGGTAGGACTGAGAGCATGAACTCCTGAAGCAGAAGAAATACTCTTTGTAGACTTCCTGTTTTAATTCCAATAAGTTGCTAAACATCATAGCTATGTATGTGTTGGATCCCAAAAGTGCTTCATTCACTTTTGTTGATACCAAAACTTTCCAACTGCAAGATCTGTACATTGCATTTTGGGCCTCACTGACAAATAGAAATATGGCAGTTCCTATATGAAACGCAGTACAACAGTATTCCAGAAATAGTGCGTGGCTATTTCTCTGAATCATGGCCTTTAAACTTTCTGTACCAAGAAAGTTCTAAAATAGAAATTGTAAAACCAAAGAATTCAAAAGGGTCTAATAAGACAGTGCTTTCAGGAAATTCAAATTTTGAAATAGTCTTGAAATACAAATAGTAACTATAGTAGGTAACTGATAAAGAAAGGAGGAGAAAGGGTTTTCTATTTGTAATGAGAAAAGTATGAACACAAGACAAAAACTTGTGGTTTGAATAGCCACAAGGAAAATGCAGTGAAGTTTTATCTGTAAACTTAAACTGGATGATGCCCAGACAAGGAAAAACCTATAACTGATAACAGTTATGGGTCTGTTGTAGCTCTAAAACCCTCTATGCAGACAACCAGTCTCTCCAAGTAACTAATATTTCAAAGTAAGAAAATTCCTGCATATTCTGTACAGAAACATAAGCCAGCAATTTAGAAAATAATGGAAGGAAGAGATACTGTCTGGTAGATAAACCATGCTTGCTTTAACTGGTAATGTCCATGCACTTGAGAGATCTTCATGAAATGTTTTTACTTAGTGTTATTTCACACAGCTCAGAAAACATGTGAATGCAGCAAGAGTCCCTTCAGCTTTTCTCAAAAAATGAAATGGGAATTTTAGGTTTTTTATTGCAGAGTTATCTAACTTCTGCACTTCAGTCTTACTCAAGCTCTGGAAACTCCCTAATGTAAAAACCTGTGGTTCTTCCCTCTCTTGAGCAGCTCAAGAGGTGTCAACCTCAGCCCACACTGGCACAGTACCGTGGCTGTTAATCTCTTCCTGTGTGGTTCAGACCCAGACCAACTCAAATAGAGTATTGCTAGCCCATCTCTGCCCTCCTCTGTCTCAGAAAGAATAAATGTGTTGTTCTCCACAGTTTGCTAGAAATTGAAGAGTATTGTTCAGCTTAGTTGGAGGAAGCTGAGAGTTTTGGCATGTATTCCCAGAGACTATATCTGCACTTCTATTGGACAAAAAAAAAAAATCCAAGCCCACCAGAGCAACTTTCCTCCAAATCTATATAGCTGCTTGTCTTTCTGGTGTATCGGTGTAGTGCTTTTCTCTCACCAAGGGGCCTGTGCAGGTACAGACCTTTATTTCTGAAACACTGGATGAATCATAAACAGGAGGAACTAAGCCATCTGAACTTGCTCTTCTCATAATCCTTAGCTGTTCTTGAGGTACAGAAACAAACAACACAGCAGGTATAGGAATAGCTGTCTAATAAAAAACCCCACTGGATTTGTACTGACCTGCTTAGTAAAAGGCTTGTAATTCACTCTTAATTTCAACAGTCCTTAACTTTGTTATTTTGTGATAATGTGCTCCTTTAATATTAAAAGCAAACGAAGAAAAGCAAAAGCTCCAAATCTACTTTTAGGTAAAACATTTCTTTTAAAGGGTGGTTATACTTGTGTTAGTATTTATTTTTACATACTAGTAAAAATAGCAATGTTCATCTTCAGGAGCTAAGACTAGACACTTAAAAAATTCATTAACTGGCCTTCAGGTCCATAGCTGGCTAAATAAAAACTCTAGAAGTTTACAAATTGGTCATTGCAGTGTCTGATGTTTAGCTCCTAGACTCCATATGCAGTTTATAGTAATTAAGTGCTTGAAATAGGTAATCCAGAAACTCCTTGTTAAGCAAGGAGCTACTTAAAGAAGTAACATGGACATCTGTACAGAGAAACAGTGTAAATCCCAGATTCATTCAAACAGGAGAGGCAGGACTGCAGCAGGAAAGCAAATTTACAAACCACAAGCGTATGGTAAACTCCTATTTCTTCCTTCCTCACTCTTTATTTTTTCCTTCTTTTTTCTGAGTTGGAGATTGCTTATTACTCTCCTTTTAAAGTGAGGCCAAACTAGGCAGTACCAGAAGTGGTCCTTGCTCATATTTTATGTTTTATCTGAATGTTGAAATGCATGTCAAAAAACCAGGAGGTGTTTCTTGTTCTACTTGGGAGTAATTTGAGCTCATATCCATGGCTGGGAGACTGCCCTATCCACCAGATTGTATGCTGCACACTCTTTTTTCCTTTCTCTGTTACAGGTGATGATTAGAATGCTTTGTGGAGGAGAGGTGAATGGGCAGTCTTTGGTACAGATTTCAACTTCCCAGTATTGATGTGTATAATAAAGAGTGTAAACTGTGCTAACACTTGTGGGGAGCAGAGAGAGAAACCTGCAATTACTCTGCTCTGTGAATATGCCACATCTGTCAGATGTTTGGCTCAAAAATATCTTTTCCAAAGCTTCTTCCTAAGAAGTTGAGATTAAAATGTTTTTCTGCGTCATTTCCATTTGAAGATTGGGAGATACTCCCATCACCATCGGCCTATTCAGGTGCAGGGCAGTGCTCAGCCATAACTACCACTCAGCAACGTACCACTCTCCCCAATTTTTTTTTCTGCATCTGAAATACACCCACTTATTTTTTGAGCAACTATGAATGAATGCCAGGAAGGATTTATTGATGGGTGGGTAAAAATGCATTAATTCCACCAAACTTTGAGGCTGTTTTGAGCAACTGCCGGTATTTCTACAGTAAAAGATGGCAGCAAACTGCCTTGGAAAGATTGCGTAGACTAATACACAGCTATTGATTTTTAGCTTCAGCAGGGAGATGGCAGAAGACCAGTTGGATGATGGATTTATCTGAAAATACACAACATTCCTCAGGTTTCTGCAAGTACAGTGGTTCTGCCCTGCAGTCAGCTGTGAAGTATAAGCCTGTGTGGTTAGTGATCTGGAATGAAGGCAGGCGTGAGGCAAGGGTGCAGGCATCTTCAGGAGCCAAAGTAATAATAGAATTACACGTCTCCAAATGTAGTTTTTACTTTAAAAAAAGTCATCCTAATGATTACGTTTATGATGCAAGTAATTTAGTGCTGATCATAGTCTTAGATGAATAACAGGATCTTCAGAAGGTGCTGCAATTTCCTAAATCATAAAATGTCTGATTATATCATGGAAGGCTCCTGTCCCCAAGACAAATGATGCAGAAACACGTTGCCCATTTAATTTCGAAAGCAGAAGGCTTTCCAGTTGCTGTTTTAGTCAAACCTTCAACTTTCTTTTACTATGATAAATAAAATCTTAATAAAAGGTTTTCCTGAAATTTACTGAATTTGGAGATAATTTAAATATAATTGCATACTGTGTAATATAGTACTTGATTTAAATATTTGGGTATCATTCAGAAGAGTGGATTGTTTCTCTGCTGTTTTTAGTGTTTGGTGTTTTTCTTGAACTCAACATGTAGCTAAGTCCTGTAATACTTTGTGACTTAATGATATTTGCAGGATGAGTTTAAGATTGTCTTGGAAATTCCAACCTCCAAGTCAGTGTGTACAAAAATACTCTTCCTTTGTGATTCACTGTCAGCCTGCACACATAACTCTTGTCTTGGGAGCTCTTCACCTTTGGAAAAAACAGGTCTCTGCTCAGAATATGCTTGGGGGGAAAGGCAGAATGTAGTGAGAGGCTCAAGAAGGAAGGGCCAGTTTTGAATGTAAATACCGCTGACAGTGGTCAGGCTCTCCAAAAGACCATGTTGCTCTTCTCTTAAGATGGCCTTAAGACTATGCCTGTGGGATACTGTCAGGACTATCAAACAGTGGGTTAAAATACTGCTTTGCTCTTAGTTCTTACATCCTTCAGTGTTAGGCTTTTATGTGTTTTCTCTAATGGCATTTATAAATACCACAAACAGTATCTTGTCAATTCCACAAAATACTCAGTTTCCTTAACCGTGTTACAGACACATTTCAGAACCCCCCTACAGGCAGTCTTTAATAGTCTGTCAGTTATCAAGACGTACAAGTTCAAAATCTCCTGTGCAATGTGGTATTTGGAACAGTCAACCTCCTGCCAACACTGACATCCTAACCTGGTGAGCTCAGACATGAATTTTTCAGCAGTGTGGTTGCATGCATGTGTTTGTGTTTGCCGGCACAGGCAGCAGCAGTGAGGCACAGCAGGCTGTGGATATGGTGACGTGCCCATGTGCACACACAGCGGTCTCACCACCACTGTTGAAAAATAGAAGTGTAATTATAAATTTTCTCCTGTGTTGCAAAAATTACTGTACAAACATTCTTTCCCAGAATTCCACTCATACTTGAGCGGGTGCTACACAGTGAAGTTGTGAATTGTGCTGCATGAAAAGGATGTGCCTTTTAATAAGTGCATTTGCACAGATGACAGATACTTTTGTCAAACAGAAATACAGGTGTTTTAGTTTTGTCATAATTAAATGCATTTTTTAATCCAGAAAAGCAGCTAATTGTGTGTGTAATGTTTTGATACCTCTTTAAGACTATCTTTTTTAAGTCTTAGGAGTAATCTGCCTGCTCCTGGAGCTAATTAGGTCAGTAACATGTGTAATACAATAAAGCTTTTGAAAAAGAGCTGTGAATGAAAGCCAATTTGGGAAATGTCCATTTAGAGTAGTAAGAATGTAACTTCAGAATGTAAGAATTCCCCTGTGATACAACACAATTTTTTGGTAACCCCATTCAGCTTTTTGAAGCTTCTGTTTGTGCAAATTTACATTATTTTAATCTGTGGTGTCCTTAGTGCATTATTTGCTAATTCACAGTGCAAGCTTATAATTTCTTAAGAAAAAATAGCCTTTGTCAGTCACCCAGTATAATTATCTTATTGGTTAATTATCTGTCATTAATCCTAAGATACTTAAACCTCTAAAATAGAGAAGAGGTGGCAAGATACTCACAGAGGTGCCAAAAATGTTTGCATATCTAATTCCTGCCATAAATTTTTCATGAGGAGAGTCTTTGTTCTATTGTTGTGTGATGATACCAAGTAATGCAGGAATGTTATATAGAACAAGCTACACAAGATGAAGAACCTGAAATTACGAACAGCTAGATCTACTTGGAAATAAGGAAAATGTCTTTTTTAAAGAAACTTTTGGGTTTGTAGTGGGTTTTGCGGTGTTTGGGTTTCTGCTGTGGATTTTTTTTTTTACCTCGTGTTTATTTGTGTGGGGTTTTATGTTAGATCTGAAATAAATGTCAACAGAGTACTGATGATTAGGGGAAAGAGGGCAGGGATACTATAATGTGATTGATGCCTGGGGTATAAAGTGTGAATAATTAATCCCTCTCCACGAAACTGAAGTTTGCTTTTTTCAGGTTCCTGAATAAGAACAGGTTAAATATGTTGGTGCTTAACTCATGAACGTTTCATGCCCTGCTTAGCTGAGTGTGTGCCCTAGGAAGGCACATGGGGACTATTCCATCTTGCGAATAAAAACACTGGTAATTTTTTTATTGACATGATTTTTATTACAGGAGCGTCATTAGAGGTTTTTGTTGGCTGTATTAGGGCTCTGGCTCTGATGTCTGACCGCACCAGGCTGCTCAGATACAGAAAGCTGACAAAGCGGACCAGGTTGGGTGGAAACTGCCATGCAGTCCTTTGCAACTTGCTTTGTGAACTTCGCTTGGTAATTTTAGAAGCAATTGTATTGCAGTTCCTGCCCTAGAAAAAAATATATTCAATGTTGTATTTAGTGCTTGATTCTTCATCTTTTCATGTTTTAGTTCTGGGTGAAAGTGGAGTGGGGGAAACTCTCTTCCTTTACTGAAATAGTTACAAACAAGAACAGAAGAAATGAAGGGCAAGGTTACACAGACCTTTTTTGTCTCTGTAATAATATGTCTTTTGTTTTCTTGAGGGTCATCCCACTTGCTTCTAAGTTTTTATTGCTTTAAGAATGAAGAGTTTAAATTGCATACAGGGCGCACGGCAGAAACAGAGTATGAACAGGTATCTGCATCTATTCAGTTTGCAGTACTATATGCTTAGTGTAAGTGGGGTTGTATAGATTATGTAAAGATAAATTAAGACAACTTTAGGTTTTGTTGCCTTTTTTAACACTGGGCTAGGGGAGGAAGGAATAAATGTGTCTTTTTGTTTAAACTTGGATTTAAATATTTGAATTGTTGAGGAAGATGGTGGCAAAGGAAGGCTTCAGTCTGTAATTTGGGTGTTCTGTGAACCTGAATATCAATTCTGAATAGAGAGCAAGAGCTAATGTAAAGACCAAACTCTATTGTTAAAGTTTAAAAGCCTCAAATTTTAGGAGGAGCCTGACCCTTCTTTTCAAGTCTTTTGTTTGTTTTCTTTGCAGAGGAATGGGTGAGGGAATCAACAAATAAGACATGTTTTAAAATTCAGCACCTTGGTGAGACTCTTTTTTCCTTTAAAGTTGACTAATACTGAACAGGGGGGGAATCTTGCTGAAAAAATTGCTATCAGTTATTATGAAAGCAGTTCATTCTCTTCTCATTAGTGTTTGTCTGCTACATTTTTGTTTAGACATGTAATGTATTATTCTGTTCAATCCACTGTGTAGCAGTGTGTTTCCAAATACTTCTGCAGTAACTATTAATACTTACTTTTGTTACAAAATCAGATACCTAGGAGTTGATAAGAATATTCTCTGAAGAGTTATCGGGGAATGTTGTACTTTCTCACTGTCTGGTAGATGAACATTTGTGCTATGACAAAAATGGAAGGCCCCAAACACCAGGTGTGACTATAACCGCATAATGGTATGAGTTAGTCAAGGTAAGCATTCTGTGAAAAATGGGCTGTTCAAAAGGAAGTGTTTAAAATGGAAACCTAATGCTCTTTGTAAAATTCCTGTGGCTTTTGGCAGACCCATCACAGTGACTTTTGAAACTAATAGGCAACGAGGCAGTTTTTTCTGTTGCTGGGTCTTAGGCAGTGCTACTCATGTCTAAGAGGTGCTTTTGTTTTGGAAGCCTCAGCAATCTGTGGACATAGGCATAGATGCAATTTAAATTTTACGTAGAAGGTCACATTTAGACTGACTATAAAATGAACTGAATGAAATAGGTGAAATTTATTTTCAGTAAATATTCTGTTGCCATCTACTGGGTTTTTCAATGAATTTCTTTGAGGCGTGTCGAAGTTTTTACAAACAAACTGTAAGCTGATGAAAGTGGTCTTTTCTTTTGTAAGTAAAGCACAACCCTGCCCACATGACCATACAGATACATTCAATTTTTTTTTCCTTTGATTTGTCAGTAACTCCTATCCTTTCCCTAATTATGCAGTGGTTTTACAGGCTGTTGGATTGCATTCAGTATGTTATTGTCAAGGGCACATTGGCAAGCTGTGACATTATTTTCCTGAGATGGACAGAAAGGCCGGAAGGTAAACCAGCGTTGTTGAAAGCCTATGATAGTTGCAAAGTAAAAAGCCTTGAACCTTATGATCGTAAAGATTACTTTGTCAGGTCATATTTTATCTCTTGAAGTCTGTTTGTGTTATCAGTTGGAATAGATAAAATACAAGTTGTTTCTAGGCATAGCCTCTTTTTTATCCATCCTTATCATTGTTCATAATAGCTGAAAGTACAAAAATGTAGACCAATAAAAATTCTTAATGGTAACTGCACAGCTTGCATATGCAAGCAGCCTATACATATCATTATCCATAAGTAAACTTGGACAAGTAAACATGGATATTCCAACTCTTTCAAATTTATCTGGTAGGAGGTTTCTTGGAGTAAGTAAACTGCATATAGCGAAAAAATTCTCTTTTGGCCTTCTGGCCATTTCTTTTCATAGCACAATTAGGTACTCCATTCTTATACAGGTTATTTTGTCATTTTGGATAAAACAAAGATGGGAAGATACATTTAAGAGCAGTGTAAGATATCTGTAACTTCAAATGTGTTCCTCTGGCTTGGACGCTTTTAGCTTCTGTAAAATGCAAAACCAAACTCATCACTTAACGTAAATGAGAATTTTTTCTCAGTAATTTTTGAATAATCATTGTACTGAATGAATGCTGTACTAAGCAGCAGAAGATGTTGATGAAGTGCTAGGAAAATAATCAAAACCTAAGCTATGCTTTGCAAGTGTTATGTTGGTGTGAGGGGGAGGGAAGGGACTGGAGTTCTCAGGTTCAGGATCAGTACCACCAGCAGGCTTCTGCCACCACCCCTGCTTCCAGGGTCTTTCTTTTCCACTCTTGTCTTGGCCTTACTCTTACTCCAGGTAAGCTGGGTTTGGTTTGGCTTTGCTCTGACCTGGGTGCCAGCTTAGGTTTATCAGGACTGAGTAAGAGCTAGGAAACTTCCCTGATGGACATGTGCTTTCCTGGAGGGGCTTTTGCATAGAAAGGTCTCCAAAGACTACAGTTTATGCATGTTTAGTTGCTTTGTGGAGATGGAATATATGTAGGCATGCTGCTCTGGGTTATGTGCAAATATTATTTAGAATCTGTAAAATGTGTCTAGCAAAGCTTAGGTTCTAGTGGCAAAAAAGCCAGCCAAGTTCTTGACTCAGTAGCCCCACTTTTTTTTTCTTTTTCTTTTTTTTTTTTTTTTGATACTTGAGCTGCATGCTTTCAAAACATCAGGGGGTTTTGGGTATGTATTTATTTCTAGTAGAAATGTTCAGTACTGATAAAAAGTTTTCCACTTCTGTTGCTGAAACAATGGAGTCACTTTGGAAAAACCTGTAAAAATAAACATGTTTTTAAAAACTACAAATCTACGTGAAATCTCTCCTCCTTTTCATCTGGAAATTATCATTAGTTTCTTGGGGAAAAGTTTTATTAAATTTCAAATACTTGAATTAGTCTTCCATGTGCAGAGCTCATAACCCTGTGATTAAAAAGAACAGATACAATAACAGTTACATGTTTAGAAATAGAAACTGATGATTTATAATTGGAAAGATTTATCATTAGAAAGAATTTCTCACAGGCCTACTGTAGGTATTGTTTTGAATGTAGGTTGAAATAAAGTATTCATCAGTTTAGGTATGGAGTTTTAAAAAAGGAAATGGTGGATATTTTACCATACTTCTTAAATCCTTCTGGTCTGAAGTTCGGTTACAGCCTGGAGTCAATTTTTACAGCTGTAATAAATCCCCCCTGAAATTACCTGTTTCAGTGGAAGTGATGGGAAGCCCTTAATCAAAATAGTGGTAATTT
Organism: Sakesphorus luctuosus; assembly: GCA_013396695.1. Classification (NCBI taxonomy): domain Eukaryota; kingdom Metazoa; phylum Chordata; class Aves; order Passeriformes; family Thamnophilidae; genus Sakesphorus; species Sakesphorus luctuosus. The sequence continues at coordinate 551,622 of VWZD01006342.1, forward strand.
AATTGTAGAAGTTGAATAAATACTTAAAGAACTATATCAGTGATTATGTTTTCAAAATATGATGCTTTCTTTAAAACAAAACAAACAACAAAGAAAGAAAAAGACTGCTGGGCAAATATGCAAATGTTTAAATGCACCAAGTAAAGAGCAATTAGAAAAGGCTGTGAGAGACTGTGTCCTCTTACTGAACTCTATACTTTAAAAAAAATGTTTCCATTTCGATTTTTAAGAATCACTTGTTGACAGAAGGCAGGGCTCCTGCCAGCTCGAGATCTGTGTAACACAATGGGGGACACTTCAAAAGAGCAGCTGGATGAGGGGGATTTCTCAGTCTGTTCCTTGATTCTGTGACAGTGACCATGAGCATTGCCCTTGGGTAGGGAAAAAAGAAACCGCTCTTAGGGAAATACTCTGCCCTGGACTAAACATTTCTAAAATTTAATGCTGTTTGCTGCAATGCTTAAAGATAATCTTGGGAAGAACAAGTATGGGCAATGGCTGGTGGGGTGTGAAATTATACCAGGCAAAAGGGAAGTTCTGGCTTCTGTCCTAAGGTAGCGTCACCAAACTCAGGAGACACCCACCTGCCTGATCAAAGTGCCACAACTGCCAAGTTAATAGTGTTGGATAGTATTGCATGGGCCCAGATTTTGCAAGTTGGCAGCACGTCATTATGCCTTCTTTGCTTTATATGGTGTTCCTTAAAATTCATGTTGAGTGGTTTGTGCTGGTTAGCTAACTGCAGTCTGTGGGAAGAAGGTGGTCTGGGTTCATGGGTGCTCTCCAGTAATGCGAAGATTTGTGTGGAATTCTTTGCTTTGTTGCAGACATCCTGCATTGGTGTGAGCCTTGTTTCCACATATGCTTCTGAGACCATCTGTAAAAGGGGGCTGGAGTTTGTTCCCTGCCAGGTGTTCCTCCAAAAGTCTCTTTCAATGTCCAAGTACTAAATCAGAGCGGGAGAGAAAAGATGTGTTGGAATGTAAAGTCCAATGTGTTAGCCTTGCCCAGCTTCTCGTGTATGCATGTCTCTGTGTGATGCCTTACATACACACACATTGTCTTTGGACCAGTTTAGTCCTGTTGGAGTTTGCACCCTTGTTTTATCCTGGCTCACTCTGAGCCATGAATCTTGCTTGTGAATGCAGCCCTTGCCAATGGAGGCTGCATTTGCAGAATGTATAGCTGGATTAAGTCAGCTGTTACTTTGCTTTTGATTCCTCAAAGTTACACAGGCTTGAACTAGAGAGGTTTTTCTTCTTTAACTTTGTGCAAATCAAAACAATTAGCACTTCCTACATTTTATTTGTTTTTAACATTTCAAACAGAGATTTCTGGATTTTTTTAAAAAAATAAATCTGTGTTAGATGCTCATAAGACAAACAACCACAGAATCATTTTTTGGCTGTACAAGAAGTGAATTATGATAAAATAGTTTATCACAGCTGATAGCAGAGTGCTGATAAATGGCGCTGTTTTTTCCTGTGTTTGTCTCTGGGTTTGAGTTTCCATCCTATCTCCCACCCTGTCCAAAGAGAGCACCGACAAGAAACTGTCGTCTTTGTAAACAAAACTGGCTCTCTCCCGTGACACGGCATTTCCCCAACCTGTCTCCTGCTTGTTTATACAGGTGCCTATAGAGGAATGTGGGTATTTTAAGTAAAGCATCAGACCTGATAAACAAGAAGTGAAGGGGTCACATTCTAGAATTGGTCCTCCCCATCAACACCACAGCAATTCAAAGCTTCACATATAGGCCATTATTTTCCCCTTTGTTTTTTTTTTTTTTACCAACAGCGGCAATACAGAGTCTAGCTTTTTTATACCTTTTTCTCCACGGCTCAGCTCTTCCCCTTTCAAGGCTCTATCCTTTCAACAGAAAGAATTTCACATACCAAATTTGTGTGTGTTTTTTAAAATCCTATTATCTATGTCTTTAATCAGTGTTTCTTCATGTTTTGTGGATAGGATATTGTATAAGCAAAAATAAATTTGGGAAGATATGACAATTAACGTCGATACTGCTATGATGGCGAAGTCTGCAGGCACAATCCTCCCTCATGCACCGATCCCAGAGTTTGTTTTGCTCTTGACTATGAGGAGGTCATCAGGGACAGCAGGGTGAGAGTTGGAGACTCTCTAAGCAGATGCTTTTGGTCAACAAACATCCTTTTCATCTTCTTTTGAAAACACTTCTTTTGGTAGCATACCAACATCACTGCTAAGGAGAGGAAGTCATCATGTTTACTTTTGTTAATTTAGCATATGAAGATTTTTTAGTATAGAACAAAAGCATAGTTTGGGGGCATTTCTAGAACTCTTGCTCGTCCAAGGTAGGCAGCGTAACTGTACATGTTTTTTGAATGCTTGTCTCTTATAAAAAATAAGGTGTTGATTGTTTTCCCTCTGTGTGGTTTTTTTTTTCCTTCTCTTGCCATAAAAATGTTGAGATGTGTGTGCTCTGGTTGTTCAGTTTCTGTGAGTACTCCAGACTGAGCAGAAGGGTTGTTCAGGGTTATGTCCAGTTGTATCTACCAGCTGACAGTGATGGAGGCAGATCTCTTCTTGTTGACTGTTCTTTAAAGACTTCATTTTAAAACGTCCCTCTGCATTTTCAAGGCTTTATTTTCAGCTATTGGCCTAGTTTTTCTGGGCTCCTGAAATTCAAAAAGGAACGAATGCCAATTAGATAAGTAATACAGGTTTCAATCTCAAAAGCTGGGCTTAAGTCCTGAACCCAGCATAGCATAGCTGACACTGGAGATGGTGAGTAAAATGCATTCATGGTTGAGGTGTGAAAAATAGTGACCTTCTAGAGTCTATTTGCTAATTCTAAAATGATTATGTATTTTGATTGGTGTTTACACTTCTAGTTAAGGCGTGATGAGATGGAAAGTTACTAAATGAGTCAATAAATAAAGACAATAAATATTAAAACCAGTAAAGAGAGGAAGAGAAAACCTGAAGTAGAAGCTGGAATGGCACTGTCCCAAGTTTACACAAAGATTTAGTACAGCAGTATTTTTGAAGAGGTCTTTTCCTCATGGATTTTTTCTGGCTGTGTTTCTTTATATGTGTGCAAAGCCTCCTGTTTTTAGTTGTTATGGCTAAAGGAAGGACTTCTAGTGGAGCAGAAGAAATTGTGTTTTTCCTGTCTAACTTTCCCATTTCCACTTTAAAGTGCATTATCAAGAGGAATCATATTCATATAGCCATTTGGGGATCTATGTATGAAAGGTTTATGTTTAAATTTGTTCAGCCTGGAAAGAATTTTACTGTGACTGGATGTGTCGTTTTTATTCTCCCTAGCTGCAGGTGATCTGAAGAGAAGGTGTTAAAGACAGCCCCTTCTAGTTTTCATGAGAATGACTTCAGCTTTGTGTTTAGGTTTTGATTTTTTTTAAATACTTTTTTGAGGGTTTTTTGATTAATGTTGTTTTAGACAGCCAGAGTCTCTCTGGAAAGCTTGCACTGTGTGGAATGTGTAGTTTCCCTGCTGAAATTAAAACTCAGAGGGGGTAACTGAATACTCCCTGCCGTCAGTGCATTGCCAGCCTGAAGAAAAAACAAACATGCTTACTGAGAACAATGAGCATTCCTTGAAACCCTAGGAGACAGATTTTTGACCACCCCCCACACCCACCCCCCCTTTCTTTTTTTATGCAGGCAAGAAAAAGATTCTGTTGAGGTGTTTTGGGCCCAGGAGCTTCTCACCCTTGTCCTTGTGTTTGGATGCCTTGCTTGGGCATAAAGGCTTCAACTGGTTCACATCAACATTTGGAGTTCAAAGTGTGGCCTCCTTCAAGATACATTTCCTCTCTGTCCCCTGCCTCTCCCCTTGACCTTCTTCCTGCAGTGCTCGTGATTGAACTCTGGCTCATTAATGTTTTTTGCACTGCTTTTCTAACCTACTGGGTTTCAGATACATGAGTCCCAGACTCCCTGTTCTCTTGCTCTGCTCTGCCTGGCTCTAGGGTGCCTCATATGGCAGGCACTCCATTCTTGGCAGCTCTGAACTGAAATCTTTCCTTACCTATAAGCAAGTTCCACTGCAACTGCCTTGTACTCTACTGGAGATTTGCAGAGATAACTTGCTATTCCGGTAAATTCTTGATGTTCAGAGGATACATGAGCAGGTCAGAGGACAGGTCATGACTTGAAAAGCAGATCTATGGGGATGTAGAAACTTGCTATGTCTTTAATTACCTGTGGGGTTTTTAAGATAAGAAGTTCTGGGAATAAAGTTGCTTGATTAGTATTAATAATAAGTGGTTTTGAATGGGATATAAAACTAAGCATTTTTCATGGCATTCTTTTTGGCTTAGATTTACAGGCCTGAAGATTTTTAAGAACATCTATCATAAAATTACATAAAGAGAGTTTTTATGTGCCTGCACTGAGATTGAGTGCTATATGAGATCATCGTAAAGCACTTTTATCAAGAGATACTTCTTTTTTATTAGCTTATTTTATATAGATTTTTGTTGCTGGACTGTTTCTGAAACCTCTACTGTGAGCTTCAGAATTCATGACGTTAAGTTCTCTGTGGATTTATCTCAATGCTGGTTGACTTTGGTCCCTCAGAAGATGACAGTTCTTCATGAAACTTTCTGCAGTTGGGGTGATTACAAGGAATTACCCTTTATAGGTTTGCTGGCACTTAATAATGTGGGACTCTGAGATACTATAGTCAATGCAAAATATAATGAAGACACAAATGAAAGTCTGCTTTGAAGGCAAAATGTCAAATGTACAAGACATTGTTGGCTATGGATTACGAGCAAGTGAGGGAGGAATAAAATCAAATGCATAGATCATGAGGCCAAGCAGCTCAGAAGCCAGAGACTGCATTGACAGCAAAGAAGGTGGGAAGAGACTGAGAAAGCCAAGGGACTGAGTTGCAAAGTGCTCAACACCTACATAGAATCATAGAATTGTTTAGATTGGAAAATACTTTTAAGATCGTAGAGTTCAGCTGTTAACATAGTACTGCCCATTTCACCACTAAACCATGTCCCTAAGTGCCACATCTATTAAAGGGATGATCCCCCCACATCCAGTGAAGGATGGAGATCCTCCTTAGCCCTCTTTTGGTTGCTAATGTATTTATGGAAATATTTTTAGTATCTTTTATGGCACTAGCCAGATTAAGTTCTAATTGGGCCTTGGGCCTTCTGATTTTCTCCCTGCAAAACCTTACAACATCCTTGTAATCTTGGTTTGAAATGGGTTCAAACAGTTGGTACTTGTTAATCTGTCTGATCAAGCTTTTGAGATTTGTTTTAAATTTTGAAAATGCGGAGCTTGTAATGTGGGGATTTTTAACTTAATGGGGGTGGGAATTGCAAAAGCCTAACAAATTTTTCTTGTGTATATTTTGCCACATGCTATGAGCAGTTGTGTAAAAATTCAATGCATGCAAGAGATGCCTGTGGCAGCAAAATGGTGTTCCAGTGAATTTTCCCTAGTATCACTGTGTTTTTCAGTGTGCGCCATTGTGTTTTCCTTTCTTGGATCTCAGACCGTCATCTCTTCTTTTAGTCAGAGCTGATAATTAGCTGTATGGGCTGTAAAGTCTCAGATATTTTCCTAAAGGTTACATTGCTGATGAAAATACCTTTGTTTTCTAGACTAGCTTGTTAAGTGATATTTTGGGGGTTCATTGCATTGCCAGATTTTTGTAGTGGGCTGTGTGGTTAATGTTATTGACGATATGGTTGATATTAGTGGCTACCTTCTCTAGAGAACCAAATTTTAAGATGCCTGCCCAAAGCTCTATTTGCAAGTATAATTACATGTTCAACACTGAACAGAGGTCAAGATCACAGATGCTTTTCACAGAATCACGGGATGGGTAAGGTTGGAAGGAGCCACAGTGTGCCATCTGGTCCAACCTCTCTGCTCAAGCAGGGTCATCCTAGAGCACATTGCACAGGATTGCATCCAGACAGTTCTTGAATATCTCCAGAGAAGGGAGATTCCACAACCTCTCTGGACAATCTGTTCCAGTGCTTGGTAACACACACAGCAAAGAAGTTCTTCCTCTTATTCCCAAATTTCCCTCAAGCTTTCTAGTTTTCTCAGGAGGTTTTGACTCTTATTTCTTTCCTATTCTAATTGTTGCTGTATCATTACTATTTCTTTATAGTGTTTTTAATGTTCCTTCTTAGTTATGTTAAGCATTTATTGTATTAATTTTTGTTGAAACCAGTACTGAAAACTCATTGCCTTATTTTAGAGATGGCACTTTAAAAAACCACCTCAATTGCAACCTCAATAATTCCACCATTTGATATGTGCATTTTTTTTTCCAGATAGAAGATGGGAGCAAAGCTGCAGCTGTGGACAAGTTACTGGCTGGGGATGAAATTGTTGGCATCAATGATGTGGGCCTCTCTGGCTTCCGACAAGAAGCAATCTGTCTGGTGAAAGGTTCACACAAGACGCTGAAGCTTGTAGTAAAAAGGTAAGCTTGTGTTGTTCAGCTGGAAAATGAAATGTCTTTCAGACTGTAAGCTACTGGACAACTACATTTGCCAGGATTTGGCAAGTTAATGACTTTCATTCAGTGTTATTAATGTGCATATTATGTAGTGTTACCTCCTGCTTAAACGCAGACCCTTTATGGAAGAAGAGGCAGCCTACTGATCAGAGCAAAAACTGAGGCAACATGTTCTGTGAATACTGTTGCGATGTGATGAGTCAGGACACTGTCCCTTTCTGTCCTCCTGAAGTGCAATGCCCAAAACAAGCTGTCAGCCTTGCTTCCCTGCCTTTGGTGTGCAGGCATGGGCAATGCTCTTCAGTGCATGTAGCATGTGGGCCAGGTGTGCTGTGAGGAGTGGGTGACAAGGGGAGCTTTTGGAAAAGCATTTCCCACTCTGAGAATTTTGAGATCTGAAGAATTTCTTAAGTGGTTTGTGTAGAGAGTGCTTTCAGTTAGTTATTAGTGATGGGGGGAAAAGAGAAACAGTTTATCCAAGCAGAGCACATTTTTGGTATGGAAAACTTTTGTGATTTTGACTTGTGACTTTTAAATTCACACTATTTTTACTAACTTCAGTTAAAAATAATTTTCATAAAATATTTTTGACATAAGTGAACTGATGGTAAAGTAGGTTAAATCTTGTGTTTTTTGAAAAGAATTCAAATGAGGAAATCAACAAGAAGATCTTTCATGATAATTTCCTAGTCTGATGAATCAGAATTTTCTGATTAATTACTTTTATCAAATTATACCAGCCTGTCTTTTCATGTAAGAATTTTGTGTGTCTGTTAGGGGAAAAAAAAAAATCACACAACACAGACAATACTGAGAATTTGGGTTTGACAGGTATGATAATCCAGTCCATAAAGATAGTGACTATTTGAGGCTATCTTAAATAGGATAGCAGTACAAAAGTGTGATTTTTGCCTTTGGTTTTAGGTGTTTTTGATAGAAGGAATTACAGGAACCTGAATCTGTGTCACAGCTGATAGTTTATATCCTCAACAACAGCTGCTTCCAGGAGCACTCACCAAATTCTTGTAGCACTGAAGTTGCTAAAAATGCACTGAAATGCAAAGTAAAATACATTCACAACTACCATAAATCATGTTGATTCTCAGCAATTCCAACTTGTGCTGGCTATTCCAGTTAAAGCACTTTTGTTAGCAGAGGTTACATCAGCTGGTTCCGTCACAGAAAGGGAGAACTTCAGGGTTTAGAAATTTTATAGAAATTGAAGAATCTGCCAAGGCAGCAAATCTTAATTATTAGGAAAAGCTTCAGACCAAGAAGAAACATTCCCTCTTTCGTGACGCTTTTCAGTTTTATAACAGTAGTTTGCTCAGTTTGTGAATTCTGATCCATCTTTGAAAATGGCAGAAAGTTTGATGCAGAAATACCCTCATAAGAGACTGTGTCATTCTTACCACGCTTGTACTTCAGTTCATGCATGTGATTTTGGAGAACACTGATACAGCTAATCAAGCACTGATTTGCTCCTAGGGATTTGTGGCCATTCTCTGCTGGCAGCAGAGCCCCATTGCTCTCATTCATTGCCTGTGTGCTGTTTGGTGCAAAACTGATGGATTTCATCAGTCCTTTGTCATCCTCTTTTTCCTTCCCTAGCACATGTGCAATGGGCAAAAACAACCTAGCTGTTCTAGCCAAGAGGCTGAAACAGTGGCTGTTTTTAGGGAAAACATTTTTGTCTTCAATTCATGAAGACTTCCATAGCTCCCAAAAGAGGCAAGAGCCTTTTGGGTCATTGACAAGCCTGCATAATACTAGATAAAATTTCATAAAACTTACTGAATGAAATTAGCTAGGGCTTTTGTCTGTGGTTTTTCAACTTTGCTCTTTCTCTTGGAAAGTTGCCTTAGGACATCAGTCCTTTGATGGTCAGAAACCTTTTACTATCCAGTCTCATTTTATTCTTGGCCAGCTTGTTCTCAGGCGCTGCTGTTGCTGTGCTGAAACAGCATTTCTTTTCCTGTTGGAGTTCAAATGATGCAGGTTTTTATAAAAGGCCTGTTCCATGCTTTCTTTCAGAAGTTATGGTTTGAACAACAGTATTAGTTTTGTTTTGTTTGACCAAAATCTTAGACTGAATTTTTATGAGTGCTTTAAACAGTCCTGTCTTTAAGCAAACCCATTGTTTAGTCTTTGTGTGAGCACTCCTGCAGGTCTGGATTGAATTGGATAATGGAACTGATCTGACTACAAAATTACTTAAGTAAGTAGGTTTTCAGCTGGGTAGGACCACCACTTTTCAGAGGCAGTCTGCACTTTGAACAATTACAGTGTCTTGAAATAACAGCCTTGACATTTTTAGACTATTTCAGTCTTCTTCAGATCCACCCTTACTCTTCCTTGGGGAGACTGGGGATAGTCCCACAATTCCCTTTCACTGAGTTACATAAAAGGTGAAGTATTGATCTGCAAGTCATCCTTTTGTCTGCTTGCCCTGTGTCCTTTGTCTATCACTGTGATGCCTCTCTGTCGCATTGATTTAACATTCCCTGTGCATGTCAGTGTGAGAATCTGAAGCACAACATACTCAGAAGGTTTGAGGTTCAACCCAATCCTTCAGGTTAAGGGAATCTTCATTTTAATCATGTTTGGTTTTGCTAGAGTTAACTTGGATAGCCAAGATCTAGATTTTATGTGGAAAATATTTTTCCCCAGGGTTGCCTAGATTGATCCAGCAGCGAAAAGCAAACTTTTAAAAAACTATCATGATATGAAAAAATTCCTTGCTAACAAAATTCTTCTGGAAACTAGAGAACTTTCTTGTGATTAATACCAGTCTAATTAATCCAGAAAAGTCATGGTTTACTCGTCACTGCTGAGAAGTGGGTCCATGTGAAATTTCTCCATACAAGTCACTCCCTCAGTGCAGTAGTGCCACAATCTCGTCCTATATTGATCTATTTCTGTACCTGGGACTCAGTAGGACGTGCTATTGTCATTTTAGAGGTCTAATGTACCTACAGTCAAGACCAGGGGAAGAAGTTTTAGTGAGAGTAATGTGTTTCATTCACAGCAATTAACTTATGTATTTGGCAAAAGTTTCTCGAGGGACTTGTGTTGTTCTGCAGTGGTAGCTGGCTTCCACAAAATTATTTTTACCTGCTCTTTTTAAAGGATCTGATGCTTGACTTTCATAGAGAAGAAAGTACTGGTTTCTAAATAAAAGTGCCTGCAGTACCAAATATTCAGCATAAATGTGTTGGCTACCAGCATACATACTTTGCTGTATTTTTTGGAAACATTGCATAGTTGTGGTCTAAACCAAATCAGGACTGTGTAACTGGTTCAACAACAAACATGATGTTTAAGTAACTTATATATATTGATGGCTGAACAAATGCAGTGTACTTTTGTTCTTGGATTAAAAAGGGAACTCAGGAGGCTTCATGTTGTTTTCTCAAGTGGATACGTGGGAACAACACATCTTAATTGCGTGCTAGTTTTTCAGTGCAGTACTGAGTAATTTCTTAAGTAGATTCCTTTCTTAGGAAAACAGAAAGGAGACTGTGCTTAGGACATTTCTTACAGGCATTGCATGTAAATTTCTTTTGTTTGGAAAACATGTGCAACTCTATATAGATGTAAAATTGCTGAGTGTTGATACTGAGTGTTGATACTAAATAATGATACTGAGGTGGTTGCCATCATCTGTGTAATTTAATTATTTTGCATGTTCTTCTAACTTAAATTCTCTTGTACTTACTAAATACCATCTTCAGTCCTTTGCACATGCTACACATAAGTATATGCCACAAATCCATAATAAGAATAATTTTTCACTGTGCATTCATGAGGCACATTAAACTGTTAAAAATTGGCACATAGGTGATGCTTTCATGTGTGGTTTATTAATGTTACAGGGAAGGTGGGATTATATGACCTTTGGGAGTCACACTAAGTTCTGTGAGTTGTCCTGTTGGCTGCTTGAGTCATATGTTAGCAACAGTGGAAGCGGGTGCTCCGGGGAGGGAGTAGCCATGGACTTCTCTTCGTCAGGGTCTCCTAGTGATGGGAAGCTGGACTGTCATTTCAACTTGGCCAACTCTGCAGGTACTGCCAATGCCTGAGAACCAGCTTTAGAGTTCTGGAGTTTGGTCATAGCAGGCTCGTTTGTTTTTTTTCTTTTCTCTAGCATTTAGGTTTTATGCCTTTATGTTAATACAGTGCAGGCTCTTTGGCAATGCTGAGGAAGTCCCTTGTTAAAGGAGAGGGAAAGAGAGCAAAGAGCAAACACACTTGCCATCAGAAGCATAGTCTGAAAACTGACATTACTGTGCAAAATCCTAATGAGGGAAGTGGCTATCATGATATGTGAACTATAAACACCTGGACATGGAAAATTAGGGTTATCTTTATTTGCATGGCACTTCATGAAGACAGCCAACTGTTTAACTGAAGCGCAGCAGAAGGAATTTTTAATGAATGTCCCAAGGGTGCTGAGATTGTACAGTACTGTCTCAGACACCTGAGACCTGAGCGGAAATCCAGGAATAAAAATCTTGACAGGCATTTATAGCATTCAGATGGGAGATCACTGAAATTTTCTCACATTCTGAGCGGAAACCTGCTGAACAGCACCGGAGAGCCTTTCTGTAGTGGGTTTCTTGTAACTTTAGCAAGGAAATCTAGTCTTACCTATTTATGACCTGTGTAGCAGCTAGCTATGTACTTTCATGGCTGCTTGTGGTTACAGGAATACTCTGTGAAACTTGGCAATATCAATTTGTGACATCACGTGGGAAGTTGAGAAGTTATTTTATGTTCTGTACCATGATGAGATACAGATGGAAGACTGTGAATTCTGTCTCTTACCTGTGTTTGGCCTTGATACTTCTACTTTCATAAATATCAACATGATAGAGGAAAGATGTAGAAAAATATATGTAGTTTTGCAGATTTTAAGCAAGTATTATTTTTGTCCATGGTTTTGATTAAGTATTGCTCAATGAACCAAATGCACTTGTGGAGAACCACTGCTGAGTAGGAGTAAAGTCTATTTTGTCATTCAGTTTGATATCATTGCTTCTGGAACAAGGGTTTGTTATGACAAAACAAATAGCAGTAGTTTCTGTCTTGTTGCCCAGTAGCCATAATTCCTCCTTTTTGAAGATTGACCTTGGCTGTAACTGACCAAGAACAGACTGTTTTTCTTTTTCTTTTCCTTTTTTTTTTGGTGCCTGTATTTTCAGCCAGACTTTGGAAATACATAGGGAACTGCAGTAGGACTTTCCAGTGCTGTATCTGCATACATGTGCCGTTGCTCTAAGGAGCGGGCAGGTGTGATAGCCCCTCACTACCCATGTTTCTTGGAACCCACATGGGTGTGGAACAGCATGTGCCTGTGCGATCATTGGGAATGGGTCATTGTAACAGGTGCATGCAGCTTTCAAGTTCAAGGCAAGAACGTTCCTGTGTGACTGCAGCTGGTGGAAGGGCTGCGCTGTTTCAAATTCCCATTTTGCAAATTCATTTGAGAAGTGGGCTAGTACATTGCTGTGGGCCCACTCTTTTGCTCTAAGCAGGTTGGCCAGTTTTAAATGTGTGCCAGGAAGGATGTTCTACCAGCCCCTGCTCCCAGTTAGGTCTGATGATGGAGACAGGAGCAAGTCATGTGTGTCAGGAAATGTGACAGGATGTGACCAGGGTAGGACATCTCTTTTTCTCCTTTGCTGCTGCCAGGGAGCTACCATGGCTCACAGCAGGGTGGCAGGAGCCACATAAGCACAAACATGCCATGTCATGTGAGCTGCATGGCACCTACAGGCCCAGTGCAGGAGAATCTTGGTGTGGTTGTTCTGTCCTTTAAGGAGTGTCTAGCAATCCTGGCAGGATCTTTTTGTGAAGGACTTTTTAATGGAGCATCTGCCAAATAAGCCACCATGTACATACATGCTCAGTGAGGATCCACAGTGTAGGCCAGCCAATGTGGAGGTCCCCTCCTGCTCAGGATGTCCACCAGCTTCTCCATGGGCAAACCCAGGGCTGGCCAGGCCTCCACATGCTCCTCATCCCGCAGCTGTGTCATCCTGTGCTACTGATGAAAGGAATAGACATGACAAAGGGAGGACAACACACTTTGATCGTACATTTTCAGCAAATTATATCTTAGTAAAGCCCTGATGAGGCCCATCTCCCCTGGCTGCCTTACCATTGGCACAGTCACTTAACATGTAAACAGTGTAAATCTACATTCCCTTTGCTGTAACCCCAGCAATACCTCCCAGGTGTTTGGGTATTTCCCATGCCAACTGTCTTGTTGGTAGGAGGTGCATCTAAAAAGCATTTCTATTTCTAAATTTTCTTCCCACCTCACCTGTTTCTTAGTTGCATTAACAGGATTTATTCATGCTATAAGTGACACACCAATGGATGCTTGAATGAACATAAGATTTATTACCTTCAGCTGGTGGCATATTGTCTCTGGTTTCAAAGAGCAAATTGTCATGTGGTTTTGGATGTTTGTCTTCTACAGCTGTCAGAACTCTCTCGAATACATATGTTGTGACTGACATGTTCTCATCTTGTGGTAACTTCTGTAATTTATTTTTTTGCAAATCTAAAAAATCTGCCTTGTAAAGCTTGAATAACAAAAAGCCAAAATTACAGCAGATGTCACAATATTTTACTAGGTCATCTCTGTTTGGGCTACTAAGAAGGGCAGGGACATTTCTTTGTAGGAATTCTCTGGAATTGGAATATGCTTGTTCAGAAGGTTACTTGTGGCGGTGCTATTCAATTTTGTAAAGTAATTACTAAAATTGGGCAATGTTGCTTTTTTATGGAATGGAATATCCATCAGACGGTAGCAACCTGTGAGTCATGACTGGATTTTGAATTGTTTTTCCCTTCAATCCTGCATGCACTTGTCACAATGGTTAATTTTGAGCATGAGTAGCCTCGTCTACTTTAGTAAGAGCACTCACATGACTGAAGGTAAAAAAGTATACAAGTGCTTGAGATTTAACTGTAGCTTTTTACCAGGTAGTACATTGGATTTATGCTTAAAACTGCTTTCCACTTGTGAATTTCATTGTAGGTGTTGGAAAATACAGTATGTTGTCACTTGGATGATAGGGGGAAACAAGTGAGCCTTCTGAAACTTGGGATCTGAATATGTTATATTAATTTTGAAATAATTGTTTGGGATTGCTTTTAAGCACATAAGACTGTCGGGTTATTTAAGCACTAGTCAAAGAGTTTGATATGCACACGTGCAATACCAGGAGACAAGTAATAATACTCGTGTTCCAGTGTGTTGCAGTTTTCTCCTTATGTTCCTTTTATTGTAGGTTACATATTTCACCTCTTGAAGATTAAATGACTGATGAGATTGAGAATTTGGCTCTTCTTAGATGTTTCAGCATCAAGTATCTACCATACTGAGTGTAGAGATTTTATGCTCTACTTCCAATTTGGAAAGATTATGAAAAAGTTTTGTAATAATTTCTGAATCCAGCTCTTAACTCCAGAAATACGACCACTTCAAAGGAGAGCAGGAATGCAAGTGTGTTGTAGCTTTAGTTACTGAATAACTGAAGAAATTTGCATCTTATCTGTTGCACAAGAAACCCACAGTATTTTATGGTCATTGCTACCAAATCTGCATAATACTGGATCACCTGGCAAAACAAAGTCTGTCACAGAGACACAGCTACCACACTGCTGAGTTATACAGCCCTTATGCTTTTACTCTAGCTTCATGCTGAGCTCAGAGGAAGGACAGAATGACAAAAGCCAAAGTTTGGGGAAATTTCTGCTGGGTTGCAATTGAAATTAGTCAGTTCTTTGATCTGGCTCACAGGAGCAGCCTTGCTGGCAGGTGGGCAGCTGAACCAGGAGTGGCATCTGATGGGGAAGAAAGGACTCTGGGAGATGGTAATGTCTTCAGAATGTGGGCTGGCATAGGACATGTCAGAGCAAAATGGCCTTCTCAGATAAAGCTTAAAGCATCTCAGCTGATGGCATACTTCTTTGTGGAGGCTCAGTGATTTGCATTATGTGGCTGTAGTGATTTAAGCAAGAGTGAGATGAACTAAGGCTTGGCTGTCTCCTGAAATGCCCTGGGACTGGAGGAATTCTTTCCCCACTCCCGTTTTTGTGTTACCCTGGATGTGGTTAGGTAAATCACAGCTGAAATCGGTGTGGGAAAGCACCACACCTGTGTAGAAAGACTGTTATTCAGAATGTGGTTTCTGAGGAAGCTCAGTTCGTTTGGGACAGCCGTGGAACAGTAAGCTCATTGCTCTTTGCGGTAACAGCTGGGAGGCACAACATACCTGTTGTTTCTGGCCACAAGCAGCAGAAGGGTTTCCGTGGCCATGTGCCCAAGGACACGGCAGGTTCCTTCTTGCTGAAGCAGTGTGTGTTGGGCTGGCACAAGCAGCTGTGTGCTGCCCTGCTTGCTAACTCCATCCCGGGCAAAGGTGGTGGTGCTGAGCGTGTCTGAAGGCTGCTCTGCTTCCTGTTCCTCCCTTCTGGTCCTTCACCTGAGCCATGGTAAGACAGCCTAAAATCCCCTGTGTATTTTGACTCCTGCTGCTGCTGTTAACATTAGCCCTGTCAGAGGCTGTATTTTTTTTCCGTTTCTCTGGTGAATAAAGCCTTTATTTACCTTAAAGGTTAATTTCTTTAGCACTTTACATGGCATGATGATTTCCAAGATATTTGAAAGTAAACCCTGCTAGAGCCACAATTTATAGCCATTTGTGTGAAATATTTTAGATGTTTCCTAATGACATTAAAAATGCTTTATTATCTTTTAGACAAATGCCGATAAATCTTGGCAAAAACTGTGGTGAGAGGATGACATCAGGAGTTTAATGCTGTCATAAGGTATCAGAATGTGCACAAAATAAGGATGAGAGAAAAATATTTATGTAGTTTATACCATAAATCCCAAGAGCAGCACTTTTATCTCAGACATCCAGATGTGCCTGTTTAGATCCTCAAGGCAGAGCAAGGAAAAACAGTTCCAGAATATGAATGCTTTATCGTGGTAGTCTATTGTGAATTTAACCGATGAGAAGATTGATAATGTTATACCTCATACAACTTAATACCTCTTTGTTGACAGTGCATATCTTATTTATAAATGAAATTGCTGTTTCATCCTGGTCATGCCTGTACAGTTGGACTGAGGTACAAGAAAAACCAGAGCAAACTGTGATAGTGAAATCTTGATTTGTTCAAGTTAATGAGTGAAGTCTTCAAGGGCACTAAGTCTTGATAATTTATTTACATTTGTTTTCATGGATAGAAGCAGAGCATGTTGCAGGTCTCTATTTTCTTTTTTATGTAAAATGCAACTTACTAGGACATGGGACAGCAAAGGAGCGACTCTGCTATGCTGTGACAAGTTAATACTCCTTCCAGCATGGCTTCTTTTAAAAGAGGCACCGTTTCTGTGTTCTCCATTTTTCACACATGAGGTGACTGGCAAATGGGAGGTCTGACCAACTGGTTATCTGATGCATGGGAGGAGAAAGCAAAGGGCAATGCTATAGGCTTTATAGGTCTTGCAAGGGTTGACAGCAAGGCAAAAGGCAATTGTGTAGACCTTTGTGTGAATTTTGGCATGTGAGAGTGGACATTTAAGGTAGGATATGCTGCTTTGCTGAAATTTTGGGGATTTGTACAGATACCTTGTATCATAGAATTGTATCCGTAACTTGTCAGTCAAAATGCGGGTTCAATTTTCCATTCTCAGAAGATCTGAATATTAATAGATTGCTTTTATTACTTCTTTTCTGTCTTTTAGAGCCTCTCTCTCCCCCTGAAGTCCATAAGTTAAGCTCATGTTTATGTTTTTATTTTATTGTTTTCAAGTTCTAGGTAATTTCTTTTTTTGGGGATACTTTTTGGAAGCCGTTTCCTTTTATGATAAGATACTAGAAGCTGAAAATATAAAAACAGGAACTCCTTCTGTTTGCATGGAAAAAATGCTGCAGTTCCATTTGCTGCTTCCAGAAAAATAGGCTGACTTTGCTGTTATAATTTGTTGGCACTTTTTCTGAAAAGGTAAGTTAGAAGGGAGTACAAGGTATTCAGATGCTCTGCATAGAGATCATAAATGTCAAAGACACAAACAGAGTTTTGCTTTGGCTCATTGCCTTGCGTTTTAGTCAGTTACAAATATTCAGAAAAAAATACGGTGACATCAGAAAACTTGTTTATTTCAGGTGTCTCAGTTGGAGTAATTTTAAAGGTGCTTAGAATACAAAAACTGCTGAGTAATTTGCCTTTGAAAACAAAGAGCAATGAATGTACCTCAAATTCCACCTTCAAAGATGGAGACACCCAGAATATCTCCTAACTTCTGAAGATCACAGCTACAGCAATTAAATGTCTGAGGACTCTTTTTAAAAGTGCAAATAAAACTGCCTGACCACAACATGGCGGGGGGGTATTCTTCTGTATAGCTTCAAGTCTAAATTTTCCCTGTGACTGAATCCTTTGCTGGTAGCGCTCTCTTGTGGCAGTTATTTTCATTAAACTACTTAAGATATTTTAAAAATATGTATATCATTTAAAAATTTCTACCTTAGGACACGCTCAGTCTCTTTTGAATAAGCATTTCTAAATTAAATGTGGTAATACATATTTTAATAATGCAGGAAGGTCAGTCTAGGCAAAAGCATCCCAAGTGTGTTTCCCAGAAGATCTCAAAGGGGCAGGTGTATTGAGCATTCAGGTTTTGAACTACTGGTTTTGGTTTGTTGTTTTTTAAAAGCCATATGCCTGTGGACAGATGGGTGGGAGGCTTTGAGGGCAGAGTCAGGTGGAGGAGAGACAGGGATGGGCACCTTCATTAACACGCTTGATCACAGATGCTGCTCTTTCTGTGCCGCCGCTCTTGGTGATGAGCAAGTTACTTCTCACACCTTTGGTTATTAAAAAGAATGAAAAAAAGGATCTGGGGAACCTTTCTGTGTGAAACTGATATGTGCATTCCTGGTGAAAGTTTGGAAGATTTTCACCTTGAATTATTGATGTTTTCTCGTTCCAGGGGTGGAAGAGGTGAAGTGGAGGGGTTAGTTCTTGACCTATTCTGTTTTTTAATTACAAAGGTCTTAGTTGGTGTTTTATTTTTCAGTAAGGAGGTAAAGCCTTGTAAAAGCTGAAATTATGATGTGCAGGGGTTTCCTTCAAACTAGGGATATACAGTTTCCTCTTTTAGACAAAGAGCAGTTATTAACCAGCAATGGTTTGGTACTGGATAGACTTGGTGCTGTTGGGATAAGGTATCCAGTGTCATAGCTTTATAAGCATGTCTGTATTAATACCAAGTAGGGGACGTTGAATGTAGGCTACTTTTCCTTCTATGCTGTAATCCAGTAGCAACTAGAGTAATGATTCCACATTGTTTACATGATTGTACTTTCTTGGAGAGGTGTGTGTTTACACCTGAGATAAGGTCTTGAGTGAGAGAGGTTTTTGCCCTCAAGACTCTTGACTGAAAAGCCTCTGTTCTTCTGCAGGCTGAAGTCTTGTGCATAGCCTTTGTCTGATCACCCACCCTCATCTTTGGATCTCATACATAACAGGCACTGTAATAATCCTAGTTCTTTCAGGGATATTTCTAAAAGTTCAACTGGTCTTTTAGAAAAGCTTTCATAGCGATTATGTGACTGTTCATAGCTGTTTTCTAGCAAATGTAGTGCTGTGCCCAGTAGTCCACGTAGTGAAGGTAAGATGAGCTTGCTTTGTCTGTTTGCTGTTCTGGCTGCAGTCTATCAGGACAGCTCATCAGTATCTGTTTGCAGATTAACAATGAAAAAAAGGTTTGTAAGGGCTAATTAAAAAACCCCTATATTTTGACATTCAGATCTTCCTTTTTTAAAAAATGAGGGAGATACTTGGTTTTCCTTCTCTTTTACCCTTGTATCAATGTAATTCTAGTAGTTTTTTAGTCAATACATTTAATAGTATTTACTCTATGCAACTTATTCTTCTGTTATGTGGAGTGAAGATGCACTTGCTGCCAGAATTAAGGAAAAGAGTTATTTCTCCACTTGAATTTTACTTCTGTTTTGACAAAGAAGTCACCAAGTATAGAATAGTATTTGTCAGCTTGACTTTGAATCCTCATTCACACAGCAATAATCCCATGGTTTTTAGACTGTTTCAGAAACAATGTTAGAAAACTGAGCCATCAGATCAAAGTCTGCCTTTCTTTGGACTGAGTGTCTACATGCACACACATTTGTGTTAATGTTAACAAGCAAGGAATCATGCTAGCTTACCTTTATTCCAGAATACTTCCAAAACCCCCCTCATTACATCAGCTGTGAGTAATCAATGCTCTTGCCTTTATATAAAGTGCAGTTGTTTTTTAATAGAATATTGTGATCTGGCTAAGAAAGATTTAGCCAGACACCATCTAACTTCCACCTAGTTCACACAGTTGAGCTATTGGAGTTTTTAGTAATTTTGTAATTCTGTCATATGCTGTTTTAACTAGATTTCTTATTAAAATCCAAATATGCCTGCATAAAAATAAGACCACTACTTGCCCTTTTGCCAACCTTCTCCTCCTTCCTGAAGTTAAATGATTTCTGTAAATCCATGATACTTCTAGATTTTTCTTTACAAATATAGGCATATCTTCCTTTGACCTGTGAAAAGCCATCATTTTACATACTCAGGGTGCTATGGTGCAGTCAGTCTGCTGAGTTATACAAGAGAACCAGTAGAAATGTATAGTCATTGTGTGTTTAGAGTGAGGGTCAGTGAACCTAAGGATCCTGGCACATAGGCCAGTATGTAAGAAGGTTTATCTGCATTCTGCTGTGCTGATCCTTAAGGGTACAGCGTAACTAATCTTTTTCATTTTCTCCCAGAGAAACTCTGCAGCCTGTTACTTTATCCTTTACATGCTCAGGTATGATGGTGGTGAGCAACCGCAGCAAGCTTAAATGTGCTTGTTTTTGCAGAAGACTTTTAAAATAAACAGCCTTTTGAAGGAATTTCCCCAGAATTTGGAAATCAGCCTCCCTGGGGAATGGAAGGATGTACCTGCCAGTTTTTTCTATAGGTGATGATTTCCAATGCCTTTCTGAGTAATGAGGTTGCTTGTTTCTGGGGATATCACAGGCTGCATCTCAGGGGAAGTGCTGCTCCCCGAGAAGGCTGGCTGGTTGGTTTTAAAGTATAGTTAAAACATCTGTAACTCTCCAATACTGTCGATGGCCCATCAGCTCTTAAGAGGCCTGAATTGTTCTGGAGATTTTGTTTTAGCTTTGTCATCTCATAGGTGGTGACATTAACTTCTTTACAATGCCGTGCCCCAGGCCCGTCTATTCACCCACCTATTTGCTTAGAAGACTGGAGAAGGAAAGGATGGAACAGGTTAAAAAAACCAAACAAAAACCCCAACAACAATCAAAACCAGTTTCAGCGCCATAATTTCAGGGCATTTTCCATATGCGATGTCAAATACTACTTCAAACGAAAAATAAAAATCTCTCTCCCCTCCTCCTCCTTCAGGGACAGTCCTCTGGTTTCAGTTTTGCGGCTTTGCTCAACTTTTCCTCTCCACGCTCGGCAGGCCAGCATTCACTGGAGTGGGTCTGCCGAGTCGCTGGTATGACTAATCTAAACTGCTCCGGCCTCTTAGCAGGGAGCGGTAACAAGGCTCCTTTGTGAGTCTAATTATATCCCCTAAGCTGGCGGCTGCAGATTAGCACAGGAGGACAGGCGATCGCAAAGGGCTGTGTCCGTGCCCTGCTCCGCCAGCATCACCCGCTTTGGCCAGGGACAGAGCCCACGAGGGTGCCAACCAAACCCCATGCAAGCCAGGGGCCTATTGTTTCTCTATTGGACCTGTCCCGCTCCGTGAGACTTATCAGCTAGCTGGGAGTCATGCCTGGTCCCTGCAGAAGGTGTCTGGAAAAGAGGCACTGCCCAGCACGGGGAACGGGTAGGTACCTTGGGCTGTGCCAGAGTGGGAGGCTTCTGCCAGGCTGGGCAGGACGTAGGACGCTAGCAGCTCCTCACCCCTCCGTTCCATTGTTGGGGTAAGGAAGTGTTCAGGGTGCCTTTCTCTTGGCTTTTACGTGTGTTTTGTAACTTGGTAGAGCAGGGGGATAAAGAAAAAGCTGTGCATTGTTGTCTCAAATGCATCTGATTAAAATTCCATTATAGGACTGTTGGAAGTGGAGTCGGCAGGTGTGGACAAGGGCAGTCGACTTTGCAAAGTCACTTCTTTGTTGTTTGGTTTCAAATTTGTCTCCCATTTCTCAGGCAGACCTGACTTGGTGTTGCTGAGCAAACCCCTCATCTCCCAGCGAGGCTGCGCTCGTCTGCTGCTTTCTAAGAGGTCTGCAACTAGTTTTCTCAGGCCAGCTCTTCATCCCAGTATGTATCCTCAGGACAGAGGGAGTAGCAGAGTCACTGTTAGTGAAACTTAGTATCGAGGCTTAAGAGTTTTTAAGTCTTGAGCTTTTATTGGTGTGAAAAGAAAATTCAGTGGAAAAAGTTTCCCAGGCTGTGAGCTGTTTGCTGACATGCAAAGAGTTTACACAAGGGTGAAAGGGGATTTTTTACGGAATAGTGATAGAGGAAGTGAGTATGCTGATAAGTGTGTGAGACCAAAACTGTTTGTTCCTTGCAGTAAATCTAAAGAAGGGATTGTGGGATTTCTCCCTCGGAAGGAGAGGAATTTGAAGTATTGAACAAAACGGGGGGGTGGAGGGGGAATTCATCTTTTCAATACACTTGTGTTACACCGTTTGGGTCAGGGGGAGGGTATGTTAAATGATAAATTTGGTAGAGTAGGATTTTTTTTCTCACTGCTGGGCAGTCACTGCTTCCTGCTTTTCAGGAACATATGCTGTGAAGGTGGGGTGCTGGAGTAGCACGGGCTCAGGATGTGTTTCTGTCTCTATCTTCTTAGCCGTGACCAGACAGCTCCATTAGAGAAATCCTTAATCTAGTGAGGTTAATGGAGCTCCTCACACTGGAGGGCTGCTCGGATAGGATATGTCCATTGGATTTGTGGGGAAGAATCCCAGAAGAGTTAGGATCAACTTCTGTAGGTTACTGTTGGTTTGTAATAAAGCATAATAATAAATAGAAGAGCACTGGCACATAAAACACATCGCACATTTCTGCTGACTTCACTGAATTCAAGTAAAGCTATAAAATATTAGACTTCCACTTATTACATGGCACTCCTAAGAGGTATTCAGTATGTCTCTTTCCGTGACTTTTTGTTTTTATATATGAAGATAACTTTTCTATTCTTTGAGGCCGTTTAAACTCCCCTGTGGGGAGCTCTGTACCACCCTAAAGGGAGTGTTACAGCTCAGTTTTGTTTTCCATCTGAAAAAGACTATATGTAGTACATATAATGCAAACAGCTGAGTAGTCACTGTTAGACAGAACCATATTCACTGCTCCAAGTTTAATAATAGTGATGTAGGCACATCACAGTGTGCATGTGATTGTAGTACTAGTATTTGTTGTGAGATTGTCTGTAGATGGATAACTTGGTTTGTGCAGGAAGTATGCATGGATGCTTTCAGTTATTGGTCATTTCAGAGGGATTCTGATAGTTCCTGCAGCTTTTTACATGCAAGCTTTAGCAGCAAGAGGAACTATTTGAAATTATTAGCTAGAGCATTTTTTCCTGTATTTTGTGATCCTTTGTAACTGATCTGCGCTTGGAAAATCATTTAGGTAGTTTCTGATTTGATTTCTTTGTGTCCAAGCACATGTTTCTGCCTCAGATGGGGTTTTTTTATTCTTTTATTTTTGTCAGATTGACCCTCTTGTAAAGCTTATTCTTGGAGATAATTAGAGTGATTAAAGAATGAGATCTGAAGGGGTGCTGTGAGCTGGGCTGGAAGAGGAATGATCTATTGAAGATTTGTGGTGTTATTGCTGTGAAGTGATTCTGTTTTCAGTCTTGCTTGGAAAATAGCTTTTATTTGCTGTGAAGTGACTAAACTCGGCCTAATGGTGTTAAATTGGGTGTGCATCTCGACACATTCAGTTTTTGTAAAATAAACCTAAAAACCTGTAAGAACATTATTCCCTAAACAAAATCAGTGCTGCTCTGGGAATTCCGCAACTCAAATATGAGTCATCTGGTAATTTTTAAACTTTCAGTGCTAAGTGGTTTAAAGTGTTTTAGGGCTGCCATATATCTCCTCAAAATAAAGGCTTATATTTGTTCCCAGGGAATCCAAATCAAGGAAAACAGCAGTTAATGAGTTAAATAGAGTTGGGGTTTTTTTGTTCATCATAAATTTACTGCACACATGAGTGTGTTTACATGGTGGCTGGACTGGAATGGGTTTTTAACGTGGACCAGCAACTCAGACTGGCAGCTCTGTGAGCTGCTCATTCAGTACCTGAGCTCTCCCAGAGTGGCACAGGGGACAGCCACTTGTCTGCATCCACCAGTGTTTCTATGGGGCAGAGTGTGAAGTGGCTGTCAGTGTGAATCTTTTGCAGAGGTGTCTCTGGTTTGACATCCTTGTGTTCATTGCATTTCCTTTTTGTGAACTCTCAGTCATAGTTAGTTTGTATCTACAGTTCTGAAAGGGTCTCACATTATTGAGAGGAGTGGAGAGATTAAGCCCCCCCATTTTCACAATTAAGACATACCCCTATGTTTTTGAGTGTGTGATGGAGGGAGGAAGGTTTAGGCAGGGGATGGGGACAAGTCTCTGTATCCTGTATGTACAGCACTGTGTGAAGAAAATAAAGGGATGCATCTTCTCCAGGCACAGCTTGTATCTTTGCAATGAGAACAGTATCATTGTCTCCAGATCCCAGATACTCACCTCTAAAAGAGACAGTGTAGGTCGTTTTCACTCAGTCTTGCTTCTGTGACCATCAGCTGGATCTTAGACTTGCTTAACCACTGTATTTAGCACTGTATTGTAGCAAGGAGAATCGAAGTTGCAGTCCAACTCTGTTTCTCACAGAATAAATTGTCAGAAGATGAAGCAGGACATAGAAGCAGCCTCAGCAAGGGAGCCGGCTTCTTTTACTTGCCTCACTGCAGCCCCCATCTCCCCTCTAGGGATGGACGGGCAGTGGCCTCGCTTTTCTTAGGGTCAGGCTCCTCCTACCCACAGGCTGGCAAGAGCTCTCAGTGACAGCAGTGACAACATTATACCTACCCATGCAGATTTCCTCTGCTTCAATTAAGAGTCTCTACATAAAATGTTGGAGAGATTGGGCCTGAGTTAGTACAGGCATAGGAGGAGAGGAGCTCTTGCTCTAAGAAGTTACAGGAAAATACCTGCCCTTTGCTAGTGGAGAAATTGTAGACAGACGCCTGTTTCAAATTGTATTGCAGCTTGTTGTAATGCTGTTATGGCTGCAGTCATCAGCTGGAGATTAAGAAGGGAATATAACTTGGAACTGAACAATTAACTTAACCTGAAACTTGAGCTGCCCCTGGGGAGTAAGAAGGGAGAGGTTACTGTAGATGATTGTGCAACTATAACCACCCTATGCCTTGGGCTTCCAACACGTTAGGGCAGCTGAGGTTTCCTGCCCAAATTATGAGCTCTGTAATGTGCCAAATGCTAATGTCTGTTTTAATCTGAAAATAGCTATTATGACAATAAAAATAATTTTTAAAAACAGTGCCATATATCACAAAGTGATTTACAGCTGCATAGCTATCTCCAATCCAGTGGAAGGAGTATAAATTTTTGCATGCACTTGTATGTATAATCCAGAAGGGGCTACTTGGAAGAAATCTAAGACCAAGATGCCTCAAGGGAAGGTTTCTAAATAAAAAGCTTATTCAGTTCTTTATTAATGTGGAAAATACTGTAATTTTTTTACAGTATTGCACTCATCTTTTGTCCCAGTTATAGCTAATCTGGAATACATGGGTCCTGGATGCTGTGTGATGTGACCAGGATTTATTTGGAAGATTACTTGAGAATTCCAAGTGTTGAGAGACTAGGCTGAAGAGTAGTATTTGAGTAATTAACAAGTGCAAGTTCTTACACAGATGAGCAAAAACTTGACGTGGGCCTGTTGAGTTTTCTGCTTCTTACTGTGATATTTTTTCTGCCTAAAAAGGACATAATGGAGACTTGCAGTATTCATCTAAATATTTATTTTATTAATTACATTCCTGCAGTGCATCTGCTTTAGCCATTCCTTTTTCTGAGCCATTTTGCCACTTCGTGTATCAGCAAGGTTGCACTGTTCTCTGTGTTTCTATGACACCACTACAAGCACAGTTTCAACAGAGGTTTAGAAAGGGCTTTTGGGTAAGGACTCTAAATTGGGCCACAAGTTTGTCATTCTGTATGAATTCCCTTACTAGTCCAGTTTGCATTTTTAGTATTCCTTTTCTTAGGTCTTGCTGAACCCAAGTAATTTCTGCTGCTGTATTGGGAGGGATATGATGCTTTAAAAGGTTTCAGAAAGTGGGAAAGTCAGGATTCAGCTGTTGCTCTGACATAGAACTAGTTTGAAGGCTGAGTTGGAATCCTGATGCATAAATTCAAGAAACAGAAAACTGAGTTGTCCCTGGTACAGCACTGTTGGTCTTGTAATGTCAGGGCATCCATATCTCCTTTTTAGTGTGGTGATCTCAATATTGCAGCTTCAGATGGGACAAAGGGGGATAGTAATCATTCCCTGAAAAAAACAAAAGCTGTGGCTAGTTTGAACTAGTTTTAAATTGGCAATAAGATGATTTATTGTTAGGGCTTGGTTGCACTGCATGGTGTTAACACAGTTTCTGTGTTTCAGAACTTGGATAAGTAATTCCCATTTTAAGGAAAGACAAGTACTGGGTTTAATTGTTGTGCATGGAAATTTATCATTATGGTATTGTGAATCCAGAGATATTGAGAGCAGGATTTTTACAGAGCTCAAGATACTGCTTTTAATGTCTACAGGCTGCAGAAATCTCAGTTAATAGTGTAGGATACATCAGGAGTAAATTGGTGTTGGGTGGGATGGAGCTGAGAGAATTGGAGATTTCTATTTGAGGTGAGTATTTATTTGGTAATCTTGTCTATGTACTTCTGAAAAGTGCTGTGGATTCTAATGGAACAAGAGGCAGATCCTTGTGTTCCTCTGTTTTCTTCATTCATGTTGAAGATCAGTTAATACACACATTCACACTTAGTGTGGGGTTATATTCTTTTTAGGTATAATGTGTTGATTATTCTTAGCTCATAGATAATGTGGGTGGTTTGCATGTGTGTTGTGTAGGTTTTAGAAGGTTCAGCTCTGAAACCTAATTTGAATTCAAGCTGACAGATTGTCCCCAAAGTAAGTGGATTTTAAAGGCAGTTTATCTAAACCATTAATAATCTTTGCCAGCATTGACAGAGCTCTTAAATTTAGTATAAATAACCAGCCCAACTCACTGGTTTTAATACATATTCGTTATTTTCCTAGAGGTTTTAACTTGATACTAAGTGACTGCAGCACTATCTTCTATCATTGCAGCTTTTCTTTTAACACTCTGGTTGATCCTCAGAAAAGCCTGTCTGGCTGCCAGTGAAAAGACACAGGCAGGGAAAGACAATAGAGGAACCAGCCCACAAAGGGAATGCAAGCTTGCCATGTTCTTGGACAGGGGAAGGTGGGAATAGCCATCCCCAAACAAATACAGAAAGGGGAAGGAAAGGATACAAAGATGGGGGCAGTGATGGTGCTCCAGTGGGAATCACACTGGTGGACTCCATCCAGGGAGATGGTTGAGCTGAGTGAAAAGCTGCCAGTGGAGAATGCGAAAACTTGTTGCAAGAAGCTTCTGTAATTGCTAAGCATTCCTTAACTAAGACACAATTTTCTTCAATTATAATGTATTTTCAATACATTTAAAACCAGAAAGGATAGTAGTTTATTATTGATAAGTTAGGGGGATTCACAAAGTTGAGTAGGATCCCAATTTTCATTTATTTTTTTTGCTTATCAAAATAATTTAAACTTTGAAAAAAGTAAAAAGTTAAGTATGCTGGGATGGCCGTAGGTGTTGTCTTAGGACTACAAGCCCTGCAAAGTTTGTTCTTTAATTTCCATACATGGGGTTTGGTGTTCCTCGAGACTACTGAGTGTTCTCTCTCTCAGGTTTTCAATTTTTGCAATTTTAGTGTCTGTTCATGTTATGTGCACAGTATTGTGTGTCTTAGTTTTTTGCCTGTGACTGATCCGGCTGTCTCTGGACAGGGGATGTAGGGAGTGGGGCTCAGCTGTCTGAGATCAGAGAAGAGTTTGTTCATATTCCAAGGTGATTAGTTTTCATCATTGGTTCATCCTGTTCCAGTGAAGTATGTCACTGGGGGGTTTCCCAAAAGAATAGGCACTAAAGTGCAAGGGAGGATGTGGTTCTGACAAAGAGATGGGCTGTGTGTTGATGTTAGAGGAGAGAAGTAGAATCTTGTAACAAAAACTCTGGTAAGACTCAGTTACTGCTGGTAGTAATTTGAATTAGTACGTCAGGTCTCCTGTGTTTATTTTGGAAAACAGTACACAGTTGGCAAACTAACAGTAATGTTGCTGTTGATTTCTAATATTAAATGCTTCATCTTAAATTCACTTTCCTAGGCTTTTAGCTGGCATAAAGGGTATTTTTAATTTCATGTAAGCCACGTTTGATCCATTATGATGTGAAAGCATTTTTGTTTAATCTTTAGCAGATACCAAATATAAAAACCTTGAACAAATTTTCATCCAAAATCAAGTTCCATTCAGGCATTTTTTGTATTCAGAGAGCAATCCTGAAAGAAGGAGATACTGTCTATTGTTTTTTTTAAAGCTTACTATAGATCTGCAAAGATTAAAGGCATTGCCTTAAATGACTTGCCAAGGTAATACTTACCAGTAGTTTTTTGGGTTAACTGCTCACCATGAACAGGCATTTTACACATTTAAAGTTTAATCTCTATAATATAAAGTGAGGATGCCATACATCTACACAGTTAACTTAAAATTTCAAGTCCTGGTGTTTATGCCTTAGCCAAGAAAGTCCTCTCTTTTGGTTTTTGAGAGGGGTTTATACTGTCCTTCTTTGAAAGAATGTTTAAGGCTCTCATGGACAGACAGTTTGAATGCTGGCACAGAGTGTACTTCAGAAAAAGCATTTAAATTGATGCTGTCTGGCATGGGACAGTAGGAAGCTGGGGTATCTAAGACTGAATCTGAGCGAAGGGCAGTAGGACAACCTTACAGAAAGGGAACCAAGTGGCTCAGGCTGTGATGCTCTAGAAAGTAACAGGGAGGTGAACTGAAAAGTGGACTGTGGGTCCGGTTTAATTAGTGCTCTGGTATACTGGAAGACTAAAAAAGCAGTGGCTGGAGTACAAAGCCATAAATCTGGACAGAGAAATTGTGGGCACATTTTGGATTTAGAAAAACCCTAAAAAGTCACTGTAGATAAATGCATGTATCTATAGAGAAACATGTGTGTGTATATATATATTGAAAACTTCTTTGAATCATCTCTATTAGATATGAGTGGCAGACAATGAAGGTTTACTTCAAAATATGTTGTGAGAGTTTTCTCATTTTGGGAGAATTTTAATATAGAATTGTTGCATGAAAATTTTCAGGGATGCTGTGTTTTTGTCCCTTCTCTTACGCTTTCACAAATACATACCACCCTCCTTCATTTATTTTTAAATAAACAAAGAAGAACTAAAGCAGGAAACTGTGTTCAGAAAAAGAATGCAACCTCAAGTTTTGAATGAGTTGTCCTCACCTGATTTGCTGTTACATCCAAGGATATAGACATGGCTCTGTCAAGAGGCAGGACAACACTGAATATGGCAAGGGGGAAAGGAGCAGGGAATTGTATTGCTCTTAACTTAAAGCTTTTTTATGGAATTGATAACACCTTTTTTAGCCTAAATTAGGATAACTCTTGCATTTAATTACTGAGGAATACACAAGAAACTGTTCACATTCCTTATATAGTTTTGCTGCTGGACCTTAGTCTTTCTCCTGGTTTTAGGTACTTTATTCCTATATTGCCCTGGCAGACAGATCTGCCAGTGGTGACTAATGTAGCATTAAGTAATTTGAATTCTATGAATATAGTTGTCTGAGACAGAGAACACCTAATGTCTTTGTCTGTGTAAGGTGATGACTCCTTTGGTATTCTACAGAAAGGAATGTTGTTTGTCTGCTTGAAGGGAGAGTAAGAAGAAAAAAAGGAAGACATTTTGACCAAATGACAACTTTTTCTTCTTTTTAGAAAAATCATCCTGTTCTAATCACGAGCTCCAAGGTTAGGCAGTTGGGTGAGATCTTCACAATCTGCAGGGAAAAATACATGGAACAATTTTTGGAATGAAAAACAGTGGCATTATCAACTTCTCATTATCTGAGAACTCTGTGGGTAACTGCAGCTTCCTCATGGCTTTCCACCTCCTTTTTTTTTCTGCCAAGGTTTCAGAAGACTAAAATAATCCAAATTACGTTTTTAATAAATTGAGTAAGTGATTTAGTAGTTTTTTTACAGTGGCCTTTTGCATACTGAGTTAATTGAGTTATATGTCAGTCTTCTAGTCTGTTTTATTCCATTGAGCACAAGGTTGGTGAACTGCAAAAAAACACCAAACAAAAAAAAAAGATGTAGATTGGAAGCACATAAAGATTTATTGAAAAAATTCATTAATGAAATGTTGATATGTCAATACAACAATGGTGTTATTGTAAAGGGGGGAGATGAAAAAGCTGAGAACTATGAAGCTGCATTTTTAAGTGGACAGACAAGGGCACCTGTGCTGTCACTACAAATTCTTGACATTTTCCCTACATGGACTAAAACACAATATATGAGTGGTTTGCTGAGTACATCCCAAAAACTGAACCCCTCCTCATTCTCTTGCATGGCTGGCATGGAGCAGCACTGTTTTAACTGGTCATCTGCTTCTGTAGGATAAACAAGTGCAGTGTGATTTGGTTTATTTGGCTTTGAAACAATCTAAGGGCACCTTGTGAGCTGTACCTTTCAGTATGTGCAGTGCCTGAGCGTGCTGCTTGTTTGAGAATGCCAATGAATTGTGCATTTGACCTTTAAGCTTGTGCAGGCTTCCATTTTGTCTCAGGGCTGCAGCCTTTCTGCCTTTCCTTAGCCTTGCATCCTTGGCTTGTCCTCTAGGAAATTATTCCAGGATTGGGACAAATTTCTGGTTATAGACAGGGTTTAAAATGACTGTAAGTAGTTTGGACATCCTGCTGCAACTGTGAAAAAATGAACTTGGGCTATTTAAAAACAAAGTGCTGGATAGAGTCTGCTGTGCTGCTGCGAAGTCTTGGGTTGCATTGTGGTGAATGGAGAAAGAGTAGTTTTATTTTGTAGCTGCTGTTCAATGTCATACACTGACTGCTTCCCACATTCTGGTGTTTACAGAGTGGTTTTACTTTGAAACATACTGGCTATGCTGTGAAACACTGGTCTGCAGCTTTCTGTAGAAACTGAAGTCACTGAAAACTGAATTTATTTTTTAAAAAGAATCTTCCATATCAATAATCACTACAACAGTTTTAACTCAGAGAATTAGGGCTGGTGGTATGTAACAGGAAGAATAAAAAAGAATAAATGCTTTGGGTTTTTTTTCTATATTTGTAGACTCAGCTTAGTTCTGATTGAAGCCACTGACTTGGTCTGTCCTTTTAAATTAGAAAAATTGGTTTTTCTTGCTTAAACCCAGGTTTTATTTTGCTGTGACCACACCTTGAGTACCGCATCCAGCTCTGGTATCCCCAGCACAGGAAGGATATCAAACTGTTAGAGTGAGTCCAGAGGAGAGACACCAAGCTTTTTAGATGGATGGAGCACCTCTCATATGAGGAAAGGCTAAGAAAACTGGGAATGCTCAGCCTGGAGAAGAGAAGGCTGACCTAACTGCAGTCTTCCAGAATCTAAAGGGAGCCTCCAAGAAAGATTGAGACACACTATTTACAAGGACATGTGGTGACAGAACAAGGGGCAAGGGCTTCAAACTGAACAAAAAGTAGTTTTAGATTAGATATTAGGAAAAAATTCTTTACTCTGAGGGTGGTAAGGCACTGGAACAGGTTGCCCAGAGAAGTTGTGGATGCTCCACCCCTGGAAGTGTTCAACGCCAAGCTGGCTGAAGCTCTGAGCAACCTGTTCTAGTGGAAAGTGTTCCTGTCCATGGCAGGGGCATTGGAACTGGGTGATCTTTAAGGTCACTTCCAACCCAGGCCGTTCTTTCATTGATTCCATGATTTCCTGACACAGGTGCTAAAGATGAACAATAGGAAGCACTGCATTTGCAAGGACTGGCGTCTAATGCCCACTTCTAGTTAGATGTGCTGCGGGAGCTCTGGCTGTAAGTGATTACTGCTCAGTCCTACGGCAGCAGCCACCAGCAAAAAAACCCCAAAAACCAAACCAAAACAAAGAAAACCACAACAACAACAAACCAAACCACTGCCGTGTGGCGTTCCGGGATCACAGGACAGTGTGGCACTCTGACGGCCTGAGGGAGGCTTGATTAGCACGAGGAGCAATCATAGCACTAACACCAGTTCGGGAGCAGGAGCGCAGACCCCGAGTGGCGGTGACGGCCGGAGCCACCCTGCGGCCGGCAGGGGGCGCCAGCGGGCCGTGGAGCCAGGCATCGCGTCCCGGGATGGGCATCCCTTGGGATGGGCATCCCGGGGGACAGCGGCTTCCCGGGCGGGCCTTGAGATGGGTATCCCTTGCGATGGGCATCCCGGGGGGCAGCAGCTTCCCGGGCGGCCCTTGGGGTGGGCATCCCGGGGGGGCAGCGCCTTCCTGGGCACCGCTTGGGATGCCCCCACCCCCCGCTTCCATAAGGCAGCACGTTCCCAGGCGGGCTTTGGTGGGGGGCTTTGGATGAAGGGGAAACGGGTTTCCTTTCCTCCTCTCCTCGCCCTCCCCTGAGGAACTTGGCAATTTTGAGGAATTACATAGGATAACGTGAAAGGTGATCTTAGGGAATGGTAAATTTGGGGCAGCATAAGGACAGGAAATAGCAGAAGATGGTCTTTAAAGAGAAATGAAAGGCCAGTTTTCTGTTTCAGAGCTGCCTGTGTCATGTGAGGCTGCCTCTGCCTGCAGAGATGGATGTGAGCCAGCAGTGAGTCCTTTGCTCGTTCAGCGGGGGGCTGCAATGAAACAGGAACAGAGAGATTACATACTAGGAAGAAATTCTTCACTGTGAGGGTGGTGAGGCTCTGGAACAGGTTGCCCAGAGAAGTTATGGATGTTCCATCCCTGCTAGTGTTCAAAGCCAGCATGGATGGGGCTTTGAGAAACCTGGTCTAGTGGAAGGTGACTCTGCCCATGGTGGGGGGTTTGCAATTCAGTGGTCTTTAAGGTCCCTTCCAACCCAAACCATTCTATGGTTCTATGAAATAAATTGGAATTGCTTTCCACCTGCATGCAGGGCCCTGGAACTGCCTGTTGCCTTTTTGCTTTGGTTACTTCAAAGGCAAAAGCCTGTACAATAGGGTTACAGCAGAGGTGCTGTATGGTGGATAAGAATGAGACAAATTCTGTTGGAGAAGGTGGTGCTGGGGAAAATAAAAGCCCATGCTGTTGTATCTACTGGCTTTTTATCTTTTCTCCTTTGTTATGTATCTTCAGTACTTATCAACATTTTCCTTCCAGCAACTTCTGTAAAAGCACTGGTAGAAAAACACTTTCAGTGAAACGCTTTTAATAATGCTTCCATTAATGCTAGAGGTTTTCTGGGTTGTAGGTTCAGATGATCTCGTTCTGTCACTCAGAATTAATACAGAGGTATCACATTAGAATATAAATGCTCAGCTTCCAGCTTCTTTAGCTGCCTGCAAAATATTCCTGTTTTGAATCTTCTAATCTTTTCTTTCTAGTCCTTCTACCCATTTTGCTGAGGTTTGGAATCAATATTTATGCTGCACTCCACTTAGAAAAAATTGTTTCTTAAAGTGCAGGATGTAGTAATTGTAGTTAAATGGTGAGAATCTATCAGAAAGCATTGTTGAGTAAATTAAATTTTAGTCATGTGAACTTTGCAACAAAAGCAGGTGTTTATATGATTCCACCTTCTAGGTATCCCACCACCAGTATTTTTAGGCTGATCAAACTATTATGTAAAAAAAAAAACCAAAAAAACCCCAAAAAACCCAAACAAAAACCCCCAAACCAATAAACCTCTAAAAATATCAGTGTGTACAAATACAAAGAATTAAACAGAACTTGTAAATTTTGTCCACTTGACTTGCCTTATATCACAACTCAGTCCAGTCTGTTCCTCTCCTTGCTTGGCTGTTCAGGAAGGTGAAAGTGGTGGTGGATATTGTAGCACAGAAAATGCCATCTGAAAATGATATTCATGTAGCGAGGAACTATCTTATGAAGATCTTGCGAAGTTCCATGAGGTACAGTACGGACTTTACGTGTGCATCCCTTCTGTTCCTTCCCAGTGATTGGACTCCTCCTCCCATTTGCCAAGCCCTAACCGACACTGAAGCCCTCTTCCCAACCTTCTTCTCCTTATGCTCCATACGCTGCTTGTGTTGTACTAGTTTTCTAGTCTTGTGTTTCCTTAGTAGTGCATCATAGAAAAGTAATTCTCGTAATAGATAAACCCTTTTAGGTGAATTGATGCCTAGGAGGTCTGTTGAATTTGCTTCAATAGGTATTTGTGGTTTGCCGAGTTGATGTCAGTACCTTAGAAATGAGCAGTGGAGAAAAAAAACATTCTGTGCAGCTGAACAGTGGAATGATTTTTTTTTTCCCCCGTACCTGCACGCAGGCTCAGAGCATGCAAGGACCTTCTGGAGCCCATCGTCGCATGGCTGAGCAGAATCTTTTGCACTTGGAGTACTGGGGCTTCTCCACTCTCTGAATATCATATCTTACCAAGAACGAACAACATAGCGATGATGTGCTTCACTGTTTTCTCTTTTGTCATGCTGGGAAGAGTAGGCTTTTGTTTATGGAAACAATTACTTCTCTTTTTTAGGGACAGTAATGATGCTACATTTCACAGAGAAATTACAGTTTCCCTTTATTCTCATTTTGTAATCCTGCATGCAGAGCTTGGAAAAGCAATTCATCATTGATTTCTTCAGATCTTCAAGAATGTACTGCAAAAAGCCTTGCACTCAAATTTGACCTGTTCGGAAGATACTGAGTATACGATGAGCTTTAAGTTAGGTCTCTAAATCCAGAGGCTGTCTGATAACCCAAATTTATAAAAAAGGGTAATGATTTAAAAAAAATGTAGAACTACCTTTAAAGTTCAAATTGAAAATAGGGAACATTTTCTCAGTGTAGCAAATTACTTCTGTAACTCAGACAAATTACTTAACCTTGAAGTAATAAATTTTATGAATACATGAGTGCATTAAAAACTCAAGAACTAAGGTCCTATAAGCCTTTGTTTCAGACTCTGACTTGGAAAAATGGGTTTTGTCAAACCTTATGCCTCACCTAAATTTTAAATTACACTTCCTTCAGGATAAGCCAAGGAGAAGAGCAGGATGAATTACCTTCAAAGAAGTTCCTGCTTCATTCCCAGGTGACTGAGAGGGTCTAGACAAATGGCCTGTACTTGGCATCTGCTCTCTAAAACGGAAGTAGCTGGATTCCACCCAGAAGGCTTATTTAACCTCAGGGGGAAAAAAGAATGCATTTACTTCATGAGTGCTGAGAGGTGTTACAAAGAACAAGTCCTTGGAAGGAAGTGCAAGTAGTTGTTACAAATTCCTGAGCAGAAGGAAGGGGTAGAGGAATATGGAGCAGTTTTTCAGAACAGTTTTTAAGGTGCAAAGCTCTAATAACCTACTGTTGTACCTCTTAGAAGGGATCTCTTCAGTTACCATGTATGTTTGGAGGTGATATCCAAGTAAATATTTGTGAAAATTACATGATCCACTGAACTGGTTTTGAGTTCTTTAAAGAACAAACCCAGAAACCCCCAAACTAAACACCCCCCTCTGCATATCTGGGGTGCCAAACATTTCAAGAGCTGAAGCAGAACTTGGCTGGAGTTAAAATGATTAGTTATATCGCTATTACTAACTTGTATGAAACAATGTACATGGCTTTAATCCTTCCTGTTATTAACTCTTTTCTTCCCAGCTCCTCCTATATGCACCTACCTACAGTCAAACCCTGCCAAAGCCCAACTGTTATCAAGTTGTAAATGAGTCCTAAGTCTC
The DNA here is from genome assembly GCA_013396695.1 of Sakesphorus luctuosus. Lineage (NCBI taxonomy): Eukaryota > Metazoa > Chordata > Aves > Passeriformes > Thamnophilidae > Sakesphorus > Sakesphorus luctuosus. The sequence continues at coordinate 586,282 of VWZD01006342.1, forward strand.
AGTATTAAACTATGTATTAACTGTTAAAGTTCTGCATATGTGTCAGGTACTTTAAAGCATGTTTATCTATCTATGTGCTTTGTAAAAAGCACACACACCCCCAACTCCCAATTTAAAAAAACCAAAGAAACAATAAAAACAAACAATCAAATAAAGGAAACAAAAAGCCCACAAACCCAACAAACTACCCAAGCACAGATCTTGGTGAGTATTGGCATTTCAGTGCATCTCAAGCATTTTTAAAGAAAGAGTGATGTCTTTTCAAAACTGGCATGCACATAGAAAGTTTTGCTGTCATTTAGAGTCATTATGCCTCTGTCACACCTGTGAAACATTTTACTACCTGCCTGGGAGATTTTTTGCTGTGTATCACCTTATTGAACTGTTTGCATTAAACTGGTGTGCTCTGCCTCTCCTGTTTTCAGAAGAAATGACCTAGCCTGCAGGCCGCACTCCTGGCATGCAACCAAATTCACGGAAGGTCAGCCCGAGACAGCCACGTCACACCTTTCCTCCTCGGCGTCTAATGCCTGCGCCTCCTGGCACTCGCGCTACCATGCAAGGTGGGTCTCTGCTCGAGTTACACACATTGTGCTCCAACAGTGAGACAATAATAATGTAGGTCATGTCGCTGAGTGCTGTTTTTTAAAAACAACACGTGCGCAATTGTGTTATACGCCTTTAGTATTGCCTGTGCTTTCAGTGCCTAAAGGGGGAGTGTGGGAAGTTTGATGTATGGATGAGTGGATTTCAGAAACAGTATGTGATGTATGCGTATGATTGAAAGGTAAGAAATTAGCTTTAAAGGTAATTAGAAGGTTATGCTTCTTGCTCTGCATTTCCTTTTGGTGTCCACTCATAAAATCCTAAGGCAAAGAAACTATCAAAATTAATATTTGTAAAGTGAAATAGGAAAGGGAGAAAAAAATTGAAAAATACTGTTTCAGACAATTACAACACCTTTTTCTAAAGGGAGTGTGTGGAATATTTTACTGTTGGACTTTAAGGTGTTATTAGTTTGATCAGCTAAACTGTCTTTCTGTAATCTGATCTTTCCTACACCTGTGATGTTGCTTGTGTACAGAGGTAATAAGACCAGTCATTTTCAGTCTCTGTTTAAAACACCTTTAGGTTTGTTAGGTCTCATTCCACACTAAGGGGGAAAGGCTAGCACCCATGCATTTTGAGCTGGGAAACTAAACATTTGGGTAATGTCTGTTTGTGTCTGGTTACAGGTTCTTGTTTGTTACCTGCTCATAGGTGACATTCCTTAGCATTTCACAAGGATTTTTTTGGTTGTTCATGGTTTTTTTAGGGGGAGGTGTTTGGATTTTTTTCTTTTGTTGTTTTTTTCCTTCTCAGTTCCTATTGGGCCATAGTTACACTGAGCATTAAAGAAAAAGAGTCTGGTGTGCAATCCCAGTTTTGGAAGTAGATTTCTGTTTTCTATACTTACTTCTGTAATTACTGTCATTACTTCTTGATGTTAATTTATTATTGTAGTCAAAACAGAAGAACATTAATACTTCAATATTTTATTTTATTTTTTCATCAAATTTTTACAATTGTTTTTTCATTGTTTTCTTTGGAAACTCCCTATGATTTTTAAATCTCTTGCTATCTGCCCTTGAAGAAAGTATCAATGTTAACATGAGAAAAAAATGTTTTTAAATGGTTTTTGTAATTCTTTATAAGCAGAAGTTTTAGCAAATCCTTGGTTATCGTTGCTGCTGGTTTACACTGATTTAAAGTTTGTATTTAAATATCATATAGATGGCTTGATTTAGCTTTATAGAATTGGAGACAGTAGAAGTCCTTGTACATAGAAACAAAATTCAGAAATTCAGAAAACTTCTATTGAGTTCCTCATTGAAATGCCATAGCTCAGGAGTATTTCTGCTATTAATAAATCTTCTAAATGAGCCATAAATCAATATATGCTTCCTGCTCTTCCTGGTGGTTGTCCTTGTACCTTGTGAAAGTAAAATACTACAAGACACAGGGTGTGATTTGATAGAAGCTGGGTGTGCCTCAATACTTAGAAAAGAAAGATTGGTTCATGACAAGTTTGAAATGAGCTTTGGCCAGGAAATTGTGTGTGTAAAGGAACAGGGGAGTGGGAACAGAGCAATCCTCTTCCCTCACATATCAGAAACAGCAGCAACTGCTGGTAGAAGCATAAAAAGGGTGAATTCTTTCTCAGATGCTGCTGAAAGATTTAGGGGCTGTAACACAGTCCAATAGCAGGGTTACCAGGTCACTGCTCTCCTGAACCTCTTGCCTGCCTGTGCTGCCCACTTGGAAGGTGATGTATTTGGGAGATTTGTCAGCCTTGGTGTTTGTTGTTCAAGACAGTTTCAGTGGCACAGCTGGTTCCAGACTGCAGCTGCTGGAGGGGGGGCCCCAGCATTTGCAGGGTGGCAGCCTAAGGATTTGGGTATTTTGGGGATCCCAGTTGCAGAGGTGGGTTCTTTGGGCTTGCTGATTTGCAGAAAGAGGTAGGCAGCCTCAGGGATTCCCCACTTTCAAATTAGAATTCACAAAACAGAGAAGCACAGAGCTCAACTGCTCGGGAGGCTCAGCAATCAGTAGCTGAAAGCATCAGTATGCAAGGAGGTAATGGAAATAGCCCGAGGAGGGGATATTTCTAGGCCAAGCATCCCATCCCTGGGCTATTTCTGGAATTCTGTCTCCTTCCTTGAGCTAAGCATCTGAGATTGGTATTCACAGCCTAAAATCTCTTCTGAATGTGCCTACCTGCTTTCTCTCAGAGTGTAAAATTCTCTAATTGACTTGTAAAGCATGGAGAGTTCATTTAGGGGCAGAGGTGCTTTTACTCTCTTTTAAGCAGGATATACCTGGATTTTTTGTGTTGATTGAGTGGGGCACAGCTGGCCAAAACAACCCCCTGAAGATTGTCCTTACTGCCTAGGTACGTGTTAGATTTAGGTATCTGCAACATGATTTTGATTTTTTTAGTTGTTGTTTTTTTGTTGGTTTTCGTAGGGTTTTTTGAGGTTTTTTTTTTTGCCAGCCTGATGAATTCGAACCTTTGAGAAGGTGAATGAAGTTAGAGGAAGACAGATAAACCAGAAGAGACTGTACCAGTGTATGTAGGAGAGAGGGTAGCTCTGGAGTCCAGCCCTCCACATCCAGCACTATTTGTAGGGGGTTTTTATCATGTGACTTTAATTCAAAAACTGTAAGGTATCTTGGGAGCACTAGGCTACGTCTAGGTGCCTCTCATGCAAGGCTAGAGAGTTACAATTGGTAAAGATTTTGGTACATTCATTTCCCTCTGTGGGTCTTGTCTTTTTCACAGAAGTCATACCAGTCTGGATGCAGACTTTTTTCCTATTCCATCCTAAACTAAAGCCAGGCACACTTTTCTGGAAAGTGTATATATGAAGTGTCTTAAGTTGTTGAAACTTTAAACCCTGCATTTTCTTCCAGCAGGATATACTATAATACAGGACCCAGCAGGCTTTGGGGGTTTTTTCTGTGCCCTTGGCTGTGCAGTTGAAGCCAACAACCTCTTTTACTTTGCTTTTGCCTTACAGATGTGACTGTGAGGCAAGAATGCTTTGAGAAGGCTGCTTAAACTGAGGTTTTGGGGCAGTTAGGGTCAAGTACATCCGATTGGTAATCCCATGAAGTTGAATGTGGTCCAATTTGCTGAGATATTGTCATTTCTGTAAGGGCCCAGAGGCAGAAACTCATACCTCAGGGCTGGGAGGGGTGCTTATTGGCCAAAGTGGCCATGGATGGTGTTTGTAGGTTATTCCTGGACTTCATCTGCCAAACTTCAACCAGCAGTGTAGATGCTTTTTTGAATCTTCTCTAAAAAAGCCATTGAGAGAAGGATACCTTGGGATGCGAGGCTGAGGCAGAGAATTGGATTTTGGACTCTCTTCCATGTCAGGGTTCATAGGATTACCCTGCAGTTAAGGGCCACAGGAGGCCATGCTTTGCAGTAACATGCCATCAGAAATCTTCCTGTCCTTGTTTTGAAGTGTTTGTTGCATCCGCTGGGTTTCCATTTGGCATTTTCTAGCAGGGCTTTAACCTCTCATGATGATGATCTGTGCCCCACATTTGATACCAGCAGATTTACATGAGACCTGTAAATTGTAAATCAAGGCTTTTTTGCACAAGTCATCTTTATTTTAATCAATGCCAAGTATCTGGTTGGATTTTATGATCCTGAGAGTATTTTCCAACCTTAACAGTTCTATGATCTCCTTAGTGCTGAAGAGGGTGGGAAAATAAGAGCAGTTGTTAGAAATACCTGTTTTACATTATTTATTGGCAAAGGAAATCCTAGTAATGGCCAAGATAATTTTTGCAAAAAAATACAATATCAGCCTAAGATGACAATTCAGACCTTTTTAAGGATTCAGCAAGACATTTTAAATGCTGAAAATAAATAAAAACAAAAATAATTCACAAGATGAGGCCATATAAATTGTTTTTCACCATGTATTTTTTTTAAAAAAGTTTAAAATCTGTAGCAATGGAGGGGGAAAAAACAATTCTCTTGTTAGTACGGAATTCCAAGGAACTGTTGAGTTGACTTTTGCAATATTTTTGACAGAAGAAAAGGTCTGTACCACTCTTGGTATTTTTTTTGTGGACTAATTTCATTGCTAGCATTCACAGGCCTTTTTATTGCACAGAATTTGATAGATGCTTAATATAATTATAGCTACAGGGAAGTGGAATAATTCTGGAATTTCTACCAAAGGGCTTTTCATGCAAGTGCAAGAATTTGAATTTGGTACATAAAAGCAGGAGTTCAAACAAGGAGATGTGATGAGAATAATTGGAAAGACTGTCGTCTCAGCATCAGTGTGTGGGATTGACAGGAGATGGGTGCTCTGAGAGAGAAAAGAAATGAAAGAAAATGGAACAAAATTCCTGACCTCAGTGCCCAGCAAGATTATGGAACAGATCATCCTAAGTGTGATGACACAGCACCAGCAGGATGGATGGGGGATCAGACCCAGCCAGCATGGATTTAGGAGGGGCAGGTCCTTCCTGACCAGCCTGAACTCCTTTTATGACCAGGCGACCTGCCTGGTCGATGAGGGGAAGGCTCTGGATATGGTCTACCTGGACTTCGGCAAAGTCTTTGACACTGTCTCCCATAACATGCTCCTGGAAAAGCTGCAGCCCATGGCTAGGAAAGGTGCACTCTCTGCTGGGATAAGAGCTGGCTGGATGGCCAAGCCCAGGGAGTGGTGGTGAACGGGGCTGCCTCCAATTGGTATCTGGGCGCTAGTGGTGTCCCCTGGGGATCAGTGTTGAGCCCAGTCCTGCTTAACATCTTTATTGGTGATCTCTGGATGAGGGGATCAGGTCCACCATTAGGAAATTTGCAGGTGACACCAAGTTCAGTGGGAGCATCAATCTGCTGCAGGGTAGGAGGGCTCTGCAGAGGGACCTGGACAGGCTGGATAGATGGGCTGATTCCAGTGGGATGATGTTTAACAAGACCAAGGGCCTGGTCCTGCACTTTTGCCACAACAACTCCATGGAGCACTGCAGGCTGGAGACAGAGTGACTGCAGAGCAGCCAGGCAGAACAGGACCTGCAGGTTTGGATTGACAGCAAGCTGAACATGAGCCAGCATGTGCCCAGGTGGCCAGGAAGGCCAGTGGCATCCTGGCCTGTATCAGGAATAGTCTGGTCAGCAGGACCAGGAAAGTGATCCTTCCCCTGTGCTCAGCACTGGTGAGGCCACACCTTGAGTACTGTGTCTGGTTCTGGGCCCCTCAGTTTAAGGTTATTGAGGTGCTGGAGCAGGTTCAAAGATGGGCAGTGAGTCTGGTGAAGGGTCTGGAGCACAAGTCCCATGAGGAGTCGCTGAGGGGGCTGTGGTTGTTTAGCCTTGAAAGGAGAGGAAACCTTAGGAAGAAGTTCTTTACAGAGAGAGTGATCAGACATTGGAATGGGCTGCCCAGTTAGGTGGTGGATTCACCGTCCCTGGAGGTATTGAAGATGAGACTAGATGTGGCACTGAGTAGGCAAGCTGGTGTTAGATCAAAGGTTGGACTTGACGATCTCAGAGGTCTTTTCCAACAGAGTTGATTCTGTGAAAACTGGGTAGTAAAGTAAAAGAAGCAGCAAGAGTTTGGAATAGTGTCCTTGGCAAAAGACCCAGAGAAAGTACAGTGTTAAAGATGTTGTTTCTCTAGAGGAAAGAGTGGCAGGGAGAAACTGGTGGCAGTAAAGATTCTTGAAGGAAGGTCAGAAGTTGAAGTTTGGCCACGCAGAATTTAATTGCTTTGGCATCTCCTCCTGAAGTTTTCCTCTCAGTGTTGTGGAACTGGGTGGAATTGAATGATACTCTTACATGGGTGTCAGCCTGAGAGGGATTTGGAACCACACTGATCAGGTGCAAGTGCAGGCTCACAACTAAAGTGGTGGCATTTGAGACGAATGTATTTAGTGAACCTCTGCTCAAAAGTATCAAATGAATAGGCAGATTTGGATATAATTTTATGGGAATAACTGTACGATAAGGGAATAACTTTATGGGCTGAAGAAGTTTAGAGTGGCATTACAGAGATGAAGAGGAAACTATATTAATAGCTGGAAGAATCCGTGTGCCTGGAAAATAAGCTGAAAAATAAGTTGGTGTTTGTTCTGGGAAAGAGGGAGCTAATGGAGCTCAAACTACTTTTTTTTTTTAAAGCAAAATCAACAAGTTGCAGAGGGAGAGGGGAATCTTCAAAGTGTTAAATTCATATTACCTACTGAAGTTACGTAGGAAAGTTGAGTTAGTTACTAAGGTTTCAAGCTTTGAGTCAGTGGCAGAGTGTAGAGTTGAAGCCCTGACTTTGTTCTCAAACTTTCAATTTTATTAGGTTGTTTGTTGTTAACTGCTGTGCAGGTAGATCTTAACCAATGTTATTAAAATGGGTGGCTATATATTTGTTGTTATGTTGTGGCATTTTTTGACTGATTTAATTATTCAGACACTTTGTTTTGTTTCCTACAGTAGCTGTTCTTCTCATGACCTGTCGAACTCGTGGGATCAGTCAAGTCTGCATCGGACTTCTGACCAATTCAGCTCTTTGGGAAGTATGGACAGCTGGGACCACACTCCACAAGTAACCCAGTATGGAAGACTTTCTTCTGCAAGGTCTAATAGTAGCATTGATCACCTAGGGAGCCAAAGCAAGCGGGATTCAGCCTATGGGTCTTTCTCCACAAGTTCTAGCACTCCTGATCACACTCTGTCCAATGCAGACACTTCTTCAACAGAGAACATGCTATACAAAGTGGGCCACTGGGAGACTGCTAAGCAGGGAAGCAAGTCTGGCCAGTTTTTGAATGACAGCTGTGGAATAGAAGACAAACCTGGGTATTTGCCAGCTCCCGTCCAGTATGAGAACAAAAGTCCTAGAATAGAGGAACATCCAGATAGCAAGCTCACTAGCTCTGGAAGATCCAGTTTTGGACCTGTCTGGTATGTTCCTGACAAGAAGAAGTCTTCATCTCCTCCCCCACCTCCTCCACCTCTTCGTAGTGACAGCTTTGCTGCTACCAAAGGCCATGAGAAAGCTCATGGCCCAGTGTACTCAGAGGGTGCCAGCACGCAGCACTTTACAGCCCTGAACCGATCTCAGCCCAGGAATGACTGGAGCTTGGAAACTGTGGAGCAGCAGCGGCGGCTCTCCAGAGCATGTGACAGGAGAATCAGCAGCTCAAATTATAAATCTGATCTCAGTTCAGAGCACGCTTTTTCTTCAACTGGTGAAAGGTACAATAGTAATGCAGGAAGTGTGAACAGGCTGCAGTCATCCTTGTCCAGCACCGACGTTCGGTTTGCACAGCCTGCTTACAGTTACCACCACCAGCACCAGTACAGTGATGAAAGCACTTTTTTTCACAGTGCAAGAGTCTTAGCTGCACCTAAAGATCAACAACATTATCTGTCCTACAGTGGCATTCAGGAGTTATCTACAGATCATTTTCATGGCTATAGTCCTAACCAAGCCAGTCTACTCAACACTTGCTCTTTGAACAGTGCTGCTGAACAGAAGGTGGACAACACTGGACAAAGTCGATATTATTGTGTGACAGCAAAACAGCCTGCTCAGGGAAGCTCAAAGCCACTACAACTCAAGGATGACAACTGGAAACCTGCAGTGGGGACTGATGTATTGCTTGGACCTCACGAAAATCCTGCAGTTATCACCATGGCCCAAACTCCCAAATATTATCTACCTCAACAATCTATTGAATCTTCACTGAAGAGGTGTGAGAACAGTAGTCATTACTTAGTGGACAGAGAGCGGGATGTAGTTGGAGAAGCTAAAAAGCCCAATCATACTGAAAAGTCTGGACAAAAGAAAAACACTGAGAGCAGCTCTGAGGAAAGTGAAACTAGGCATGGTCAGCAGGAGTATGTAAAGACTTGTGTCCTTACCACTGAAAACAGATCAGCTCAGAAAGATTTTAGGTGGGGGAAAGATGAGAGTAACAAGATTTCTCCTCAGAAGACCCCAATGTTGCACTCTTTAGCTCAGGAAGGGAAAAAGCAGTCTGGCAACAACCCTGAAGCAGTAACGGAGCGACAGGCCCCATTTGACACTCACTTGTCTAAACAGGCACGAAGGAGTGATCGTTTTGCAACAACCCTGAGAAATGAGATCCAAATGAGAAGAGCAAAGCTGCAGAAGAGTAGAAGTACTGCTACGTTAGTAGGGTCATCTGAAGCAGAGGAGTGCAATGAGACCTGGAAACCAGATTCAGCAGAGAATACCACCACCTCCCCAGACACAAACTTTACCAGTACCTACAAAGATCACCTCAAGGAAGCACAGGCCAGGGTTCTGAGGGCGACATCCTTCAAACGCCGGGACTTGGAGCCCAGCCCTGCTGAATATCTCCCCAGGTCACTTGAGCAGAATACTGGTAGTTACAGCTCTTCGTTATTGACTTTGGTTTCTGAAGATGTATCTGGATTTTTCGAGGCTACACAAGGTAAACCAAACCACACAGGGAGTGGCACTCATCAAGTTTCTCGCATTGGAGCCAGGAAGAGATTCACAACAGAGCAAAAACTGAAGTCTTACTCTGAACCAGAGAAGATGAATGAGGTGGGTATGTCAGAGGATGAGCATCATGCTCATTGCCGTCCAAATACATCAGAAACTGCCCTGGGCTCATTTGCAGATAGGTGGAAATTTTTTGAAGAAACAAGTAAACCTGCATCTAGAAAATCATCACAGAAACCAGTTCCCTATGGTCTAGCAGAGGGACAGCCTGAGAGGAAAGCTCACGGTGGACAAGTGGGAGAGGAGTTGTGGTATGAGAGAAGGGGTTGGGTGGCCTCTGTTGGACTTGAAACTGCTCATGCTTCAAAAGATAGCATGCACCATAGTAGCAGCAATAAGGCTGCTGATAGGATTGTGAAGCCTGCACAGCCACAGCGCCTGGGAACCTTTGCAGAGTATGAGGCATCATGGAAGGAGCAGAGGAAGCCAATAGAGCCAAGATGCTCTGGAAGGTACCATTCAGCTGATAATATCCTTGATGCAGGCCATGAACAACATGGGAAATCCCAATACACCCATGAGAGGTCTAGATCATCCCCTTCCACTGATTTCTACAAACAGGTACAAGTGTCTTTTGCATTATCCTCTAAATTGCCCAAGGTGGTGGGGAACAGGAGAGGAGCGGAGAGGGAAAGAGAATTTTTAAGAAAATTTCCAGTTTAGGAACACAATATAATACTACATTTGCCTTTTGAGAGAGGTAGTTCTCATAAGTAAAATGAGGAAAATCAAAATTTTTACTGCACAAGAGCAATTGGATCAAGTAACTTCTTCTGTGTTGTAGCCAGATGGAAAAAACCAGTATGGTTGATTTGACAATATCCTCTTTTTTTACAGTAGAGATCTAGGAGGATCAGAGCAATCTTCACACAGAGTTATTTTTTCATTGGTGTGGCTGTCTTCCCATTTTAAGTTTTTCAAATCTCTGAAACTATGAAGAAAAATGTTGCAAGGGGAAATAATATGTGCTTTTGTCTAATTTTATTAATGGTCTAATAGTTTTCATGGATTTCCTCTTCTAAACTTGCTTGCTGCAAAAGCTGCATAGGACAAAACTTCTGCCTAATAAAATTTAGAGATTACAAATATGCCTGTTAAAGTTCCACTACAGCAACAAATGTCACTGCTTAGAGTTTTGCTTTATGTCAGTTTGCTTGATTTAAGATGTATACGTTTATTCCTTAGAGACGCCAAATATCTGTTCAACTTGCAAGTAAATATTAAGTTAATTTTTAACTGAGCAGGCCAGGGAATGGTTGGCAGGTGGCACTGCAAGTAAACAGAGAAACTAAATCTCTTTAGTTCTCTGTTAAAAAACTGTTCAGGCTGCTACAAGATTGTACGTAGGACTCATAATGCATTCAACTTGTGTTGGACTTTGCCTTAAGCAAGAAAAGATTGGAAGCAATGCCGTTGTCTATATTATTTTTTCCTGATTTTTTCCTTGTTTTTTATTCCTTGCTTTTTAAAAGCATTGCATACATACATACACATGTCACCTCTGTGTGTGTAGACATGGACTAGAACAAAAATAGCTCAAAAAGAAACAAAAATTTTGATCCCTAAAAGTTGTGCACTGTCTTTCTGTAAGTTTTTTGTTCCTTTAAGTTTTGCACAAGTTATTTTTTTAAGTCTATGTGCAGACTTAAATATGCAGATAATTTGCTAGGATAAAGATTCCAAGCACTGAAAATATTCACCTGGAAGTTATTTTGAAAATTAAATTCACTAAATTATTAAATCATTGCCTACCCAGCAGAAAAATCGTATCACCTACTCCCTGTATGCATTTCTGCTTTATTAGTCAGTACCTTTAAGTTCAGTATAGGCCTCCTGGGGCAAAACGCAGACACCTGTTTACACACCTGGAAAATATGGTGATAAGTGCATTGGAGATGCTTACAACAGATTGAAGTAAATAAAGATGTTGTTTTGCATATATGATTCAGATTATTCCATTCCTAATGCACAATTAAATTTCCTGTAGGTTCAGTGTTTGTAATGCAAAGCTATGCTTTGGGTGGGGTTGTTTGAAGATAGTGAGATAATAACATTCTGGAACAGCAATGTTGTGTGTTTTACTGAGAAACTAAAGTACACGCACGGGGATTCAAAAGCTGGTGCGTACTTGCATCTTCTAAAATGTGAGCAACTCTTCTGTAATTTCTTTGCCTCACTTTTTTTTTTTTTTTTGTCTTTGCCAAATGGAAGTTGCAAAAGTTTGTATAAATGTTCAGCTCTTCTGTAGCTCGGCAAAGCAGAGCAGCAACGCGAGCACAGCCAGGTCGGGAGTGCTGTGCGAGAGGTCACAGAGCATACTGTACTGCTTAAAACCAAACAAGCTTCAAACATGCTACGCTGTTGACTTCATGTATATTCAGACAGAGCAAACCCACAAATAAGAGGTTCCATAATCACAGATTTTTTTGGAGTCTGAAACATGATGACTTGGTCTCTTACTTGTACTATAAACCACTTTTAGGAAGTCTCAGTTGAAGTAAGGAGGCAAGCAGAGGACTTAAAGGAAGATGGGGAGTGTATTTTCTCTAAAGTCAACAAACTGGATGAAAGGAACTGCACTGTAAGGTAAACATTTCTTAATTTTTGTCTTTAAAGGTTTTCTTTTAGACAACTCTGATCTGATCTTTTCCTGACTCAAACTGGAAGTTTGGCTATGATGATTTCAGAGTTCCTGCAATGTCTTTTCTCCTTGTTTCTCTCCATATACTTCAATGTGCAGGATAGAACCAATGTTGGACTGAAATTTATGGGGACTGTAGTGTGAGCTTGAAGAAATTGTTGAGTATATTACAGTTTGTTTGGAGGCAGATGATTCTTGTGCACATGAAATGATAGTTACAGGGCTTTTTAGGGACAAGTGGGGAACTTAGGGTTTCCCAAAAGAGCTTGTCTGCGTTATCCTTGGTAAAGACAGCATGGAACAGGAAGACAGTAGAGCTGTAAATTGGATTTTTATTGTGCCTTTACAGAATGCAGTATATGAATAGAAGCCACTAAAATTTGTTCACCCGTTTGATGAGTTCCAATTTTCTCTGTTAATTTGTTTTTAATTAAAACTGTACAGTGTTTTCAGACCCTTTTCAAATGTACAACAGTATGTACAATGTACTTAAATCCCCTAAATGTGTAGCAGGCAGGGGGTTGCCCTGCTCCTGGCCCGTGGTGGTGTACGCAGTGATTTCAGCGGTCACTGATCCTGCGGCTGCTGAGCTGAGCTTGTGCACGCTGCTGTCACCGGGTCTGACAGCTCCGGGTTTTGTAACAAAAGGAACACATGTATAACTAAAAGGACTTCTGAGGGCTTTCCTTGGTTCTGTAAGTGGCATTAATCTCTCAAAGGGAGAGGAAATTATGAGCTGTAACAAAGACGTACTCTTAATTGTGATTGTAAAATTTTGTAAAGAATCAGTATTTGTGCATTTATACGATTGTGTTTTGCATTGCTTATGGCTCAGCTGAAGAGACCATCTGCTATTTTTCTAATTTTTTGCAGCCCTTTGTACTTGCCATAGTGATTTCAAAACGAATAGCCCAGGAGGGTGTGAGTGTGTGCGCACGCGTGAGGGATGATATGCTGGAGGGGAGGGGAAGGCGGAGAAGGGAGAGGGAGAGGGGGAGGTGGCAGCACAAGCAGCCGGGAGCAGACAAGCTGCTGTAGGCAGGCAGCATCTCTGGGCAAGTGAAATGATTTCCCTCCACCAGTGCTGAAGCCGAGTCACAAAAGCATGTGAATAATACTCCTACGCCAGCATTTTAGCAGTGTTTGTGCAGCACAATTCTTGCTTTATAATCACGGAATCCATGAAAATCACATGACTGGGCACCAGCTGCAGTAACTTTTTTTCTAAGCTGGAGCCTATTTTGACATACAAGTTCAAACATAGTATTTGGCCATTTTACCGCAGTACAAGAGGTTTTGTGAAATGGTCTCTCTCAATCTGAACACTGATATGCAGAGGGTTGATATGCCTTCTGTATTCAAACAGCTAACTAAATAAAATCCCTGATTTGGGCTTTTAATTCCTGTGTTGTGAACTACCACTGAATGATGATGAATGGCTGCCCTATGGGAAAGAATATGTATTTTCATATGCTCTTTTTTTTAACAAGGCATTCCTGTGCTTAAAAGGAACTGGACTCATGATGCTATGAATTGATTTTATGATTTTTGAGCTGCCCTAAGGCATTTAGTTTTCTATTTTTAAAAGCTAGCAGTCTGCAAATGGCTAGCAAATCTACCTAATTTATGGTATATTCTAGAATTGAATAGTAACCAAGCCTAAGGTCTTCCCTGTGGTCATATTTAGTACTTTCTTTTAAAATCTGGGTTTGGATTAAATTGCTGGCAGCTGTTATTTTGTGCTACTGAGGCCTGTGTGCTATGGTTGCCTTTGTACTACCAGAGCCAGTGTGACCAGGCTAGACACAGGAGTGGCCCTTCAGCATTTGTGGGGATTAAATGTGCAGGGGTTGAGTTGAAGATAATTTGTGAACCTCTTTCATCTTTGAGCTCAGTTTTATCCCTCTGAGGTTACTGAGCACTTTCCATTGAATTCAGGTTTCATCTCCCTTTTAAGAGGAGCTACAATATATTCTTCTGAACTGCATCATTTAATAATTTGGGATATTATTTTTATAGGAAGAGAAAGTTCTGGTCCATAGCAGCCATTATCATCTTCCATTCAAGAGCCAAACCTCTCTTGTTATGAACTTGCAGGGATACAAACAGTCATCTGATATGAAATGAGTGTTTTTATACTGAGGTTTCATGTGATTCTACATATGTTCTTAACTTTAGGATGACTTAAAAGTGTAATATAATTCTTCTGATCTATAAAAATTGGTGGTTTTTTGTTTGTAATGATGCTACTCTTTCAAATTAGTTACAAAATGTTACCTTTTTACAAATGTGAAGTCTGTGCTTATTTAAACATATCTCTTTCTACATTTATAAAATTACTTATACTGATTGTATAATTAACTGTAGAAGTCTCCACAATTTCTAAAATGACATAGGCTTTCAAAAGGTTAAAGAGGGAAGAGTGTGCTCTGATCAATAGTCTGTGGCCTCCTGCAGTATGACATGCACACGTAAAAGTCATTCTGCATCAAAAGAATCATGCTTTATGATCTAATTCTGAAGATTGCCATCTACTAGGAGAGATGTTTACAGCCATTGCTTTTATATAGCTTCTAAGAACATTCCAGTTCTAGCTCTGTTAATTTGTTACTGTGACGTCTATTAAAGTTACATAAGTTCAAAAAGTGAAAAAGGATACATGAGATTACAGGTGGCAGAAAGTATTTCAACATTTAATAGGTGTCAAGTCCAAGAGCATGTGCATGTCAAATGTAGGACTGGGACATGACTCAACTCTAATTAAACACTGCAAAATGTTTCTTTCAATTCTTTCATACCTGAGTAGTTACTCCTGTATGAATTGAGTTCTTGAAGACAGAGGATCAGCCTTTACCATACAAAACCAAAATAAAATAATTTCTTAATGTCTAAGTTGACCTAAATGCCAAGTATAATATTCTAGAAAAATCTCTGACAAGCCAGAAACTGGAGCCTATGGAGAGATTCCCAAGTTCCTTACTAGGCTCTTCATAAGGAAACTCATATTTTAAGACCTAATGATTATCTAGGCTACATGCTCACCAGGTGGTGCAGCAGCAAATTATTGAGGAAGGAAGAAGGACCTTCAGCCATGCAGGAATGTGAATGATCTTATGTCTTCTGAATCGAGTCAAATGGAAAAGAATTTACAAATGGTTGATAGGCCTTTGATGTATGGGGTTTTATATATATATATATCTCAATCATACACATATGGATGTTTGTGTGTATGTATGGCTCACTTCACGAACAAAGATTTGGGAAGGGCTCTCCCCACGTGGGTGTGCCCTTCGAGCCTGCACAGTGGATTTTTTAGCTGAGGCAAAGCGTGTGCGGAACTGGCTCCACCGTTAAAGTCCTAAGGTCCATTTGCCACAGCCGAGCGAGCTTGGACAGTGACAGTGAAGTCCTCAGGACTAGAACCTACAGCCCCCGCTATTCCCAGGAGGTCTCCCATCCAAGTACTGACCAGGGCTGACCCTGCTGAGCTTCCAAGATCTTATGGGGTCGGATGTCAGGGAGGCATTTAACTGCCTTTTGTGTATGTGTATATACACACACATAAAACATACATATGTGTTTTAATAGTTGTTTCTCTTAGCTTTTTCTGTCTTGTGACTACTAGAGGGTTCAGGGATACATATCTATAAGGACTAATTAGCAGTGGGAAAAAAACCCCAACAATCCACAATACATGTTTGGGCAAATTAGTTTCTCATGTAAAATAGACATTGGAAAATAAATTAGAGGTTGGAAATATTCTTAGTAACTACACTGGAGTTCTTCATAACTTCAGTAACTTTAAATTCTATGTTTTGGTTTTGGTGTGTTTTTGGGTTTTTTTTACTGTGGTGTCAAATAAATACAGTACCAATATACAGTGTTAGTATCAGCTTAACTGAGAACTTAGCCACTGAAATTAAAGACTTGAAGGATTGGGGGGTTTTATATCTAGCAAAAAAGGCCATTTGTTTAAATAGTTAATCAGAACTCTGCTTGCAGGCATTGTGTCACAAAGCTATTTTAAACTTCTTTATTTAGAATCACAGAATCCTAGAATGGTTTGAGTTGGAATCATCTATTTCCAACCCTCCTGCCATGGGCAGGGGACCTTCCACTAGTTGTGTTACTCAGAGGCCTATCCAGACTGGTCTTTGACACCTCCAGGCAGGAGTCCATAACCCTCTGGATAACCTGTTCCAGTGCCTCACCACCCTCACATGGAAGAATTTCTTCGTAGTATCTAGTCTAAACCTGCCCTCTTTCAGCTAAAGGCCATCCCCATCCGTCCTATTGCTGAATGACTATGGAAAAGTCTCTCTCCAGTGTTCTTGTAGCCCCCTTTAGGTAATGGAAGGTGCTATAAGGTCTCCCTGGAGCCTTCTCTTCTCCATGCTGAATAGTCCCAGCTCTGCGAGCCTGTCCTCAATGGGAAGGTGTTCCAGCCCTCTGATCAACTTAGTGGCCCTCCTCTGGACTCATTCCAGCAGGTCCATGTCTTTCTTATGCTGGGGGCCCCAGAGCTGGATGCAGTCATCAAAGTGGGGTCTCACAAAAGCAGAGTAGAGGGGAAGAAACCCCTCCCTTGCCCTGCTGGCCACGCTGCTGGTGGTGCAGCCCAGGGCACATTTGGATCCCTGGACTGGGAGTGCACATTGCCAAGTCATTACTGAGCTTTTCATCCACAAACAGGCCAAAGTCTTTCTTCCCAGGGCGAGTCTTGATCCATTCTTGGCCTGTACTTAGGCTTGGGATTGCCCTGACCCAAGAGCACAACCTGGCACTTGGTCTTGTTAAACTTCATGAGATTACTGATATATGTAATTTGCTTTATATCCATTGTTCCAGTCAAATTGAGAAGTTCTTCCTGAATGAACATTGCAGGGCAGGTATGTCTCAGTCATTACAGGGCTTATATAGTTCTGGCAATATCTTTATAAGCAAAATGTTTTCACCCTATTTCTCATAAACAAACATTATGATCTTGTGCAACTGGGTCCTTAGAAATCAGTGAAAAAATGGCTTTGGCAAACATTTCATGCATGTGTTAACAATATTCAATTTGTTATGTTGCAAAAGAAGTGTAACTCTTTACATTTGACCAAATTACAACTGATGTAATTTTTCACATAAATTTTTCTAAAGCAAATAAATATTTTCTATCAGTTTGTCAAGTATGGAATGACTTAAGTAGTATTTTGTAGAAAATAAATTCTAAAAATGCATAATTTTTTTAAGTAATGTGCACTGTACTATCAATTTTTATGTTCACTTTATTCAAGAGCTTTTAAAGTGAAGTGTTTAATATCAGTTTAAAACAAGGACTATTTAAATGTTTAAGCGCTCTTGTTTGAGGAAGGTTTTTCAGTTAAAGGGAGAAGAAAACATGCTTTTTATGTAGCCAGAACATACCAGTTTGATTGACGTAATGCTTCAGATACCTGAATTCCTAATGGTAATGAATTTGCATGTGAAAATGTCTTCTTGCATGAAGTTGGAAATAAAAGAAAAAATTAAAAATTGCTGTTTTCCCTTTCCAGCAAGTTGTGTGCAGCTCTTCATTGTCATCAGAAGGAAGAGCAGAAGAATCAATGTCCATGCTCTCAGGCTCTTAGCTGTTTAAATAAAGACTTTGAGTGCATGAGCTCCTGAAGCCCTTTTTGTTTGCATTAGAATCATAGAATGGCTTGGGTTGGAAGTGACCTTAAAGACTGTGTAGTTCCAACCCTCACGGCCATTGACAAGGGTACCTTCCGCTAGACCACGTTGCTCAAAGCCCCATCCAACCTGATCTTTACCCTTCCAGGGATGGGGCATCAGCAGCTTCTCTGGGCAACCTGTTCCAATGCCCCACTACCTCACAGTAAAGAATTTCTTCCTAAAATCTAATCTAAATATCTCCTCTTTCAGTTTAAAGCCATTCCCCCTGGTCCCATCACTACATGCCCTTGTAACAAGTCCCTTTCCAGGTTTCTCATAGGCCCCTTTGAAGTTCTGGAAGGCCACAATAAGGTCTCCATGGAGCCTTCTCTTGTTCAGGCTGAATAATCCCAACTCTCTCATCCTGTCTTTGTAGGAGAGGTGTTCCATCCCTCTTATCATCTTCCTGGCCCTCCTCTGGACTTGATCCAGCAGGTCCACATACTTAACATTTCTTAACCATGAGATATCGCTTATTAAGGCATCTTTCAGACCAGTTTTGTCATTGTATGTGTCATATGGCAATGATGCAGCACAGTCTGGGCTGTTAAAAAATTTCTATTTTGTCTGAAAATGGGAAAATGCTACTGTGGCTCTTCCTATGCATATAGAGGAGAGAGTCCAACAGCATGTATTCATATATGAGAAGTGCCCTTTCACCTTTCATCTTCCTTGCTTTTCTTTGAGTACTTGTAAAAATAGTTGATGTTTCATTGCCATGAACCACTATGTCTTTCTAGTGCCCTAGTGTATGTGACTGACTAATAACAGATAAAGAAATATCATGCTGTGAGACAATGTGAATCACTGGTACGTGATGGAAGTTGATGGATGTTGATGCTTAAGAACACAGGCCTAAGGTCTGCCTAGGCAGGTTTTCTTTCTTTGACTGAACCAGTAACAGATGCTTGGGGAACATAAACCCAGGGCAAATGAGGAGCCACGCTGCTGGGTATCTTGTCCAGCCTCTACTGGTCTGTCTTTCTTTTAGCTTTATTTTATTTTTAGTGGTGTTGGTTGGTTTTGGTTTTTTACTGCTGTGAAGTACAGAGATTTTCTGTTCATAGAACAGTTTGTGAAATCCAGCTTTTCCTTCTTGTATAGCAGTCATTTCAGGTATACATCACTGTATATGTTGAAGGACAGAAAAAGCTGTCATATGGGTTAAGTTGCATTCATTAAATCTGAATTTCATCTGTTTTATGGCTCATGCATTCAATGATAGGAACTCTTAGGTTTGTGTCTTTATTACTCAGAATCGTTTTCTCACAGTAGCAACTCTTTCCACCTTGGTTTTCACTCCTTTTGTAAATCATCTGGATTTAAACCATCCTATGAATGATGTGATGAGGCAAGTGAAGACTTTGTCTCATGGCAGTGAAATGTTTAAGAGCCTCTGGTGGGAATAAATTTTAATTTTCTTTTTTAGAATCATTGAAAAATATGAATTATCTGTCATCCAGATCACTCTTGTCCATATGTGAAATGACTCTAAGATTATTAATACATCTAAGACACAACTTCTCTGTACTAGCCCAAATTATTCTTTGTCATTTTTACACACTAGTTAGTGCAGCTGCTGAATCTCATTATAAAATTTCTACTTCTTTGCTTAATTTAGATATTATGTTTATGGTTCTGAAGTTCTGCAGATTCATAATGAATTTTTTTTTTTAGTCTTTTTAATTGCTATTCAATTCAACCTTCAAAGGGGACAGTGAGAGGGAAGGAAAAGGGTGGTTGGGTCTTTTGGTAGGCATTACATATTTTCTCTGTTTCACATATAGTGTCTTCAGTTGTGTGTTTTCTCTTAGCATTTATACATCTGGCTTGTTCTTTTTTAAAATATTCATCTCATGGATGTAACTGCCCTTTTCAAAATTAAATACCAGAGTTTAGATGCTTGATCTTTCAAGAATGATTTATTTAAATACATAGGGCCATGGCACAGGGTAGCTCTTCAACTAGTGAAATTTTGAACCAGATTTTTCTCTTACCTCAGGATCAAGGCAGAAGTTGCATAATAATATTGTACCACTTGTAGTCTTTCTCCCTCTTGTTGTCCATTTTAAACTTTCAGGCTGCTTAAGCTGAGAGATATGTGGTTCTTTAAGAGCATCTCAGATGCATTATTTTGGAGTTTGGGGTTGGCTGCACCTAATGAGAGTGTTAAAACTTGCAGGCTCCTGCCATTGCCTCCCCATTCCTCACTCTTGGCAGTAGGCAGCCCAAAGGCTGTCAGGTGCATGTCCTGCAGGTTGGTGTGATGCTGCACTCTGGCTCACTGGCAGCTGCTGGATCTCATTAAATGGGTGTTGGACTGCCTCCAAAGCCTGTGCCTGGTTTACAGTACGCTACAGTAATGCAACCCTGTTCTCCCCCATCCAATTTGCTCATTCTCCACATCCTTGAAAATGTGGATTCTCCGGCTACTTCTGTTAGCTGAATTTTGAATACCCATTTCTAAACTTGAAGGTGGCCACTCCACCTCACAGATCCCCTTTTTTCTACTTCCAGCTTCCTATTGCTGAGTAAAGTTACTTTTGCTTAATTGCTCCTTGCACTTCTGTTCTCTACTGTGCATGCAGGGACAGCTGGGGGTATGTAGGGCCATCATGGAGTAATAAAAGGAAGTGTTGGAGGGTAGTTTCTTATTATAGAAAGTTTTCTCCTCTGCCCCTAAATGTGTTTACCAAGCATGAGAAGCTGGAAAAAAGACCTAAACGTGATTCTGAAGGTACTGAAATGGGGAAGTGGAAGGAACAGCACATAGAAAAGTTTGTAAAGAGGGAAAGAGAGAGGAATTTGTACACAGTAGTTCATTTTTGTGTTCTGATTTCATTTTACTGCTTTCCCTGTGAAGAGGATTAGAATGAAAACCATCTAAAGATGTATGTTTTTGTTGCATTGCATGAAATCCAGCAATCTTCTTGTGGCCCTGTTAATGATAACAGTTGATTAGGGAGATTAGAGATAGAGATACAGTGTCCTGTAGTTATAGCCATAAAAGCATCATGTGCTTATGTATTGTAGATTTTATTTTCCCTTAAGGTACTTGATGAAAAGCGTAATTGGAAATAGGTGACTGATTTGTCTCCTTGGTGCAGCAGTTCATATATTTTTGACATATGGAGTGGCTTTATGGTGTTCTGGTACTAAAAGCTATCCTCTGAAATGTTCGTTCACTTTCTGCTATAAGCCCCTAGGCAACATGGTTATGATTCGCTGTCATGCAGGAGACTGTTTATACCAGCCAATTTGAGTGAAGTTTTGTGCTAAAAAGTAATGTGACAGCTATAACTTCCATTTTTCTGAATGGGCCAGCCAGACTTGCTACAGTCTGTTAACCAGTTGTGTTGTATTATGTACATGGATGTGTTTACTTGAAGTCATTCTCTCCCTCTCTCTCTCTCTCTTGAAATCAAATAGGCAGCTTTGGGAGGCAGAAAAAATTTAAGGGAGGTTATTAACTGGATATCTTAACTGCTCTATGTGATTTTGCATGCAGTTTAAATAACATTTTCCTCTTAAAGTGGTCATCTTTAAAATCATCTTTTAATACATAGTAAAGCCTTATCCACAGCTTCTCTATTAAGTCATTAATGTGTTCTTGCAGAAAAATTGAAAGGAGCTTGAGCTTTGCTCTGATGAAGGCCACGATGCCTTTGATTTCTAAAGATGGAGTGTGGGGGTGGCAATTTGCTCATGGAGCATGAAAGCATTTAGTTCTTTCCCTACAGAATCTCCTGCAAGAGAGAATGCCTGTACACACAACGCATGCAAAGAAATTCAAGCTGGAGGGCTGGATATGAAGATTCTCCTCTAAAATTACAGACTTGCTTATTTGAGCATTGTTCAGAAAGGAGCCAAGTAACACACTGAGCTTTTAGAATCATTGTAAATATTTAAAATATTTAGTTGCGGAAATGCGGATCATGATTTTCACAAATGAGAAGCAAAATCCTTAAAAAGATGAAGGGATTTATAAATTTTGGTAGGTTGGGGTTTTTTGTTGTTTTTCCTTTTTTTAAGAAACAGATCCAGGGGTGGGGGTGGGGGAAAGGAAAAGCTTTGAAGTCTCTGAGATCTTTTCCCTGAGGTCAGAAGTTTCTGGTGATGTAACATACAATACAGACTAAGCCTTCACTTATCAAGGTTAAAGTTGACGGAGCTTGTATGAACTTGTCAATCATAGGAAGCAGGCAAAAACAAGCCAGCTGTTGTGAGGCATGGCTTTGAAAATCCTGTGTTACAGTAAATGAGACGCAGAGGTTGAGACAGATTCAGTTCTGCGAGGCTTTCAAACTGGCTGGCACGTTTGCAAGGATGCAAAGCTCACATATGCAGTGAATATGGGTAAAAAGCTGTAAATCCTGGTAAGATTGTCTTGTCTTTAGTGTTAAAGCATGAAAGAAAGGGCTAGAGGTGCATGCCTTATTTACCTTTTTTGGTTGGTTCTGAACAGAAATTAGCAGCATTAATTCATACAGTGTTTCTTTTGTTCTTCAGGTCTTTGAGCACAGACTGCATCTTCTGTCCCTATCAGCAGTAGCCACAGTAGCAAATTAGGAACGATGCAATGCTTGGTACAGAATTTTATTTTGCTTAGTGTAATCGACTGCTCTGTTCACTGATGGGTTGGGAGCACAGGGGGAAAACGTGAGTTAATTCCAGCTAAGATGCTCTGTGTGCGTATGCTCACACACACGCGCTGTTTTTAGCAGCTTTTGTTTTCACAGTTGGCATCATGCACACTGGAATTAGAAGGCAGTGCCTTTCGAAAGTACTTGTTTTCTGAACCAAGGGCTGCAGTGCTGTTGTTGTGGCTCAGGGTTCCTCTCAGCTAGGGGTGGTGCGAGAGCTTTTCATCTTGTTTTCCTGGCAAGCCTGTTACTGTGAGTGCAGGCTTGCACGAAGACCTTTTCCACAGCAGCAGGATCTATTAGCTGGAAGTGTAAGGGAATTGGATGTGACTATTGGAAGCAAGCGGTGAGTGTGGCTCTGAGGGAAAAGATGGCTATTGAAATGTGTGCATGTGCATGCTAATTGATTTAAATAACTGGTTTAGGGGTTTTTCTTCCTTTAGACATGAGCTGCGTGTTCATTTTGTTGCCTGCCTGAGAAACCCAGGTGACCTAGCTGTTATTCACAAAGTGTTTCATTTTATAGCTTCTCTTCTGTTACCTCATTTTTGTTCAGCTGCAAGCAGCTGTTTTCAGTAGCAATAACAAGAAATAGCAACAGCATATCAGGAAAAAAAGTAGATGAAAAATATCAAAGGAGTGGCATCTGGAATGTAGGGGGATTTTTAGTAAATTTACAAAACAATCATTCTTCTTGGAGCTTCTTTTAATGTGACTGTGATTTCCTTGTTAGCTGTGTTGGAAAGTATTGCCTTTTGTCTCTGCAATGGTTGCCATTTGTGTAAAATGATGGATCTCGTTATACTGTTGGGATATTCTGATGATTGAATTCAGTGTTTAAGTACAGAACACATTAACTGGCTGACTTAAGTGAGTAGAAGTCATTTTAATTCCATACAGGTAATCCCTCTGTGTGCTAGGACAGGCTCATAATAGATAATTTTTATGGCTGTATTCTTACTTGCTTTATCTTTTATCTTTTATTTTTGATGTGTAGCAGAATGGAGGAGGGGCTTTTGTTTTCTGAGCTAAGGAAAGGAAAACATCCCTCACTCTGCCCTTTTGCACAGGATTCTTCCCTTCTGCATAAAGGCTCCTGAGCTGCTCTAAGAAATTTAATTTTAATCGGATTTGATTTTTATTGTGGGGCCATGCCTTTTGCTGTTACCTGTAACTGACTGGCCTACATTCATCTGTCAGCATAACTTTGTCCTGCAAAATTAGAGTGAGGCTGTTGAATTTATTTCAGATTTTAGGGGAGAGAGACATAACATTTTTAGAGAGAAAGAATGCGAGATGGAAACACATTGCATATGTATGTTGCCATGCAGTCAGGAGAGAAGAGAAATTCTGGTGGGAACCATGGACTGGCAAGCAGTGTCTGTTATATTTAATTCTGTGATAAAGCCAGGTGATAATGCAAGGGTTGTTAAGCTAGAGTGACATTTTGCTACATCCCATTGGGTGCAACAACTAAGCTGTATTTAGTGTGAGTGACTAAACAGATAGCTGCCATTGAGGCACAGATAATGTTAACAGGCATTCACAGACAGAATTGAAAAACCAAGACTCGCATGGTGATAAATGTGTTGTGGTGTAACAGTGATGTGCCATGGGATATACTTTGTGAAATATCTTGCTGAGTTTGTACCTTAAGTTGTCTTCTGAAGGCCTTTTTTTTTGGTCTCCTGAGAGAGAGAAAGCATTCTCTTATCATTCATTCAGCATTCATTATGCTTTTCATCTTGGCGTATGCTTTGGGTTTAGGACCATTTGCTGCATTAGTGCTTCTTGGATGGTAGTTGCCATCATCTGTCTCTGCAGACCAAGGCAGTGAACAGCTCTACTTCTTTGTACTGGCTTATGTGCTGTACCTCTTTCTGGCATGACTGTTAGGGTCCAGCCATAATGGTCATTAAATTACCTGTTTTCAAGAGGGTTCTTTATTCTTCATGTTTGTCTTTAAAGATTGCCAACTAGTTTTATAGCCCAAGTTATCATTTAGCATCTTTGGTTATGCTTCACGCGTCACTAGTTGATCAATAGTGTGTGTTGTACTGACTCAGTAGTGATAGTAGATAGTGTTCATCACAAAAATGAACCACTGGTGATATAACTACCCTGGTATTGGATGTACGGATTGTGGTGATGTGTTGTCAGTGTCTCCTTGGCATTGCAATATTAGAACCAATTTAAGAGCTTCAAAACCTTTGGTGTCCTGGAGCCTCTGCAAAAAAAAGGCATGAGACCCAGATGACAATTCACTAATAGAAGTGAGATGTCTACATGAAAGTGAAGTGGTGACTCAAGTTATAATCCGTACAGAACTTGGGTTTGTTTCTAAGTTGGCTGAACAGTTGACTAAACATGATTGTCTAGTGAGATCTGAGATAGCCAAGCATATTCCACTTGGCTTCCAGCTGCCACCTCTTAGAAGAACTGATGCTTTTGAATCTTCAAAGTTTTTGAAATCATAGAAGACACCTACATTGTTGTCTCAAGCAGAACTATACTTTTTAGAAGAAACTACCGTTTATTTCTGGACAATTGCAGAAGTACTTTTGGATCCCACTGTGCCAAGTGCCAGGCAAATACGCAGTGAAAACATAGTTTCAGCACATAAAGTTTGTAGCTGAAAAATTAATGTGTTGGCAAGGGCTGTGCCTATAAACAGGACTTTGTTGTATGCAAAGACAATATTTCACAATTGCTTTAAGCCACATAATTATCTGTTTCAAGCCAGGTCAGGTCCTTGATCCAGTTTTATGTGGGGCGGTACGATTTGTTCTGCAAGTACAATGGAGAGAGCAGGAAGACAAAACTCAAAATGGCCTGAGGAGACTGCCTCTTCTGGCAAAATATCTGCATTAGGTCACCTGAGAGGGACTGCAAAACTTGGCCTTCATTTTCAGGGTGTTTTTGTTATTATAGGGTGAGGACTTTTATGGAGGAATCATACTCAGGTATGAAGGCCTTTTTCCAGTGTAGCTTGTAGTTCTTGAGAAGGAATGTAAGTTAAATCAGAAACAGCCACTCCATTTGCTCTCTTTTGCCAGTGAGTTAGTGCAGGACACTGTTGCTTACATAACCATGCTTATGTTTTATGGTGAAACTTTTGCACAGAGGTCAGGCATTTAAGAAATGATACATTTTTCAAATGTTGGCTAATGCATTTTTGAAATCTTATCTAGTCTGCTATTTTGAAGTATCTTGTGGCACTGTTTGGGTTGGCCTGAAGCATTCTCAAGAAACTGTAAATCAGACAGATAAAAATCAGACACATTGAGTTGACTGAAGCCACTTTCATTTATTGAGATACGACATTGAATCAGATCATTCTACTTCTGTCTAGATTTAGTCAAATCCTGAATAGGGGCAAATGAAGGAAGTGGTTTGGGATTGTTTTTTGTGGCAGCCAAAAATATTTTCTTCTGATAGGCATCTATACATAATGATTCATTTTTGTAATTGCTCATTGACTCCACTGGCAGACTCCTATTAACTTGTGTGTGTAGATAGATAGACAGACAGACAGATAGATAGATATGGTTTAATTTTTATGTGAGAGCTTACATTAATGTTACCTGTCTCTGGTTTGTTAGAATAGCCAGTTGTATTACTGCTTGAGAGACTGTGAGTGTCCAGACTGGGGATGAGAATTTAGGGAGTTTTTTTGCCAGCTCAGTGTTTATTTGGCCTTTACATTTCAGTCTTGAGCATGTATGCCCCAAACTAATGGAACCAAAAGGAAACTGAGATATGTACTTGCCTATTTAGGTAGAAAATACTTCGTGCCAGTGTGGAGATGCACATTCCTACGTTCCCATGTTGAGTGCCTATGGCCAGTGTGTGAAATGTGTGAGCCACAGAACGCAGCTCCTCCCACACTCACGTGGCCCATGAGTGCACAGCCTCTTGTCTGTCCACACAGACCCTCTCTGGATATACTGAGCCCTCATCTAAATGAGAGATTCTCAAAAATGTGGAGGGCTGATTTGTGTAATGAAGCAATGCCTCCTTTTCAGTTAGAAGCATACATTGGTTTTTGCCTCCCACCATTTAGAAATGAAGGTTCCTATAGCTAAATACCAAAAGCAGGTGCAGTAGAAAAGATTTGTGTTAGACTCACCCTTACTGAATATGACTTGGTACCAACAACATAAGACTCTTAATTACACTTCCTTTGCAGTTCAGGTTAAGGGAGTGGAGTAAGTTGCCTGACAGTCAAAGCTGGAATGTCATGGCGTGCTGCGGGTGGGGAACATTGTGTGAGCCCTCCCTGTTCTGTTTCCTCAGAAAGGCTCATGCATTTGGGTAATTGTGGCATTGTATTATGGAGATGGGGGAGATTTGGTTTTGAAGATAACAGGGAGTCTAATGTTTTTGATGTTGATTAGTTTATCTAGAATGAAAATAGTAATTAAGTTAATTGTCATATTTACAGATGATTTAAAACTGTTTTGTGTCTCTCACTTTGTGAAACTTGGTTATAAATGAGAAGTTCCTTTCAGTGGTATGTTATCCTTGCATAATCCTATGAGCCTTATTTCCAAACCAGCTGTATTCTGGGCATATTATTATATGATGCACCAATAGATGTAAAGCAGCTTAGTGGACTTCTCGGTATTGATAATATTGTAACACCTTTACAGGTTCTTGCCACTGTGTTCTCCTGGGGCTTGAAGCTTGTTTTCTTTTCCTCCTTTCTGAACAGTAAGCTTGAATCTCTCCAAAATAATATGATAAGCATGTTTTGCATGAGGCCCCACTCACACTGAATGCAGACTGGCCTCAGTGTTGAATGTAGCCACCACCTTTCCTCAGACCCATTATCTGTGGCACTGCAAAATTTTTGTATGAGGGCACCTGTGTAATCTTTGAATTGTATCTCCATGTTTGCAAATGTGGCATCTGTGCTGTAATTCTTTATTTCCTTTTGCTCAGTTTTGGAAGGTGACAGGACTACTAAAGCATTCATTGCTTCTGATCCAGGGTAATATAATACAGATACATATAGATACACACCAACATATTGCTTACATGTTTTGGATATGAAAATGTGTCAAATCAGTGGTGTACTGTCCTGTTTGCTTCCACCAGCACTCCCACTCCCCGACGTGCATGCCAAGTTCATAGTGTACTTTGCAAACTGGCTGAGGTAATGCATGCGATTGGTGTCTTTGAGACATTTTGTGCCATGCCCTTGATTCTCCTGTGCACCTGAGCCCATCTGTTACAGTCTCATGTCATGGCTAATGGATGTGAACATGAGTACAGAGGCCTGAAGAATTTTTGCATGGGTTAACTAGAAGAAAATTATGCTCTTCATGGCTTATCTGGACAATGAAAAATGCTGATGAAATCACAGTATTTCATACTTAAGGCCTGCAATCTTCATTTGGTAAATATTTCCATTAAAATTAGTGAAACTATTTACAGGCCTGATTCTGCTTACACTGAACTCACTAGGGAAAACCAAGTGACTCCTTATATGCCACATAACCAATTCTGAATAGCATTGGTCTTGCTGGTCTTTTATTGAATTTTTTACTTCACGAAACTGTCCTTCCCCTAGTATTGAAATAGGATTCAATACTGTTTTGTAAAACAGATTTGACTCCGAATTTGTCAGGCAACTTGAAATTGTCTGAACCAACTACGCTTAGGTAAGATCAATATAAAGTGACTTGAATGTCAACAACACTGATCTCCTAGTTCATGTTAAATTGAAAATTTATCTGTTAAAGTGGCATTTTAAGATTTAACACTTAACATGAGACAGGGAGAGAGGTTGTGTATGTGACTGTTCAGGAATCTACATCTAATCAGTTGTCTTTCCACAATACTTAATTTAATTTTTTTTTTTTAAATTTAATTAAAATAGCAATGCAGTGGGTAAATACTCAAATTTTTTTCTTCTTGAATTTATAATGAACTTTAAGCGATTAGTTATTTTATGTGCTTTTATCTCAAATTTTGTTTTCCTACACACTGGTGTTCACTGCCTATAGACTTTCTCAAAACTGATACAGGGATGTTAATAACATGTTTACATTGAAAATTCAGGTAAACCTTATTTTATAAATGGACTGGGAAAGATGCCTCTTTAACAGTCCCCTCAAAAGAAATCTTGGGCAGTGCAGTCTACAGCGTTACTATTTAAAAATATGGAGGCCAGCACAGTCAGTAGCATAAATGATATTAGTCTCTGAAGCCTTTTACTTCTTTGTTGCAGCTTCTTTTCTAAGCTAACAGTGTCTCTTCAGCCTCCTTTAAGCAGAGAGCAAACCTGTCTTCTCTCAGGGCTCCAGAGGTACTTTTTTTTGTGCTGCCTTCTGTTTCTTTCCCGGTTTGTCTTTATCTGGTGAGCACAAATGTACTACCTGTTTTGTGGCAAAGCACAAACCTGGAGGTGCAAAAGCCTGTTTCCTGGCTAGAGAAATAAAAAGTGTCATGTTGGAATAAACCTCCAAATATTTATAAGATAAAGCCTTTCTGGCCATTGTTATTTGTGCTGATAGGGCAAAAGAAGTTCAAGTTTAAAATAAGGGAAATACAATCCTTTCTAAATTTCCTTTTCTGCCTGAGTTTCAGGAGATACTAATTTTCCCATTCGTGGTTTTTTAGCTTTAGGAAACATTTTGTTTGCACTTGTTTCATTTTTCAGCAGTTACACAAAAATTCAACCTCCAGATTCATAATTAAAGTCCATGGTATTCAATTCACATTTTAAAAACACACTGAAGTATTAATTTTGCACCTAGGTAAGAAACTTGTTTTTCACACTTGTTACTGACTCTGGAGCGAGAAGAGAATTAAATTTTGGTATTAGGATTCCTCTTCTGGAGACAGTTTTATTTTCTACCAACATTTGGACACTTGACTGTGCCACAGGAGGTGTGCTGTGCATTTAATAAGCCGTGCACACTGCAGTGCCTCAGGTTACCCGAAGGTTGTGTCATGTCCTGTGGCACTCTGTACCCTAATTTAGCCTGACATTATGTTTTGACTCATCACATTAGATTAGGCACGCTGTGTGTGTATGTACATGAGAGGATGTTTTTGTCTTGTACAGTTACTGTAGATTGGAGGAGCTGGTGTTAAATGTTGGATGTGATCTCGGTGTTCAATCTTCCTGGGGTGGTGTGGTGGCCTTGCTCCGAAGGAAATAAATCAGCAGTGTATTAACAACATGTTCCTTTCTCTAGGCAAGCTGACACAGGGGCCCTGAGGGAAAACTCACGAGAGAAGAAGGATCAGCTGGACCAGAATTTAGGCCACAAGTGGAAGGCATCTGTGAGACCTTTGCATGTGCAAGAACCTACAGTTCTGCCTCACGAGAGTCGAGGCAGGTCTGGGACATTGCCCAGTGATTACAGATACTCTCAGGAAAACGTGAATGAGAAAAGCAAGGATCATAGCCTGCCTCATCTCCCCTGCTCTGAGCCACAGACTTTGAACGAGAACCACTCCTGTCTGGCCCAGGGCAAAGGAGAGGAAAACCATAGGATAGAGCCAGTGCTGCTGAACAAGAAGCGTGGACCTGCTCCTCAGAGGCCACCACCACCTAAAAGAGATAAATACAGGCAACCAGATCATTCTGCACGATCGCTTGGCACCTCTACTGAATCTCTGCTGGTAGCAGCCAGCCAGCCCTTTCCATCATCATCCCCCAGCTCTGCTGAAGTCTTTTCCAGTCACTCCTCTCTCTGTCAGAGTCCTGCACCTTTCAATGGAAAACTGAAGAGTGCTAATCCACAGCAGCTCCAGCAAGTGTCATCCACAGAGAATGTTTGTCAGCACTTAGAAGAAAAAACGAACCTTAGGTCTGAGTCTTCCAAGTATCGGTATCTTCAAAAACCTGGCATGGAGTCATCAAGGTCCCCTTCTCCCCAGTTTGCACCACAGAAGCTCACTGATAAGCCTCCTGTGTCCGTACAGGATGAAAACCCAGCCAGGTACTAGATGTAACTCCTTTACTATTTGATTAACACTTTTTACCTCATTAATGGTTGTCTGTTCATTTTCGTTACACATCCTTCAAGTTCATTAAGTGTGAAGCAGTGCAGCATGTCCTAAGGAGACCAAAGACTTGTGTGAAGTTCCATTTGGTGCCATTAATGTCCTTCAACTGGCCCGCGATTTCTTTTAGTTAACTCACGCTGTTCAGGTGTTACAGCTGATAGTTAATAGAAAAAGAAAGGGAGGAATTCTAAGAATTTTCCACTGTAAGTCCAGGCAAAATCAGAATTGGTGTGGGGGAAAAGCAGATGTGAGAAAGGAAGCTGTATCCTTTGTAAGAGCACCTGTTTTGAAAAACAAAATGTAACATCATGACTGTTTTGTGTTGCTTTTACGATGAAATGTGGCACTTCTGGCAGTCTGCAGAAGGGTCTGCAGTACTTTGTGCTGACACGGACTGAAGACTCAGCAGGAGAACATCAGTCCTTTCCCAAGCTAGATAAACTCGGAGTTAGACAAACCCTCTGAAATAAATTGATTGCTGTGTCTGTCATATGCTGCTAATATCATAAAAGATTATTCTCCCACAAGATACTAAACTCTTCCAGGAAGCTAAGGAATCTTGGTTTTAAATTTTTCAGCACTATAATTCATGGTTAAAGAATGAAAACAAAGCCTCTGAGTTGAATTCATGTAGAAGTTGCTTCTCTGAGCAAAAGTAGTTGGCATAGCTTTTCTCTACTCTAATGTAAATGGTTGAACAGATTCAATCATGCTCTTTTCCAGTGTGTCTTATGACACAGAAAACATGAATCACTTTTTTCCTAAATAGGCCTTGATGTTTTTCCTTTTATGATTGGAGGGAAAAATGAGATTTTATCCTGCAGTGTTTTTAACATGAAGTAATAATATAATTTACAATGAAAAGTGCAACATGTCATGTAAACCCTAGCATCTATGTAAGGTAGATGCCAGTAATGACTTCCTTAATGTATTGCTTTATTAATAGATACTAAGGGTGAATAGAAAGCTAATTGTATTTGTCCTTCCTTTTTGCTAAGCTTTAATTGAAATGAGCACTGAGATGTACCTAATTATATGCCCATATCTGAATGATAATATACTTGCCCTGCAAATCTTTTGCTAACATTTGAAGTTCTTAAGCCCAGACAGCTCTTGTTTCCAAATAATGTATTGCTCTTGGTTAATAATTACATTGCTCACTAAAACAGGTTTGTCCAAAAGGGACAAGCATGGAAGGCAAACCTCTGAACTTTTCTATATGGTATTTATTTCATATGTTTAAAATATGTTAAGCCAATTTATATATGCCATTAATGTGATTTGGTTTATTATTTCTATTGCCTCCTTGTATATGAGCTTTTGGACATGCTAGTTTGCATGCTGTGGGCAGCTAATGTTTGATGATGTCAGCGTGTAGCTGTGTGCTCTTCTTTAAGAAAGGTGTGTCATTTATCAACAGGCCAAACTGAGTGAGTGTGCAGGGTCTCCTGCAGTGTTTTAGATCGAAGGGAAATACCGGTGGTGTGCAGAGCCCAACTGTTGCCAAAGACAGCTGTTTAGCAATAACAAAGATGAAAAGAGTGCATTCAGCAGATGTGCATCAATAGATTTCCAGTAAACCCGTGCTCAGGTCAAGGAGTGACTGTGTCTATGGTTGGGTTAAAGCTTTGGAATGTCCACAGGCAGAGTTGCTGCAAGTCAAAATTTCATGCTGCTGTTCCACAAGTGGAAAACCTTCAGAAGTCAGGAGGATAGTGATTGCAGAAACAATTTTTGAAGCACCTGGTTTTGAACTGTCTTTGTTCTTACTGAAATCAGTTGATTTGATGATGATTTAAGTATCTGGAAAATCTTTGACTAAGCTGAGGGGAATGCACACAGAGTCTCAAAACAGGTGCCGGGCATTTTAGGTGAAGAATTGCAGTCAGCTCACTTCTTGTCTTCCAATAGCCCCACACACATTTATGCACTTGTTTTGTATTTCCCCCAAATTCCAAAATGTGTTCCTCTTCACAGTCTGGAGTTGAAAAGGTAGGGGCTTTATTTAAAAAACAAGCAAAATAAAGGGCTGGAGTGGTGGCAGGCCACTGCCCAGCTCTGCTGCAGTCAGGAAGAGCACCCACGTTTGCAGGCGCAGAGCTGGGGCTGATCAGTGGGCACAGGAACGAGCTCTTTAAAATGACAGTCCCCTTGAATGAAAGCAACCTAACTGAATGGGAGTGGGGAGGTTCAGCCTGGGCTGAAAAACCTGCCCCAAATTTGGATCAGTATGCCAAAGCACTTGTGGAAATGAGATACCTACTGGAAGGCTGCGCATTCATTCAGAGGCAAATATACCTTTAAATACAAGATACAAGTTCTGAAAAATATGAAGTCAAACAGATTCTGCTGTTACCAACAATCGAAAAGTATAAGCTTACTTTTAAGGAAAGTGACACACCCACAGTTAGAGGAAAAGAGACATAGTATGTGCTGGTCACTTATCTGCAAGGCAGCAAGCTACCCAGCCAGATGAAACCAGATATTTTAGCTAGTAGGCAGTGTTCCTTTACTTGCTGTAAAGCTTCCAAACCCACATTATGACAATAATTTCAAACTCTCTGCAAACTCAGAACCACCAAACTAGGCTTCAGTTTTTTACATGGTTTACATACAGTACAGATGTTTCTGTAATGTTATTTAACATGTTATTGTCCAATTTAAAAATCTGAGTTACCCTCCTCTTTAAATAGCTTTCCTTACTGAATGGCTAAGGTGGCCCTTTGTGCTATGCTATACAGAATATTTTCTATAAGCTTCCCTTAAAGGAGTGTCCACAATTGTGTGTTATCCTCTTCAGTGACTGATTTTTCTTCTTCAAGTGGAAAACTAGACACTATGGTGGGATCTATTTATTAAACTTCTATATCATATGGGAATGTTAGAAATACAGATGTTTTTTAATCATGTAGTTAAGTTTTGAATGATTTCCAGGCTTTCCATGTGTGAATATTTGCTATTCTTGTAGCTTAGCAAAGGCATAGCCTGCAGTGGGATGCTTCCATCTGGTCTGTTGTCTCTTGCCTTGGAAGAGCTCAGAATTGAAGTGAGGGCACAAACACCCCAGGCAGCTAAGCTGCCTGTCAGGCCAATAGCCGAGGCCACTGTTGGATGTGTGTCAGGATGTGAAGTTGAGCTCAAGACATGTTTTCCTCTATTTGTGTGGCAGCAAAAGGGTAAAAGGCAGTTCAGCAGCAGCACTGTCTGAAATCTGGGGCCTGGCTGCTGAGATTGGACCCTCGTGTTCATGGAAACAAACAGAAGTCCTGTATCATGAGTGTTATGCAAGACTAATGTTAGGACTGCTTACAAATGAACTAATAATACTATTCAATATACGTAGGCAGAAAAGAAAACCTGTAGACTTAGGGTTAGATGCAGTGCAAGGCATATTCCACTACCTCGGTCTCTCACCTATCTTATTTTATATTTGGACTTCCCCTCTAATTTGCAGATTTGAATTGACATGTAAGGTTCTTCCATTTCTAAAGATGATTTTTTTAAAATTTTCTAGAATTGAAAGGGTTATAGACAACAATACTACAGTGAAAATGGTTCCCATCAAAATCGTTCATTCTGAGAGCAATGCAGAGAAGGAGAGTCGGCAGAGTCTTGTCAGTACTATGGAGCCTCCTGCTTTGCCCAGTGGTTTGGAAAAGGACCAGATCAAAACACTCAGCACTTCTGAGCAATCCTATTCGCGATTCTGTGCTTACACCAGGCAAGGTGTAGAGCCAGAGCCAGAAGCCAGAACAAAACCAGCTGACCCTCAACCAACTGAAGAACCTGGGAGCAACTTGAAGGACAGCAATGCTGCTGTGCAAGCAGCCAGCTATGTAAAGGCCAAAGAAAAGACCTTTGAAGACTGGAAATCAGAAGAACTTGCCAGAGAGATTGTGGGAAGAGATAAATCTCTAGCAGACATACTGGATCCTAATGTGAAAATAAAAACAACGATGGATCTGATGGTTGGTATATTCCCTAAAGATGAACATCTCCTAGAAGAAGCTCAGCAACGCAGGAAGCTCCTGCCAAAAGTTCCTTCTCCAAAAATTTCAGAAGAGAAGTGAGTATTACCTTCTGTAAGCCAGTGTATCCTTGTAAGCTTCTATCCAAAATGTGTCAGTATTCCAATGGGGGTCTGAAGGTGAGGGTCTTCCTACTGCTGAGATTTTGGTCTTTTATATGACCTTTTTGTTAGAATATTAGCCAAACATATGCTACTAATAACACCATTAATGACAGAAACAGAACAGTATTGTACAATATGAAAAATTTCCCAAGACCTGGTTGAATACCATTTTTTGACAACATAAGGAATAATTAACTTTTCCCATTTCATAGCGATTAGATATTTTAGCCAGATCATCCAATCTAGTAACTGG
Source organism: Sakesphorus luctuosus (assembly GCA_013396695.1). Lineage (NCBI taxonomy): Eukaryota > Metazoa > Chordata > Aves > Passeriformes > Thamnophilidae > Sakesphorus > Sakesphorus luctuosus. The sequence continues at coordinate 620,744 of VWZD01006342.1, forward strand.
ATAGAGAATATTCTAGCCTTTTTTATGTGCTGAAAATTTACAAAGCTAACTTGAAGTGGGCATGAGGTGTTTCCTGGTAGTGAATGAGATCAAAGGAAGAAAATAATTAAATTCCATCAGTGTTGATGTTCTGTGGTTTTTATTTTCTTGGTACAAGTTATCAGATAAGTTGCAGCCTTCTAGAGAAGTCTATGTGTGATTCCACAATGGAAAAGTTAAATAGTTAAATTGTAGTATTCTACATTTGGCAGTCCAAAAGTATGCTCTCTGACACCAAAGGTCTTTGCACTACTTTGTAAAATGTAGCTTTAAATTTTCTTTCTAGGTGAGATATCTTAGATCCATTTCACTTCTTGTAACAGTGACAGGTCTTCTGCACAACTTCCGTTTTAGCTTTTTCTGGTCATGTACTGAGTTCATACAAATTTTCTTTTCAGACAGCATTTATTTATCCTATTTACATAGGTAATGGCTTTCTGTTGAACCCTCTGCTTCCTTGGTAAAATGATGGCTCTAAAAGACTGTCCTTTCTTTTCATTGATTAGTGTGTCAAGGCAGTTAATGAAAGTTTTTACTTTTTCCCAGGAAAGAGGAGCAGAACACACCGTCTGCCATCTCCCTGACAACCAATTCTACTTACTACAGCACATCTGCACCAAAGGCAGAGCTGCTGATTAAAATGAAGGACATGCAGGAGCAGCAGCAACAGCAGCAGAGTGAGGATGATTCTGAAGATGAGTTGGATCATGACTTGTCAGAGAAGAAGGTAGAAAATGTTTCTAACTAAGCATAATAGGAGGCTCTGAGTTCTGTGCATTTCATTAACTGTGAATTTGTTAGGGTGAATACTCTTCACCAAAAGGCCTTCTAGATGTACAGGATGACTTGGGAAGATTAACCTTTTTGTTGTTGGGGGTTTTTTTGTTTGGTTGGTTTTTTAGCTTTTGATGGTGAGTTAAGTGTCCAGCTGTGAATTTAGGAACTTGATATTAGGTGCTTCTTGCAACTTGATACAGAGAAGGAACATACACACATACCTTTCTTTTTTTTCCCTCGACATCTGTTTTCATGAGCAGCAAACCACTTGGCCCTCTATTTCTTCTACTTCCCAAATTAATTACCATTGTAGGAGTTAGCTAATCAGCTTGGTGGATTCAGTGGAAGTGACTTGTCACAAGGGAGGCAGTCTTCTCTACTCTTGTGCCTCCCCATTCTTTGGTATTTTATTTCTGATTGAAGGTCAGCATAATCCCCTAGATATTAAAATGATGCTCTTACATTTTTGTGGGTTGAGAAAGTGTTGTCCTACGTTAAAATCATTAGACTCATCTCAATAGTGATTGGGCACAGTATATTTTAATCATACATCACAATACAGATAAGCTGGAGGAAATGGTCTGTTTGATCAAGTAAAGTGATGTAGTTTAACTCTGTTTACCTAGACCAGTAATGCAATGCTGTGCAGACCTTTTCTGTTGGTCAGCTCTCTGCTTAATAATCAGCCTCCAGAGTGAAAATCCAATCCCCAAGACATGTCTGTTAATTATTAGGAATATATTTAATTGCTAAGAATGAGAGATTTTGTAGACAATTCCTACCTCTGGTTTAGTGCAGGAGTGGCTGCCACTGCATTTGAGGGGGCTGCTGTGTGTTCTGTTACCTCTGTTTTATTTTAATCTCCCCCTGCTGCTTCTGCATTGCACGGTTCAATATGCTGTGCACTGCCGGGGGCGTGAGGTGTCTGCAGCAGGAGACCTTCCCTTACCCTCTTGCCAGACAACCACTGAATCCAACAGCTGTGCTATTTAGACAAATTAAGGATTTCACTTCATTTTAAGTATAATTTGGTTTTAACTGGTGCCACACATGACTGTCACATTCATCATTTTTGCTAGAATTAGTTTCATTCTCATTAATTATGGAGTAGGAGAGAGGGAAAATGAAATACTTCTTGTTTGCCCAACAAACTAAATGCTAAAACTTTTATAAGCAAAAGTGCCAGTTATTTCTGTTCATTTCTTAACAGCAAAATCATGTTCTCCCTTTTCCTATTCCTCCATCCATTCCCTCAGCTGCAGTTATAAACCAGTTATATGAGATAGGAAATTTTTCATGAAGAGCTTTTAGCAGTACTCTTCCATCTTCTCTAAGTATGCATGTTGTCATAGGCACACACACACACACACACACTGCTGCTCGCTTCTCTCCCTGCTCTTCCACATGCGCTCAGTTCAATGGGCTTTCATTATGGATCTTGTCAGAAAACATATAAAACTTACGATAAGTGGGTCAAGGCATCTTTATACAACAGACAGAATATGTAGCTTGGCTCAGCTTTGTGTATTTGGCAACAGTTTAGGAAGGGATTATTAAGGACCTGAACACTTTAATAGCACACTTTACCACTTAAGTTATTTTATAGGGGGCATACACCCAGAAACTGTTATTTGCTTCATGGAAACTGGGCAGTTCTGTTACGAGATATCTTAATTGCAGTCTACTGTGGAATGATTGTAGTATTTGTCATTCTCTGCTCTGCAAACCAGAAATGTGTGGTGCTTTTTTTTTATTATTACTTTCTAAATAAGTCTAGGAATTTCATATATAGTTGTTAATTTTTTTATTTTTGGCTCTTTTCCTGTATTCACAGCTAGCAGGAATGGAATGTATGTGTCTCCTGTACTGAGTTCAGTGTAGTATTGCCACAATTATAAAATACCGATCGGGTGTTGAAAATGCTGTAAGAGGAAATCCATGTGTGACTGAGTAGGAAGTTTCCCCTTTGCCTTTAGGAAAGATTCAGCAGCTCCCGAAGAGTATAAAAACAATTGAAGAGTACCACATTTTTCTGGTTTTAGGCCTGAATTCATTAGGAATAGTGTGGTGTGATGAGAGCAGAGTATAATTTACATCAAGTATGCCAAACAGTGAACCACCTGAGCAGTGCTCTGCTGAGCTACTTTCTGTGTTGCTAGTCAGATCAGGAAGAAGTACTAGGGGAAAATTAGGTTTTCTTTTATTGTGTTCTGGTATAGAAGTCACAGCTATAAATTATTCATCTGCCAGTTTCAAGATGTAGATTGCTGCTCTTCTGGCTCAATAGATATGAAACAATACAGGTTTTCTGCTGGTTAGCAAGAGCTCGTAGGGAGCACACAGTTGCTGCATGCAGAGGCTGCTTCATTTGGGTGGGAAGCAATCAGTGATCATAATCCAATTCTTAACAGATATGACAGTCTTAGAGAGTATTTTTGGCCTTCTCACCTGCAAAACTGGTCCTTTAGAAGCTTCAGTTGCCTGGGGATATCTAAACAGGATGTTACTGGGAAAATGGCTTCTTTCCTTTTTTCTAAAGAAATAAACTGAGAGCGCTGAACTGGACTGTCAAACTAGATCAGTAAATATTGAGCACACATACAGCTTTTTTTCATTAGAGAAAGTTGCAGCACAGCTGCAGAAGTGGAAAGACTCGAGATAATAACATAGGGCACAACAGTATCCTGTTGTGTTTCAAATGGTGAAACAGCAGCATAGTGCATGTCATCTGAGGGAAATGAGAGCATAGCACTGTGACCTACATAATCGAAATCAAACTGCATTTGCATTGAGAGAAGGGGGAAAAAAATCAAATCCTGCAGATTAATCAGTCAGTAAAGCAGGCATCTGTAGAACTGCTTACTACCTTAATCTTTTGGGCACCCAAGCTAACAGATAACTCAAATCCTGATTAACCTGGACTGAGTACATTGAATCAAAAAGGAGAAAACCAGTATGGATAATTCAAGAGTTGAATTTCTACTTTCAAGAAGGCTGATGAATTTTCAGGGCGTAGTTGCTTTCTGTTAAAAAGACAGACTATTTTGTTTGGGGTTTTTTGTTCCCAAAATAAATTGCAATGACAGTTCAGTGGCCTCTGAGAGTGGCAGCTGGTATCAGTATGTTTCTCAGTAATCATGAAGGCTTGTAATCAGATTTGCATTTAGAAAGCAGAGTTCCTAAAGAATGTCATGAGTAGTTTAACGAAAAAAAAAAGGCAAGGTACTGTGAAATAATGACCATTTTAAAAGATGTAATTTTCATTCAGATATTGCACTGACGTGTGTGTTTATAAAATGCTTTGGGTATTTTTCTTACCTGAAATTAGCTGTGTACCAAATAGGCATCTACATTTAAATGAATGATGCATCTTTAGGTTGTTATTCATTTCATGTTAGGGTAGACAACTAACTGAACTGACTTCCACCCCTTGTGCACAAGCAAAAGCTAATGGGTATCTGAGAAACAGGTCCTCTTGCCCAAATGAAGCAGAGGAGCTGGGCAGCACAGATTGACCACAGGTCTCTGAGGGAGAAGGTCTGGGTTCTTGGTCTGGTTCTGCTCATGATGTACCTGACAAGCTTTTTGTAAGGCAGTGTATGTGCAGTGGGGGGCTGTGGTACAGAACCCCCCCAAACTGCAAGTGAGGTGGTAGATTCACCTGGCATGGGTCAGTGACAGCCAGAGGCCCTTGTCTGGTCCTTTGGCAGAGCCCCTTTGCACAGTTCTGCTTTGTGCAACACAGTGGCTTCTGTTCCTTGTTCTGTGCCGTAGGGATTATGATTTCCCTACAGAAGTGTTGTAAGGCACTGTTAACACTAAGATTTTCTGAGATGGAAGGACTGCTATTGGAGGAACACTAATACTATGCAGAAAGGAAAAAAAGCTACACAGTGCCCTAGTTTTAACTGCATCATGTGCAAAATGCAGAATTGTTTTGCCAGTACTGTGTATCTTCATAACTGAGCTCTTCAGCAAGGTGTTATGGACATAGTATTTATAGAGAAAAAGATATGCTGTTCCATAGCAGGCTTTGAACTGTTTAAAGAAGCAGGAACACTTGTTGATGGGGTGGAATTCCTTCATCTTTTGCCACAAAGGTAATTTGCTTTAATACAGATCTCAAGCTGAACATTGTAAAGCTGTGTCTTGAACCTTTGAATCCAGAATTATAAACCTTAGAGATACACTTAGATATGTATTTATTTGTAATGCACTCATTGTCAAAGCCTCTTGGGAATTTAAGATGTACTCAAGTGCTAGCTGACATGACTTTCAGAAGTAGGGAAAAATGTAGTAGTGCTAACAAATTCTTATCCTCTTTATTTCCACAGCAAGAACTTATTGACAGCATCAGTAGGAAGCTGCAGGTGCTGAGAGAAGCACGGGAGACACTTCTGGAAGACATCCAAGCAAACAATATACTAGGGGAAGAGGTAGAGGCCATTGTGAAAGAAGTCTGCAAACCAAATGAGTTTGACAAATTCAAGATGTTTATTGGTGACCTTGACAAAGTGGTCAACCTCCTTCTGTCACTGTCCGGTCGTCTGGCCCGAGTCGAAAATGCCCTCAATAACCTGGATGATAATACCTCTCCAGAGGAACGGGTGAGAAAGGCCAACAGTAGTATCACTGCATTTAGGGCAGCTGGTGTGGGGGTTTTTGTTTGGATTTGTTTATCTGAATTGCAGAGCTCAAGAGGAAGGATAGTGAGTGGATGAACCTCATAAGGCTATTTTAAAATTTTTTTTAGATTTCTTAAATTTTTTTCTTTTTGCCTTGGTTTTCTTGGAATACTAAAATTAAAAGTGACTTGCTAAGAAAAAGTGGGTTTGGGGTGCAATATACTGAAAAACAGACTTGCTGGCAAAAGTTTAAAGAAAGAGGCAGTCTACTGATAAAAGCATAAAAAGGAGGCAAACAAAAATATTCTAGCAATTCAAGATGGGAATAGGAGTGTTCATGCTGTAATGCAGAAAGCTCACAGACTTCTTTATACTCAAAAAGAATCTTGATACAAATCTACATGGTTGTTAAAAATAAAATGTTTTCTCATCTACTACAGCTTTCTCCACAATGCCTAGCAAGGAACAAGATCAAGAAAAAAAAGAAGGGCAAGTCTTTAAAAAAAAATAAAGGAGGGGGGGATGGGCAAGAGAGGAGGCATTGCAAAAAGAATTTTTCACTAGAAAACATGTTTTACCCAACCAGAATAGCCTGATAATGATGTGAAGGAATCCCAGCAGATGTAAAAATTTCAGAAGCAGGAATATTCAAGGTGCTCCTACCTGTTGGATCCCACCTCTGCTTGCAGCAATTTATTTAGCTTCAAATCCCATCAGGCCTTAGCTGGGAAGGAGAAAGATTGCAATGCAGATATGCACCAAAGGAGAGATACAGATATGTGTGAAACTTAGGCTAAAATAAACAGCGGGTGGAAGGTGTTTGTGTGTCAAGTGATTTTAACTTCTACACTTAAATGAATGTGAAATAGGATTTTTGGCTTCTAGCTGTGGGCTGAAATGCCAATAGTCCACCAAAGTGTTGTAACAGAATTTTTTCCACAAGGTGTGGCTTCATGTTGTGTTTGTTCAGCATGCTCCATTTTTTCACCCCTAAGAACGAGTAAGGGCTGGGACTAATCTGAAGCTGTGCTTTTGCTGTTTGGCCCTAACATACTTGTTCAGATCCCTCTCTGACTGAGGCAAAGGGAAGATATTTGACAACTTATTAGAGGGTAGATCAAAGCTTCTGGCACTTAAAGAAATTTAATTTCTTGTTAGACTTTTTTTTCAGATGTGTAATGGGGAAAGAGCTACCAGATGATATGTGCATATAGGAAACACAGTTTGAGAGTTGTGATAAAATTAGCCTAATGGCTAGATGAGGAAAAGGAAGACAGTGTAGTAAGGACAGTCAGAAATTGCGTACTCTGCTGCCAAATTTATAGTGACAGAAATTCAAATTCCTAATGTATTTTATTTCCCATTCATCTTCTCATGCGCTGACACTTAAGTCTTGCCATAGTAACATCAGAAATCCATCAGAGATCATCAGGAGAGATCCAACAGGAGGTGAATCAAAACTAGCCCTGGAGGGAAAGACTTGGAGGTGTTCGTGGGCAAAAAAGCTCTGTGTGACTCCGCGATGTATACTTGCAGCTCAGAGAGCCAAATGTGCCCTGGGCTGCATCACCAGCTGTGTGGCCAGCAGGGTGAGGGAGGGGATTCCACCCCTCTGCTGTGCTCTTGTGAGAACCTACCTGGACTGCTACATCCAGCTCTGGGGCTACCAACAGAAGAAAGACGTGGACTTGTTGGAACATGTCCAGAGGAGGCCACTAAATTGATCAGAGGGCTAGAACACCTCTCCTATGAAGACAGACAGAGAGCTGGGGCTGTTCAGCCTGGTGAAGAGAATACAAAGGAGATCTTACAGAACCCTTCCAGTTCCTAAGGAGGGGCTTGAGAGGGACTTTTTACGAGGTCGTGTAGTGATAGGACAAGGGGGAATGGTCTTAAGCTGAAGGAGGGCAGGTTTAGATTAGATATTAAGAAATTCTTTACTGAGGGTGGTGAGGCACTGGAACAGGTTACTCAAAGCAATCATAGACTCCCCATCCTTGAAAAAGTTCAAGACCAGGTTGGGTGGGGCTTTGAGCAACTTGGTCTGGTGAAAGGTGTTCCTGCCATGGCAGGGAGGTTGGAAATAGATGATCTTTAGGGTCCCTTTCAACCCAAACTATTCTGTGGTTCTGTGAAATATATGTAGAAGTGTTGGTCAGAGATGTTTCTCAGATGGATCAGGTCCTGGGGTACTTTAGTTATAAATCTTCTGTGTGTAGGGTTACATGTGCATGTCTTTGAATTTAGACTGGCACATGTGTTTTTTGTAGTTGTCCTTCAGTATCTTGTAGGTCAAATGATAGTATTTGGTGAACCACTAATACACCATATAAACAGAACAGAGGATTTTACTTCCATCCCTGGGGATCCTATCACTGATTTTTTTTTTTTTTAAATTGATGTTGTCTAATAAACATTGCTCTGATAGCTTTCCATTTTCTAGGAACCAGCAGCAGCTTAGCAGACTTTCTAAATAAAAGTGGTCAAATAATCACTGCTGAATTAATATTCTGACCATTAGATGCTCTGTCATAGGTCTTTTTTTGTCACAGGAAACAGTATCAATTCTAGGTTCTAAAAGGAGCTTCATCTGAAAGAGTTACCAGCCCCCTTCCTTTCACACAGTGAGGCCAGTGTCTTCTCAATACTTGCCTTGTCTGTTGAGAATGCTGGAGCACTGAACCAGTAGCCCACAGATGTGATTAGGTGCCTAGACCCCCAAGACCTGCAAGACTAGGGTCAAGTACCAAGGATAGTAGTTTAGGAACTGGATGCTGGGAAGTCACATACATGGAGGGACTTCATCTTTGTATAGCTGTGGTTCAAAACAGCAAACAGTTCTTGAGAAAGATTCTTAATAGAAAGAGTGAAAGGTTGTTCTGTCAGAGGAGCTTCTGATGGACCTGTGTTGGCTGGGACTTCAGAGCAGTGCTAACTGCAAAAACCTCTTTTGCATTCTGCTTGGCTTTAGTGAGTTGAGGGTTAGGGTTAGGGAAACAACCTGACACCATTTACTCCATTAGCCTGGGTGAGCTGTTTACCTGTTACTCAGAGAACATCCTCAAGAATGGTGATTTGAGCCTGTTACAGTGTGTTTCCCTTTACCCCTCAAAGTAGATTTTCTGGTGTCAATCAAGAGGTATCTCATCTGCTTTCTTCCTTTGTGCATCCTGCTTTTTGCCTAGGTTTCCATGAAACCTCCACAGGGGCAGAGGTACTAAGGTGTCATGACAAGTTTATAACATAAATAGTGTTTGCTTTTCTTAAACTTACCAGGTGATTCGTGTTCATCCTAAAGTCACGCTATAGGCTTGGTAGAAGAAACCATGCAACTTAAATGTCAGGAATTGTTATAAAGGGCTAAACATTTGATTGTTCTGTTCTTTGACAGTGATAACAAGTGGCTTGAAAAACAGTGCTGTTTCATCACAGGGTTATGCAGGTAGCTCTACAGTTGAGGTACCAGCTGGTTGATATATACCCTCTTGTGTTCATGGCATTCTATGTAGCTCAACACACACAGCCAAGGCTGCTATGGAGAGCAGTGTAGCCACAGTCTAGAGCTTGGGCCTCTCTGCTCGTTGCCCTGGTGAACTTAGTAAATCTGTACTTCCATCTCTTTGCAGCAGATAGTTCTGCTTGCAACTTGCAGGAGGATTTTTTTTCCCCTAGCATAAGCTCTAAGGAAGATTAAACTGTTTTTTCTCATAGTATGTGATTTCTGTGACATGTCTTCCTTAGCTGTCTTGACTCCTGAGTTAATCTAGGCTCTGTATTTTAAGTACATTGAGAGCACAAATCTGAAAACATTTCATTCTTGAGCTTTGGGCTGTCTATAGAAAAAGAGGCAGCACAGGATACATGTGCAGCCCTGGCAGGTAGGTTTATTAAAGCTCAATGATCTGTATCCCCCTTTTTCTCATACTTCCATCTTAAAAGACTCTGGTTTGTAGTCTACAAAAACACTTATCTTTAAATCCTTCAGGCTTATTAAATAGCATGTGTGATTTAACAGAAAGTGCAAATGAAAAAATGGATGCGTTTGTTTGAACACACTGAGGTTTATTTGAAGACAGCTTCTCAAAGAAAATTAATTTCTAAAGCAAAGCTAGAGGTTATGGATTGGTACATCTTAGGGGCACTTTTTAATTAAGTTCAGAAATCTGTACAGGAATTTTTGATGTCAGAGTAGGCCGGTCATACTCTGGCACTTGGAAAAGACATTCACTTCTAGGCAGTCATCTGAAATAGGTCAGATTAATGATGCTTCTGTTTCTTTCCATATCCTGCTAAAGGAGTATAGCCAAGTGATTAAGGTGGGACTGTTGACTGTGTAAACAGGGGGAGAGGAACCTCCCCCTCCTTGCTCACACATCTTTGTGAATGGGATATAGTTGCTGTCCTCTGCAGTCTTATTCTGTGTATGTTTCTTCATTCAGCCTCCCTTTTTCCAATTTTGTCTCTTGTGAAGCCACAAAGGAGAAAGTTTACAGCCCTTTTGGTTTGGTTTGGTTTTTGCTTCCATTCTGTTTTCTTGCCTCAGCTTTCTCTCTTGCTTGTGTCTGAAGAACACACAACTTCACAAAGTCTCATAGGAAAGGCATGTGGATGCAACAGAATTGCTAAATACAGAGTCAGGAGCTGTGTAAGAACAAATTACTGCATTAATTGGTCTGTTTCTGGGTTCTGTAACCACAGCTGTCAGTGCTGTATATTGAAGATGTAAGACATTGCTGAGTGAAGTCCAATTTGAAGAATTTTAATTTTAAAGGCAACCATTTTAGACAGCTGTTTTGCACTATTAAATAGCAAAGCAGTCTTTGAAGTAATTGCTGTTGAGGCAAATAGAAGTTAATAGTGCATGTTTCATTGATTTACTACATTTTTTTCTGTTTGTTAATGCATTTTATTAGAACAAATTTTAGGGAGCACTCCTCTTCTAGTTTTCTAGGTATTCAGGGAAGTCTTTGACTTTGCAGATAAAGTAGACTTGAGACTTAAACACTGAAGCTGTTGTCCCAGCTTGGTGAACCCAGTGAATTTTTAACTGTTTTTCTTTTCTCCTAAGCGGACATTGGTAGATAAACAAAAGCTGCTGACCCAGCAACATGAAGATGCAAAGGAACTGAAGGAAAACCTGGATCGTCGAGAGCGTGTTGTCTTAGACATTTTAGCAAACTACTTGAGTGAGGAGAACTTAGCAGACTATGAGCACTTTGTGAAAATGAAGTCGGCCCTCATCATTGAGCAGCGAGAGCTTGAGGACAAGATCAAGCTGGGGGAAGAACAGCTGAAGTGTCTGACCGACAGCCTCCAACCCGAACGGCTCAAATAAGGGGGCTGGTTTGACCAACGATGTGAAGAACGGGAAAGAAGGAAGGGATGGGGGAGTTTCTAAGTATACAAATGGGTATCTTGGCCTGCCTGTGCATCTGGTAGAGAAACAAGTGCACAAGAGAAAAATAGCTCTCACAACAGCAATAATGCTCTTTCATTTTTTTGGGAATGACGTATTTAATTTTTTAGAACACATTTTTATTGCTGGACTCTACAGCTGTTTCTCATTGCTTGACTTGCAGAAAGCTCCACAGAAAAGGACAGACTCTCAGCCTTACTGCTCAGTATGCTCAAAGTCTGTGGCAGTTGTGCATGCAAACAGTGGTTTTTAGGATAGGTTGTATACTTTCTTTATGTTCAGATGCTGCACAGACTGCTGGGAAACCCAACAGCAATTCATGAACGCACACAAATTTAGAAGCTCTACATGTAGTGGGTTTTTATTTTTTTTAAGACACATTAAATAGGGGAAGTGTGTATCTCATAGCTAATATATTCAGATTGCTGAAATGTAGTGTCACTCTGATCCTGTGGCATCAGACACTTTTTTTGTAATATTGTATATCGGATGGCACTTTCCCCTTTATAAATAACTTTAAAATCGATTTCAGTTAAACACTTCTTAAATCAGCTTGCAAATTACCTAATGGCTACCTTGCTGAAGATTTTTTAAAATTATTTTGCAAAACATATTTGTACACCCTCTTAATGCAATGCAAGTGATTTTCTTTACCAAGTTGTACTTGATTTAAGAAACAGGCTGGAAGTATTGTGCTGATTTTATCCACAACATTTTTCATCTAAATTACTTAGAAGGTTCATTTGCTTTTTCTTGTGCTTTTTATGCATGTTTTTATTATTCTCCTCCCAAACCCACTACACTTCATGAAAACAAATGTGCATTAAGGACACTGCTTCTATTTTTATTCTGATTGCTCAACATTGTGGTGGTTTTATATAGACAGTTAAGTTATATTGAAGTTGACCTACATGATGCTGTTCATTCCTCTTTTTCAGACTACGGAATCCAATATAAACACTTCTGCCATGTAAATACTGTGTATTACTTGGAGCAACTCTGCATTGTAACTGTGAACATAAATGGGGCTGTTTGTTTGCTTTTTCCACTGCACAATGATAAAGGAGAGGATGCGAGTTCACAGTATCACGTTACTGCTTGTGTTCTCATAATGCTGCCGTTGATCATTTCCAGTAGCTCTAAAAAGAGGTGCTAACTCATGTTTTAGCGCAGTAATAGGTTATGCTGACTTGCTTAGATACCTACGGAGAAATTCTGTAGTGTTTAAATGTCAAGTTCTGTGTTACGATACAGTTTTGCAGACAATGGAAGTTTTTGATGACTTTGTGTATATGCCATTTACATTGTAGTAACAACAACATTTCTCTCTCCTCAGACAAACAGGTTCCCCAACAAGAAGCCATTTTCAGGGCTGATGTGAATGCCAGTCTGTAGCTAAGCAGGCTGAAAACACAAGTAGTCAGCTGTTGAAAAGAGAGGGAAGAATTCTTCCCACTACTCCTGCAGTATGGCAGCATTCACAAGAGTTTTTCTGTCCTTCTTACCTGAATCGTCTCTTTTGTGAGGAGAGAACTGGAGAGGTGCTGATCAGTTAATTCCTTGCGAGTTGGAGAACTGGGGAGCAAAAATCCTCTGGAACCAGTTCCTTTATAGACAGGTGCAAACATTAAAAGGACTGTTGCTCCCTCGCCATGCCCCCACCTTATAGTGCACTACTTTGTATACCTGGACCAAATCTTTAATTGAATGATGTTAATGTGTATCAGTTGGGGTCAAATGGAGCTACCATTTTACAAGACCTACAGCTGACCTTATTTCTCCCTCCTAGTTCAGAAATGTAGTCTTCTGGCATCTCACAGTTATATGCTGCTATGTTCCTAGGACAAGTAATCCCTTTGTCCTTAAACTTATCCCTTAACCATAACAGACCCAAAACTAAACATAAATTATGCTTGTCTTTTAGCTTGGAGAAAAGTGTGCATTGTTTTGTCTGTGGCATTTTAAAAATTTTACATATTGTGGTTACTCTGAAATGTGTATGTGAAATGTGAATAATAATATAATTGCAATGTGTTTGTATACAGTACTTTGATTTAGATCTCTGATAAAAGGTAGCAATATTGTGAAAGCTGTATCTATTATCCTTTTCACAGAACAGTTGCGTAGACACCGTTATTTCCTTTCCTTTTTTAAAACTGTTGAAAATCTCTCACCCTGGGAAATCTGAAGGTTGTTGCCTCCCAATGTTATATGTAAATCTGTAAATAGCTATACTTTTGCTTTTTGGAAAAATCTGGTGCTAATGTTTTGCCTTTGGCATCCTGGGGATGGCTGTTCCTTCATCCTTTGTTGTTTTCAATTATAGATCTCTTTGTATAGTGAAAGATTTCCACAATGCTTCTTCAACTGTTTGGATCCTGCAGCCCAGAGTGAAAATGTACAGTTTTCCTGCCTGACACTTAACACTGACAAGTGGTATTGCTTGACTTTGAGAAAATAAACTGTATATTTCAATGTAGAGTTAATCTTTGTGTGCAGTTTTAATGTCAAAAGCTACTGCTTTGCTTTGCAGTGTTGACCATCTTGTGGTGCCTGTCAACAGTGCTTTGAGCTTTAAAGACCAGGTCAGTTGTCTCATGGTCTGAAGCAGCTTGCTGTCTTTTCACAGCTTATTTAACATGTTGAGTAATAGATTGTTCTCAAGTTCCCATTGTAAGTAAGTACCAGAAATGTGTTCATGTCTATTTAGTATTTTAAGTGTGTGAATATAAGATGGCAGAAAGGAAAATGTGTTATGAAGTACATAAAATAAATCAATCTCTCACCATTTACAGAGTCTATACCAGGGAAACAGTTTATAGTTTTCTACTTGGGCAATTACACTGTTTCAGCTTCATCCTGTGCTTAGAATGGATACTTCATATGGAAATACATCAGTGGTGCTCAAGATTTTTTGCAAGAGTGGATCACTGTGAACTGTCCAACTCTAGCAGACTTCCACAGAAACTGTTGAATTTCACTTTAATGGGGGTTCTCAGATTAACTGCAGAATCTTTTGCCTTAATGGGAAACACTGTCAAGTGTGCACAGATTTGTAGTTGATGGGACCATAGATCACAGGATCATAGCTTGATAAATTATCCTGGAAATTAATTGTCTGTAATTGTGTATGAAGGTCTTTGTCATAGAAATTTATCTGAGAAAAGGAAGTTAAGGAAGAAAAAATACTTGAGTATTTGTAGGATTTTTCTAAACTTCCTATTCACCCCTTTCTTTTCCCTCTCTTTGTACACCGACCCATCTGTTTGTGCCTGTTTTCCTGAGCAACAGGTGTAATCCAGGATTGCAGCTCCAGGGGAATAACAGTCTAGTTTCTGTGTACTGTTTGAATTCTAAAAAATTGCTTGTCTTTAAACTGAAATTAGGCTCTTTAATTTCTGTTGTCAAATATTTGAGACCCTCAGGTTTCAAGAGAGTCACCATTTCATGGTGTTCTTTCCTAATCAAGCTGTAGTGATTAATTTTGGTGTAGTTAATTGTCTCAGTTTTTACAGCTGAAGTAGCGGTTGACAATCCAGTAGCTCTAGCAAGGCCCTGTGATATGTAGTAGATTAGCAGCTCTTATTTTAGTGTCTGGTCATTTATTGCATAAGTTCAGAGGTTTGTTCTAATTATGGGCTTCTCAGTTGTGGAGATTTTTTTAGAGTATAAATTGGTTTTTCTACATACTTGGGTGGAATATGCCCACAGAGTAGATGTTATAAAAATTAATAATTACATTTTTAAAGTATTGGATTATATATTGTCAGTAGTGGTAATTTGGTCGTCACATTTGCTTACCAGTTTCAGTCTTTAACTTAACTAATTGCAATGATCCACAAACTGTAAGATGGGTTACCCATGTGGGTTCTCACTCAGACTGCAATAACACACCTACAAACAGAGCAGGTGTCTTTGCAAGATGGACTATGTTAAAGACCTTTTTCGTGGCTGTAGCCATGTGGGCCAATGGGCAGTTGAGTATCTTAGGCCAAGTTTTATTTTAGTCACAGCATTGACCCTTTCCTGAGAACAAGGGTAGTAAAATGCTGCTTTTTTTCCCTCCTATGTTAAAAATCCTCACAATGGCTTTATTTTTAGATGCTTTGATAGGTGCTGCCTTTTAAGTGCTGTCTTGGAGAAAGTCTCCTAAATTTGCCAGGGCAAGATAGTCTTGTGACCAGGCTGTGCCTTCTGCTACTGCCAAACACGTGTTTGTGGAGTCTGTTGATACAATTCTTCCTTCCTCGTAACTCTCCTTGATGCAGCAAACTGCCAGCTGGTGAAGTAAACAAGAAACTTAGACACTCACTGCCATCACCTGTTGCCTGCTGCTGCTTCTGGCTACCTTTTGTGGTGCTGGCTGATGGCATGAGTGGCATACCAGGAATATCTGGGCTCCTAATGCAGTGATTTCTGGCACCTCTTCTGGGGTGAAGCAGAATGAGGAATTCTGTGTATCTCCTGCTCCCTAGGTGTAATTTGTTAACCCAAAATACAGTAGACCACTAGAGAACATCCAGATTTCCACTGCTTGTCCTCTTCTATTGGAATACTTTCATTTGCTGTTTGTGATTGCCTGTCATAATGCAGAAGGTATTTTAATTAAAGCAAATGGATTTGTGACTGTGAAGCTGAAGATGTACAAGGTGATGAAAGATACAGAAAGAATGATCATACTTACTCTCACTCTTTGCCACATGTCTCAGGTGAGAACAGTCAAGAATTTTAGATCTGTATTCATACATTTTAGTGGGATTAGTGAGAGAAAGAAGTTTCTTAAGCGCATACCAAGCTGCAACTGTGTTAACTAAACTTATATTCATTCCAAGCAACTTCTGTAAGAGGTGCCAGTATTGGCTCTGGGAAAGCTGTTGTCTCAGGCATTACCAAGAGTGGTTAGTTTGCTGATGTTCCTTGTGACAGCATCATTTGCTGGGTGCATGATGGAGAGCAAGTTCTGTAAACTGGGTAATGAATGTCTAGTTACAAGAGTTTTATGAAAACATTGTTTCAGTAGAGCTGTGAAGTCCAAAAGCCTGAGAGGAATTAGCAAAATCTTCCTGATGAGGATTCTTTCAAGCATTTAGTTTCAACATCTGTTTCAGTTCCCAGCTGTCTGCTCTCCTAGTGTTTGTTACTGATAAATTAGGCTTGTGTCTTTTCTAACAGCCTCAGAGAAATGTAAATATAACGAGCAGTAGCGGGCTAAATAATAAGCAATGGAAGATAAGATTGTTTATCTCAGTATCTAAATATGAAAAACACGAGTCCTATGGGTACTATTCGTAGCCACTCCCAGGAGTTACAGCTTGAGCAGCTTTCTCACGCAGGTACGGTTCCTCCAGAGACAAAAAGGGAAATCAAGCTGTGATGATTGAAGTGGCCAATGCTGACTGGAAAGGGGTGCAGCAGTCATTCTCTTTATTAATGAGGTGATACAGATCACAAGGAAGTGAAAACCAAGAAAACCTGGAAGGATCAGTGCCCTGAAGGAATTAAAACAAAACCACTGGTAAATCAGAACTGCGACTTTCCTGTTTTTCTTTCTCCATACGTGATACAGCAGAACCATACTGTCCCCATATGCTAGGGCAGGCTTTTTTAATTACTGTAGTGTGAAAAAACCTTAAACCATTGTTGAAAATCAAAGTTACGGTGAACAACTTAGAATTTCAGAATCTCAGATCTCACTGTGTGAGGAGACCATCATGCTGTTCTGTACATTCATTAATGCCCTTTTCTTGGCTCAGGAGACACTGGCACAGCTCTCTGGCACTAACAAGCATTTAGCATTGAGGAAATCATCCTTTGAGGACGAAATCATCCTTTGATGAAGAAGTCATCCTTTCTCTCTGATGCTCCTAAATTCACTAAGCAACCCAGCTAGCCAGGCATGCCGACAGGCTAAAGTAACACAGGCTGGGAGATGAGGGTATTTTTCATCTTGTATAGCACACTGCACATTTACTGAGTGACCTGGCTTGTTCTCTGGGGTTTTGCTTCCCTAATTGCTACCTCTTCAGAACTCAATTTAATACCAGGCTACTTGTTGAGGGCAGAGCAATACCCGATTCCTGTTTTAAGTTGGATCATCATGTCCAGTGAGAAAAACATGATTTATACAGCAAAAAGCAAAGCTGATCTAAATAATCAGCCTTGCCATCTGGGTGTCAATAGTGAGTGAAGGATCTTGGGTTTCTATTCCAGGAGCTTCTTACATAGTTCATGGTAGGCAATCAGTGGCTTAGAAAACAGAAATAGCCCCCGGAGGAGGGTGACCAGAATGTTCCCCATTGCCCTATCAGATTATGGAATGGCCTGGGTTGGAAGGGACCTTAAAGATAATCTAGTTTCAACTCCCTGCCATGGGCAGGGAAACATTCCACTAGACCACTTTGCTCAGAGCCCCATCCAACCTGACCTCGAACATTTGCCGGGATGGAGCTTCTCTGGGCAACCTGTTCCAGTGCCTCACTGGAAGAGAGTTTCTTCTTAATACCCAATCTAAACCTACCCTCTTTCAGTTTGAAGCCATCCCCCCTTGCCCTATCACTGTATGCCCTTGTAAGAATTCCCTCTCCAGCAGTCTTGTAGGCCCCCTTTAGGTACTGGAATGCTGCTAAAACGTTTCCCTGGAGCCTTCTCCAGGCTGAAAACCCCCAACTCTCAGTCTGTCATCATAGGAGAGGGGCTCCACCTTTCTAATCTTCCTGACCTTCCTCTGGACCTGCTTTAACAGATTACCGTATTTCCTGTGGGGGGGACCCCAGAGCTGGTCACAGCACTCCAGACAGAATCACCTTGCTCGCCCTGCTGGCCACGCTGCTTTTGATGGAGCCTGGGGATACACTGGGTTTTCTGAGCTGCAAGCCCACGCTTTTGGCTCATATCCAGCTTTTCATCTGTCTCCAGATGCAGGATATAATATCAGGCTCTGAATTCAAGCATACAGTGCCATGTAATTGCAGCCTAAGTGCCAAAGGCTTTTGGTACAACTGCAGATGCACCTTTGTCCTGTTTTTTTTTCTAGTCTGAACTGCCTGGGTTCAGACTCTGATATTAGTATTGAAGTCCAACTCTTCAGCATGCATGGGCTGCTAGATCTGGATTGCAGTTTAGGTATATAGCTAGTGGCCTAAATTAGGAGCCCAACTGGCCATGATTCTCTCTCTTATAGCCAAGCTGACATAAGGTTGCTGAAAGAACTTCGTTTCACACAAATATCTCTCCTTTCTTCACCTCCTTCTCTTGGCAGATAAAGCTAATTTAGTCACTGAAATCAGAAGTGGAATTAAGCCAAGCCTTGCATCCCTAACAGCATTAAATTCTAAAAGCCCAGGTGCTGTGGTGTGCAGCATTGATTGCGGGTCCATTTGTCAACTGCTTGCACATGCTGAATCCTTTTGTTTTTAGTACAGGAGATACGTTTCTGACATTTGAAACCTAAGGATTCTCACAAGACTCTGTTCAGCTCCCCTGTTCTCCAAATCTTCTTTGTTTTTGTATACAATTATAGTTTGAAAAATTTAAAAAAAGGCACTTTTATTCCTATTTTTGCAGCAAAACAGAAAAAAAGCACTACGTGAGTAAACTTCAGTGTCACGCTAGTTTTGCAAAGGTGGAGTTCCTTAGACCAGCATTTTTATGCCATGGGCAGTTCCACCACACCAGTAAGAGATGATTACAACAGAAGCCCAGTGATAATGCTCCCTGTTTGCCATATATATGGCAAACAATGAAGAGGAGAGTTGTATAGTGCGAAATTGGTAGTCTGGGTGTGTTCAAACAAATTGTTATTTCACATGGTGACATGCAAAGCAATTAATCAGAAAGCAAGTGGTGGAGATCACATGGATAGGGTGATGACATAGACACCAGAAAACAGTGACTCTCAAAAATTGTGGCCTCGCAGTGACTGAACAGCTCACAGGAGCATCAAGCTTTAGGAAAAAGACTGGAACAGTGGAACATGGGCAAAGTAGTAACTTGTGATGCAATATTACTGAAAACTTTGCAACCTTTCTAAAATATTGTGTCTAATCCCATATCCATATCCAATGCAAAGGTGTTGACAAAACTGAAAGATGAGAGAAGAAACTCATGTAAATTATTACAGTAGAGAGAGTATCTCATAATGACACAACCACAGAGTACTCACCGATCAAAACTGGGGTTTACAAGTTGCTGTGTATGTGCTACCAAGCGCTGCATACAACATGAGAGTTGCTTAAGCAGAGGAAGCCCTGTCCAGAACAAGCAAGTACAAGACAGATACATGAAAATAAAAATTAGGTGCAAATGTTCAGGGGTGTCAGGAGTGCAGTACTGTTGTCATGAATGGCCAAGAAAGTGCAGTGTGAAGGTTGACCATAAAGTCTCTGGAACTCAGGAAGCTGGGAATGAAAATTTTATGGTCACCATAAATCCACCTTTTGTGTTTGTTTTTCTTACGTTACATGGTCACATAGCAAGGTGTGACTACTTCGGTAAATATTTAGATTGCCTACTGTTTTATAACTGGGGTCTTAAAAGAGCAGAAGTAATTATAACATGGCTGTTGTAGGCTGACAGGAAAGGAAAATAGGTGCGAGTTTGCAAGCCCTGGTCTTGCAAACAGGGCTTGAGCACTTCAGGCAGCATGGCTCCAATGACATTTTTTCTTCCATTACAAACCCCCTCCACACATGTACCTACAGGAATGGCCACAAATTCTTCTTATACCAGTCTGATTGGTTACCAAGTTTGCTTTTGGTTTTTCTCACGTGTTCTGAGATTGTATATGAGTGAGTCTCCAGCCACATTCCTGTACCAACCAATTTAGTTGTCCGCAAAAGTGTTCCCATCTTCATCAGATTCTTCCAGCTGGTTGTCTGTTTTGAAACTGTCCCCTACATGTGCTGGAGCCAACATTATTAGAGCATTGATGGCCTTTCATCTCCTTTGCCTTGTAATTTGTAAGCTGGCTATAGAGTGTTTTGAGGGAAAGCATGGGCAGTTTGACACTCCTTTCCCCATGCACAGGTAAATGACAGACCAGCCCAAAGATAAAAAGTAGAGCTGTCTTGCCTTTGAGTCAGAGTCGCTACAATAAAATGCTTTTGAAAAGCAGCTGCCCTTCACATATTTAAGGCATTTGTCCTGTTTGGAACTCTTTACAGAACTGAACCCTTCTGCTCTCCACTGCCATCCAGCTTGTGGTACTAAGGTTGTTCACAAGAAATCTGTTTTGCTTTCTGCAGTATCCTATTTTATTTGTGTTCTGGCTCACCAGAACCCTTCTATTTCCTACAGTATTAATTTAAATAGGGTACTGGTCCCATGAAAAATCAGTCATTTTTAGCTGTGACTATAGCTAGGAATTGGAGCAAAGGCACAGAAATCCTTTTAGCATTCACTAAGGATTCTAAAAATCTTCTAGCTGAAGTCAAGGCCATGATCAGCTAATGAGCAATCAGTGATTCACTTATTTCTTCTGCAGCAGTACTTTAATAGTGCTGCATCATTTGTGCAGGGAGTTGCTTTGTAAAGCTGTTTAACCCCCGTGCTATTTTACCAGCTAAAATTTTCTATTGATCTCTTTCATTCCCTTTAATGAAAATTCATAGGTATTTGATTTTCTTGTGACTTCTAACAGCTGATAAAAACAAGCTGCTAAAGCAGTTCCAATGAAGTGAAAAACGTCTGGTGTTGTAGGGTGTCTCACAGTGCAGAAACACTGCCAAGGCAGAGTGAAACCCGAGTGTGACATGTTGCTAACATACTCCCATCAGGTGGTCTTTTCCACTGTCTCTAAAGTGTCAGCTCTGAGAGAAATGTCTTTGTTAAGCTTTGAATGACCTACTTTTGGGTATCTGGGAATAACTAGGAGCCTACCCAAACCACAAGAGTGCATCTAATTTTAGCAGCCCTTCATTTCATGTATGCAAGCTTTTGTTCTGCACCTCCAGGAAAAAACATTGATTTTTTGCTGAGCCAAAGACAAATGTTATTGGTTTAAATCAGCCCGTTGTCAAGTCACGATCACAGTGAAATCTGGAGTCTGTAATAGTCATCTCAGTTTTGCTTAAAAAACTAATAGTGAGCCCATTCTAAAGGATCTGTAGCTGCTGGTCTCTGAAATAATGTCAAAACAACCTATGCTGGGAGATAGTCTGGACAGCTGTGTTTTGTGTGTTCCCCCTTGATTTTAATTAGCCAACAGTAAAAGGGGCGGGTTCTTTGTAGGAAGTTTCTATGAGTCTTCTAGCTGAGTTATAAGGCAATCCAGGGAAAGTTAAAGAGAAAAAAAAATGTCAGTGTGTCAGCAGGGTCTCTGAGGATACTACTAGTGTAGATTGTAGACAAAAGGTCTCTGACATAGTGCGGATAGAAGAAGAACTAAAAGTATTTGACCATTGATAGAGATATTAGTGCTGTGCAAGATTGTTTGAAAAGAAGCAAGTCCAGACATGGGTGAAGTACAGCTCACAGGACCTAAAGTGGGCATGGAACAGAGTCTCTCGTGCTAGGAGGGACAACATATAATCCCCCTCATATAAAGTCATTGTAGTGTTAGGCCAAAACACAGGTTTAAATCTCATCCACACTGGAGAGAAAAATTACCGGTGGATCTAACACAGGAGATAGTAGAGACTGAGAATTATGTTTATCTGGGACTTTACAAAACAGAAGAGAAATCAAAGCCACCACAATACAATGACATAATCTCAACAAAACTGTTACCGAATTCTCTTGAACCAGAGAATTTCTCAGCCAATGGGATTAACCATAAAAACAAGCAGTACCTGCTGGCAGCTACAAACAGGGTCCAGGTAGTTTGGGATTGAGTTAAGTACCTGATAATGTGTCGTGTTCCCCTGGGGAGCCCCTTGAGGTTGGCAGAAGGGGCCTCTCTTCAGAGGCAAGCCTTGGGCAGCCTGGCTACCGCACGCTGCCAGCCTTAGCGAGCTTAGGCAGCACGGACAGCGATAATCACTCTGAAAGCAAAAGCAAAGTCAAGCTGTTAAACAACTGAGCCCTTTGCCATGATAGGACAGGGCACCCCCGCCTCAGGGTCATGTTTAGGAACACAGGAAGGAGTCTCCAGTGGCTCATTCATCCCACCACTTCTGGCCACCTCCATCTGCAGAGCAACATAGAGCTAATCCACATGGAGGGCACCCAACCCCCTCTCCTGGAGGCTTTCTTCCCCCTTCCGGAGGCATGTGCTATGAAGTGCAGGGGGGTTTAACCCTTTCAGAAGCCCATCTTGCTTTTGGGAGTTTGTTATTGCAGCGCCTGTGAAGTTTATCTATGCAGCTCTCCAGTGGGTTCTTTATTGGGATTTGCCTCAACAATGGGGCAGCGATTGCCATGAGGTTATTTTGCACTCTCTGAAAACACATCCTCATCTTTCAAGTGCCGTTCCTTTTCAATGTTGTTTAACGTACTGTTGACAATGTATTTGTGATCCATGTTTGAAGAGGCATGGACAAAACAGGCAGAAGGTCTTTTGCTGCTAGGCTGTAAATCACGTAATGATGTGAGCTGGGTTGAGTTTGGCAGGGTTTTTTGTCTCATCTCTGAATTTCACGGGTTTTAAAGGACAACTTGATTCGGCCATAAAGCTATGCAGTTAGGAAAGGTGTTTATGTAAATATTTTTCTGAGACTCAAGGTGTGGTTTTAGAGGCCCACACTTAGGTTCAGTGTTGGATTTGGACAGGCATTGGTCTGATGATCTGCTGAGGATAAGCAGTGAGTGACCAAAAGTGAGGATACAACAGCACTAACTCCCAGTTCACGGATCACAGACTGGCAAGTTGCATGCAGGGAGGCTGCCGTGCTTCCTGGAAGAGGTAACCTTTGTATTGAAACAGAAGATGAGAAAGGGCTTGTACCTGAGCCTCTGAGTTGTTTGTGGTCTCTGTCTGCTGCCTACGTGGTACCACTCGTTGTGCAATGTATCTTGTACAGCCTCTTGAGTTCAGGCTGTTTTTTTCAGCATGGCAAATAAAAGGAAAAATAACTTGAAACAAATATTTCCTGTTCTGTGGTATTGAACAATGAAATTGTAAACCACAGAAGGGACTGGGCTTGATCTAAATGTCTTTGAAGTCAGCAGAACTATTTCCACTGATTTCAATGCGCTTCGGGCCAAGGCCACAGGAGGAAGAAAGCAAACGTTTTCTGCCTGAAGGAGTATTAACTATTGGCATTCAAAGAACAATTAAGTCTGATGTGTAAAATGAGTTCCTTTATTTAAAGTAGTCAGAAACTTCCTTAATTTCCATCTGCTTCCTAATAATATGTCACTATTAAGCTAAAAAGGAGTATGTCTATAGAACTCATAATCATACACTGAGAAGAAAAAACACTTAATTCTGTCATTTGCTTCCTATCTTGCTTCCCTTCCATTTTGTGTGGATTCTATTTCTCACTAACGTAATGGCACTTGTGCTGCTGGTTATGTTATCACAGATTAAGCACTGTGGATTTCCAGTTGAATTAAACTTCACTGTGCTGATTGTGACTGACAAATATATTTAAATAATTATTTTTCTGTGCAGTTTAATCTCTAAAACATCATAGTGGGTTTGGTTTTGTTGTTGCGTTGGTTTTTCTGGTTTTTTTCATGACCAAGAAGAAATAGATCAGAGATAGAGAATTAGGGAAGCAAAGAATTGCAGTTCTGGGAGCAGTGTAGGGGATGCCACTCCTATCGATACAGGGTTAGTCAAATAGGCTGCGTGCAGCAGCTTCATGTGGAATATCAACAATAGCTTTGCCTGCAAATTTTGTCTCACACAGTTATTAAATGCAAGAAAAGGAATCTAACTGCCAACTGCCTACTGCCCAAGGATGCTGTTTTTCTGATTCAGCAGGTCTATCAGCATGTCAAAAGGCCATACTCAGTCTAGCAGATGACAACAGCCCATCGGGTGTTGGGCTTTTTGTCACGCAACAGCAAAGCCTGAGCAGCTGAGTTTGCCTGTGCAACAAGCGAACCCCATCCAGCTGTGACCAGCCAGAGAGGAGATCCCAGGCTGGTGAGATGCAGAAGACGACGAGACTGTTGGCGTGGCCAGGCTGCATTACCTGCACGTGAAACTGGTGAATCAGTATTGGCTGGAAGGTACAGCAGGAGAGGATTAAAGATGATGCAGAAAACTGAAGGATACAAATGAATGATATTTTTTAGCCTTCTTTAGTAGTGGCAATGACCAGCCATGGTACATGGTACAGGTGAGAGAATTTTTCAGTGAGGCTTCCCATTTCAGGATATTTCTATGAAATAAATTTACCTGTCATTTAACACCAGGCTTTGAAATGTCCTCCCATTGTAGGAGCCAGTGCATCATTTGGACCTTAGCAGAGTTTAAAACTGAGTTCAAAGAGGAGAAACCAGAATGGGGTTAAGAACATTCTTCCAGTTTGTAAGAACTATTGTTTACATTCATGGGAAAACCATGAAGCAAGGCAATCATAACGTAATTTTAAAAAATGTGTGCATGTTTTTAAGCATCTGAGATAGCAAACATAGTACTGTTTGTACTAAAGTATGGGTGCTGCCAAACACAGTCCACTAAGAGACCAGTTCAGCTTGAATTTACTCCTTGGGAACCTTCCTCCTTATATTACTTTCCACTGCAGAGCTGCACTAATTTGGAAGAAAAAACTAACAAAGAAGAAAGGATTATGAAATCACTTTGTTCTCTTTCAGATTAGAATTCTGTGTCCTTCAGGCTGTCAGGCTGGGGCATTGTGGTGGTCTCAAGTGGGAAAATCATGTAATCAAAAAGGCAGATTTTCTGAAAGGATATCTCACAGAAAACTGAATTTACCATGGGAGTTATCTAAATGCTTTGGTAAGTGTTTTAAAGCAATTAGAATAAATGGCATACGGCAAAGCTTTCATATTTTTATAATATGTTAATGATTAACTTACTTCCTACATCTTTGTTGACTTACTGGGAGACTGACAAGGAACTGTAAGGTACCTATTTGGTAGCGTAACAAGTCAGACAATTTGCACGGGCATTTTCTTCCACTTCCCTTCTGGAACTCGCTGCATCCAGCTGACAGCGTTTCACACCCTTAGGCACCTCTCAGACTCACAGAAGTAAGTCACTCCTTTATTTT
This sequence comes from Sakesphorus luctuosus, assembly GCA_013396695.1. NCBI lineage: Eukaryota > Metazoa > Chordata > Aves > Passeriformes > Thamnophilidae > Sakesphorus > Sakesphorus luctuosus. The sequence goes on from VWZD01006342.1 coordinate 645,724, forward strand.
TTTTTAATATGACTTATTTTATGAAGTGCTGATAGAGAACAGATGGGAAGAGATTTAAATATTTATTTGTTTCCTCTAAAGAATGCTCTTCCAACTGGGAATTGAAGAATTACCTTTTCAAGCATTAAATCATAGGGATATTGCTGAGAAGAAACCTTTGTAATTACTATGCTATTGGGGCTTTTTTAAAACTCCCTTTCTGCTGCAAGACTTACATTAAACAACGAATTTGGTTAGTAAACCATGTACAGTATAGTCCAATAAAGCTACATCTAGGCTATAAAACTTTACAAAAGCAGGATTTGAACATTAATTTCAAAATGTATGCAGTGCCTAGCAACCTCTAAGCAAGACTATTTGCTTAAAATATGAAGTAAATGAAAATAAATTCATTCCTGCTTACATGGGCTGGGAAAAATAGTTTTGTGCATATTTTATATAGGAAGAGTTTGTCATAAGCTTTCTCTTTAAGGTGGCTACAAGCTGCAGTAGAATTCCTAAAGCAAAACCATCTTTTGACAGGCAAATGGGCTGCCAACAGGGACACTCAGACTATGCTCGTCTTCCTTTTAGTGTACTTTATTTTAGCTCTGCTATCATTTACTAAGAAACAAGCATTGTCTCCTATCCTTTTGGAAATCCCTCCTTCCAACCCCCACTCCCTGTGGAGCAAATCCCTCCAGCAGGTTGCTGTGTGCAGGTTGTGTGCTCGCCCATTCCCCCTCAGCTGCAGCTCCTTTTGTGCTGTCGGCTCAGGCCATGCTCGTTCCTCCTGACCAGGTGCCCGTGCAGCGTGTCTGGGCTGACACTCCAGGTGCTCAGGAGCTCTGAATTTTCCCTGCAGCCTCCTGGAAGCATTAGTTCCTGTTCTTTTGGCAGAAAGGTGTCATCTCTTGGGTAACATCTTCCCATGCCCCAGGCCTGTATTCAGTCCCCTCATGGTCCCAGTCCTATGTGAGCTCTCTGTGTCCTGGATTTGGTGGCCTTAGTTGCACTCCTGACTCCTTAGTGCTCTTTCCTCTATGCCAGACACACAAAACAGGCAAGCTTTTGGTTTCTGCTTTCTGAAACTTCTGAAAGGATCCCATCTCAACACAACCAGGATATTTGCCTTGGTTTTTGGAGGCTGTCATTCCTAGAATGTCCCTGAACTATTCTACTTCAGTTCTAAATGGAGCTCCCTTCAAGGTAGAGGCAAAACAATCTGTAGAAACTCTGATAATATGGAGTTATCTGGGTCCTGAGTCAATCCCACTGCCATTTCACTGCCTAATAAGCCTGCAACATTTTCTTAGATAACAAGAACTTAAGATGGGCTCAACCACAGAAAAGTAAATGAGGGCCTGAAAAAAAACTGAGGAGTATGTAGAAATTACCAATTTCTCTTCCTCCTGCCATCAAAGCAAATCAAAATATTTTTCCAGAATATGTAAAGAACTTTTACACAGCTAATTTTCAATGTATTTGTACCTGGTGGAACAGAAATGAAGATTGCTTTGGTTTGCTTGTTTTGAAACACAATGAGTAAGTGGAAGCAGCAGAGTTCATAACACTGGATAGTGGTTTGGAGGAATGGGGTACATAAGGCATGTTAAATCTGGAAATTCCCTACAATGACTTTTCCAGGCTAGCCCTATTAGTTTATCTTTTTTAATGGAAAATATGTTAGTGACAGCTGGAACCTAAACATGAGATATCAGGGTTCAAGACTTCATGAATGTCAGGGAGACTGTGTTCAAGGAATGGGTCATAAATGCAGCCAACTTTACTTCTAGGAAAATAGGAAAAGAAGAACGGTCATGCTGAGTTTGTTTAAATGTTTTTTGAAGAAGCTGGGAATAGACTGATTTAGCAGCCGGTGCTGGCAACTCTTGTGGCCAGGACCACAGCAAGTAAATAGCCTTAAAGCCATGCCTTAACCAGAGCTGTGCTGCAATAGGGATGTCAGAAGGATAAAAAACATTTCTGAAGTTCTCTTCTAGACACATCCAAACTTAAGGGTCTTGGACATTAGTATAGGCTTTGAGTATCATGTCAAGGATCATGCAGTTTGTGTAATGGTTCCACAAATTCCCATGACAAGTCCCAGCTCCATCTCACATTTCCCTGCAGCCTCTTTCAATGTCTGAAACCTTATGCTCCAGATGTTAATGACTGACCCATTCAGCTCTGCTTGGTGCCTCAGGTTCCTGACAGAGGCAGATACTGCAGAGGGGATGCTGCTGCTGGGGAATGTGTTACCCAGCCCACACTAACCTCTAAGTGACCTTTGCTAAATGCCAAACTCCCTCCATGCCACTGAAAGCTGGATCCATCTGGCTCTCAGCCTATCTTATGAAATGATGCATTTAAAGACAAGTCTTCTGGGTGATGCTATGGTTGGGGGCACTCTTTTATGCCTCCCGTCCCTGGCACAGGCCTTGTTCCCCCATGAGAGAGTCTGAGACTCAGTGACCTGAGAGACCTAATAATTTTTAATTGCACAAATTAAGAGAGTAAGCCAGCTTTCCCCCCCTGCATTTACCTGCAGGTTTTTTTAATCTTTGCTTCAGGAGCTTCATACTGATTGAGTTTTAGAAAGCAGATCTGAAACCCAGTAGATGTATACAGATTACTGAATGTAAATAAAACAGCTTTCCAGAGGACACAGTATTAAATCCAGAAGTGAAATGCATTTGTTGCAATTGAGGTTTCTCTGCTCTGAGAACTGATGTAGCCCCAGTGTTTTGCATAAAAGAAGTGTAGACAAAATTTTAAGTACAGTTCCTTTTCTGTTAATTCCTGATGCTGAGAACATCATGAGGTGGGACTGTGGCCACAAAGATCTGACCTTTACCTATTCAACTGCAGGTTTTCATGGTCTTTTTAAAGGTAAGCCTGATGCACAGATGACCCCAGTCCTCCTCTATGAAACAATCTGGCAGCTGAGAGAGCAGCTTACTTCCACTTTTTCTCCTAGAAGGAAGCTTGCAGCTCTAGGAAAGCCAACACAGCTCTTGGGCATCTTCATCTGTTTCTTGTAGCTAAAAGAAGGGGGAAGTCATGTCTCATGCTGTCCCAGAAGTGCACGTGCAATGGCTTAACACACTTTGTGGAAACAGCTACTCAAATAAAAATCAGCAATAAATACAAAAGGATCCTTCAAATTTCTATATTCAGATGAATACACTAGCACATATAACCTTCTACTGGTAGCTTCTATCTTCTCTGTACAAATTTGCATTGAATGCTAGAAAGTTTGCTTTTAATATACACTCCTCTATGAAGACAGGCTGAGAGAGTTGAGGTTGTTCAGTCTGGAGAAGAGAAGGCTGCGTGGAGTCCTCATGGCATCCTTCCAGTGTCTGAAACAGGCTCTCAGGGAAGACAGAGAGAGACTCTTCATCAGGAACTGTAGTGATAGGACAAGGAGAAATTACTTCAAATGGAATGAGGGTAAGTTTAGATTATACACTAGGAAGAAATTCTTTACTGTGAGAGCAGTGAGGCTCTGGAACAGGTTGCCCAGAGAAATTGTTGAATCCTCATTCCTGGAAGTGTTGAAAGCCAGGTTGGATGGAACTTTGAGCAATCTGGTCTAGTGAGGGGTGTCCCTGCCCATGACCTAGATGATCTTTACAGTCCCTTCCAACCCAAACCATTCTATGGTTCTGTTTTGCTTCTATTCAGATAGGGTATTTAGTTAAAAGTACATCTATGAAGGAAAGCCCTTCCAAATGTAGGAAATGAAAGATATATTGAGAGCAAGTGATTATAAGATGAGGAGCCTGTAGAAGCAGCTCTCTTTTTATTAAGCTCTTGTTTCTAGACTTTCCAAGGACTGTCCCCAGAAGCTGCTGGCATACTTACTGGATTGGACTGAATTGATTTTAAATGAATATGTGGATGAAATCATGGGACACTGAGAGATGGCACCGTAGCCACCTCTCAACACATTTCTCACTTCTTTGGGTGAAAAGTTTTCAGCCATGCTTTTCTTCCACTGCCATAGACACCACACAGACCTAGCCTGTTCCTCCTGGTAAGGTTGCCTTTGTAGGCTGACTCCACCCCAAGAAGTAGCTGGTGTGCATACTTGGAGTGCTGAAGTCTGTAGCTCTGAGTGAGCTCCCAAATCAAGAACCACATGGCAGTGACACCAACTAATTACTCAAAAGACCTCCTGTAGCTGGCTGAATATGAGCTCATTTGCCTTAGGATGTTTCATATAGTAATAGTGTTACATCATTGTATTTTTCAGACCATGTAGGTAACTTTACTACACTAATTAAGTTAACTCAAAATACTTATAAAATTACTAAAACATGAAACCAGCCAATAGTTTATGCCACTGCTGTCTATGTTAGCACAGCCTGGCATATCATCTGCCATTTGAACCATATTTTATCTAATAGAGCTCTAAACATGCAGGTACTGAATTTTCATATTTTTTTTCTCTCCTAATGTTTGAAAGGGCATTTGCACAAGGACCAAAAGGTCGAATTTTATTTATTTATTTATTTATTTGGTGTGGGTGACATGTTGGTGACAGATCAAATTCTTCCTTTCCAAAAGGGATACCTCTGTCTTTGAAATCTACAGGAATGGCACTGTTGGTGTTCTAGCCAAGTACAGTGCCTGCATCACCCACCTCCTGTGGATGGAAACTTGCGCAGTGTCACCAAAAGGTATGATTTTTCTCAAGGTCCAGCTGAGACAAAAAGCTTGTCCGTGGCTTCGAAGGGACCTGATGAAGCCCTGACTCAGGTACTGCTGTTAACCCCAGCCTGCCCAGGGCTCTGTTGCTCTTCTTGCTACAATCTCTCTCCCTCCCTCCTTGGGGTCTCAGCAAGGGAGCCGCTGGAATGGGTGAAATCCTGGAGGGCGGCGCCCTCTGCAGCTCGCTCCCGGTTTTACTTGGCATCTGCAGGCGAAATGCCTCTTTTGGAAATGCTTAACACAGTAGTCGTGAAAAATCAACGTATTTTCCTGCACTTGGAGGAAAAGGAGTTTTCCTGATTCTCTTTGCCAAAGGTGTCCTTTAAAATCAACGCTTCTGGCAAGTGACACGTATTTGTTCTCCTTTGATGACATCAGCAAAACTTATAGAGTGTTTATTAACATTCACAGTGGTAGAGACCGGAATCAGGAACTAAAGCTTTGTTTTAATTTTGACATGTTTTCATATAGCAAGAAAAGTCCTGTAGCTATTTTACCTTGAGATTTTGTTCCTTACTTTCTTGCTGAAACTTAGTATCAGGAGGTAGAAAATACAGTCTTCTGTTTGACTTTCCAAAACAGACAAGTATGAGAACTGTAATTCAATTTCATCATCAATCTCAAAAGTACTTCTTTTGAACCTTGTTTTTTCTCTAAGTCAGTGATATCAGGTTAGCTCCAGTGGGCAGGGTGTGGAGAAATGACCAAAATGAATCATGCAATTTTCTGTGTGTCTAGACATTTGATAACTCACCTAAAGCCCATCTTTGTTAGCTGATTATTCTCCAGTGCTTTCAGAACTTTTGTATAAACCTTGAATTCTTTCATCTTGCGTGTTTTCTTGTTTTGTGGGGTTTTCTGTGAACCTCAAAGGAAAAAAATAGTTTTCCTATTTTTAAATTTTATAGTTCCATTCTGTACATGATTCTAAGTATCTTAACATGTGAAGGGTTGATAGGAGGCTCAGAACCACAAATACAATCTCATTTAATTCTGTGAGCAGGCAGGAAGGTATATTCAGTTAATAAAGTTATACACTAATAATGTAGTCTGAAAAGCTTTCAATGACAGGGATTCACCTGCTGCCAACCTTTTACGACTTTGATATCAGCAAGTTGTTTAAATGAATGTTTATGATGTCCACGAGAAGTATTACAGACATACAGTTTCTGCACAAAATCGCATTTTCATATGGTTCACGTTTAGTTTCTGTGTGCTCACCTGGTTCCAACAGAAGCAGAAGGGAGTCACCACGGGACTCCTTTACTCGTGCTCTTTTCTGTCTACTGCCTTTCCATGGCTAGATATGAAGAGAAAAGATGCTATTTTGATGTGTAACTGGGACAGGAAGAAAACCATTCATAATATCCTGAGGGGTTACTGTGCTCTGTGTCTGGCAGCAACAGTTAATTAGAAAGGAGGGTTTATAATCACTTTGTAAATAACACAGCAAACTGAGAAAGTATTTATAAATTGGTTTCAATTTAAGTACACAAAAATACAGGACAGTCTTCTGGAGCAATTTCCTCCATGCTAGAGAGGATTAAATGTGCACTTGCAATAATGGAGATTAATATGTCCCACAGGAGATCAGTCCTACTGGAGACACATAGATGAATTGGGAGGCCAAAATGATAAAATTGCAGATGTTGCTGTGTTTGCCTGGCATCAAAAATCACTCTGTCCCTTCCTCTTCTCACTGGCATCAGCTTCAGGACTGAGGTAAGTATCTAGTGGGCATTGGTATGAGACGGTGGAAAGTGTTTGCTTAAGGCCATTGTTATGAAGATATTTTTTATTTAAGATTTTCACAGATGGATTTTTGCAACTAGATTGTATCACCAACTGGATCTGTTTAATTTACGATCAATAAATAGAAAAGTTGTTGCTTTAAAACAAAACATTGCTGCAGAACTATCTTATTATTAGCATTAGCTTGGTCTAGCATTTCTTCAGTCTTGAATGAAATAGGAGCGGGAGAAAAAGTATTTTAAATAACTTATAAAACATACAGATTCCTAGAACCTTTCAGGTAGATCTATATTATAAATTCAAGACCACATCTTCTCTGATCAGAGACTGTTCATGTAATTATCCAGAAGTTTGTGCAAAAGAGGTGGAGAATTGATGGGGGTGGGAGTGTATAACAGAATAAAAGCCTTATTTGCACTCATAATTTACAGTCAGCAAATAAAGTCTGAATCTTTTGCTAAACTAAATGACTAAAATATTTTGCACCACAGTCTTAGGATGATTTGAGCTGGGAAAGCTGGGCAGGTTATGAGCTAGTGGGATTTGTAAAGGTAAAACACAAAAGAAATTTTGGCTGAAGTTTGAGGGTGGGAAAGTAATGGCATCATATCCAGGCTCCAGCCTTGCACAGAACACTATATTTCTGATTAATTCAAGTGTTTCTGCTAATCCTAATGCACTCATCGTTAAATAATCTAGAAGTGGTTAAAGTTCAACAGTTGTTAGACTTTGTGGCTTGGATTTGCTTATGCCTCTGAACTGTGGTGTTCTGTGTCTAACTCTGGCTCCAGCAACTCTTGGTAAGGGCAGCACAAAAGCTGAAGTCTATTCAAGTTGGGCTGCTGCATCAAAACCACAGCTGCCAGGAGAGAGGAGCATGCATTCTGCAGCAGCTTTGTAGGCTCTCTTGCAACAGCCAGGGACCTGAGGATTTTCTCTGGTTTAGTTTCTGATAGCCAGTAACATGTATAACGATTTTTGAACATAGTGGTTAATTAACAATGAAGAAAATAACTTGGAAAAAGTAATGAATTTTCTTTCTGTGTATGTAAAAAGGAGATTGTAATCAGAGACCTTTTCTTCTCCATGTGAGACAATGACATATTTAGAATTAAAAAAGATATGTTATTTGTCCATGGATATTAAAATTCAACAGTTCATTACAGTTGAGGAAAGATGACCAGCATCCTCCCTCTACACACACTTTTGCTCCTGATGGTTCTTTCTCACTGACAGGTTCACCTATTCACCTAAATAATAATTGCCTTTGTAATTTTATTTTTGTTTCTTTTCAGTGCCTCTCTCTCTTCACATGGCAACTGTGTCTGTGACAGAGCAGACCTGCAGAGGATGAGCTCTCTGGTCAGTGCCTCGCACCTCCAGCTCGCTGCCTTTGCTCTGGGTACAGTAGGCTGGATCTTGTGCACTGTATCAATGGGAATTGTGGAATGGAGAGTGTGGCATGTGGACAACACCACCATCATCTCCTCTGGCATTGCCTGGGTGGGGATTTGGAAAGTCTGCTTCATCAGCTACCTTCATGTCTCGCCCGGCTACAGAGAACAGTTTTGCCATACGTTTAATGCCTATGACTCCTTTCTACCCCACGAAATTTTTGCTGCTCAGGGTCTCCTGTTGGTTGCCATGTTCATGGGCTTGCTGGGACTGGCTGCTACAGTATTTGCTCTGAGAAATGTATATATGGGAATCACTCACAAAACTCTCATTACCCCCTTCTTCCTAGTGGGTGGCTTCTTCTACATATTTGCTGGTCTTTGCGTCCTAATTCCTGTGAGCTGGAATTTCTATTCTATAACACACAACCAGAGCATTGCTTTTCCTCCATCCTACTACATGCCCTCCAGTCCAGTGGCACAGGAAGCTGGTGCTGCAATTCCTGTTGGGATTGTGGCTGTCATTCTCCTGCTGCTAAGTGGGATATTTTCTCTCTTGTACAGATTTCCGGTCACCACAAACATTATCACAAAATCCTGACAGGACAAATCCCTTTGTGCTATTTCAGAACAAGAACATAGTCAAGAGATAAGGACAGCAGCATGAGTGGTTGTATAGTTGAGGAAATGCAGAATTTGATTTTATTCCATAGAAACCAAACTATTCTCTTATATGAACCAGTTGAGTTACTGTCTTAATTTTTACATATGGCCAGAGGTTCATCTTTGAGATAATTGCTGTTGAGCAGCAACTGTGATAAAGTTTTGCCAGTTGTCTTCTTTTATATGTACAAACACTACTGATTAATTTATTTTTTTGTGCAAAGTATTAACCATGCTTCAAGAGCTGACTCTGAATGAACTGTCTTGTTAAAAGAATGTGAAATAACAAATATTAAATGTGAATTTGTTTCCTTGTTGGTACTAAGCTCTTTTGTCCATTATTTAATTACAGCTGTAGCAAAGTATGTTTTGTGACAAGTCAAGACTTTTAAAACCAATAATAAGAGTGTCATCACGGTTATGTCAAATGACTCTTCCCTGAATTGTCTAACAAATGTCTTGCCAGTTTCTCCTCTCCCTCTAGGGCATATAAAGAGTTGTGTCTTTATTGCTTCTGTTTTTCTTTCAAGCTATTTGCATTTTATGTTGCAACATGTTTGCCTGTGGGGAAGGTGGGCTCTTAGTTCCTGACTAAGGCAGAGCCAAAAAGTCTGCAAGTGTTTGCTTCTTCATCAGACACTTCACTGAATCCAAAGGTATTGCACAAGACAGAAACAACTTGTACAAGTTACTACAAAACTGATGTCAAAACCGGTGCTCTCAGTAACCAAATCTATTCAGTGCAAATTTCAGGGTATGATTCATCTGATGTAGACATCTATATCTAAACCGGTCATTTCAGGCTCTGTTTGTAATCAATGTAGAGACAAAGACAACCTCTTTCCAAAATACAGATGCCTTGAATGGCTGGGAGATGACATTGCTTCCTAAAACCTGTTTCTCTTAATGCATTGTAATGGCCACAATAACCACAGTTGCTACCTCTGACACATACAGCCAAACTTCACCTAAGCCAAAAAAAAAAAAAAAAANCCCAAATGCTGCAATAAGGACACTTTAAAAAGACCCAAAACTCAGCAGTTGGGAAGAATAAGAAAACAGGGTTGACAAACTGATGATCTCTTGAAAGAGGTCCTCAAAAAGTTTTTACCTTTTTAAAGAAATGTTACAAGAATCAAAGTAATTTAGTTTTACTATCTTGATTGTCCTCCATTTTTTAAAATACTCATGGATTCAGAGAAAGAAAAAAGAAAATACAACAAAAATATAGTAATCCTTGTGCATTGCAAAACAAGGTAAAATGCCAGCAACACAAGTCATCTTGCTGGCAGCTGTTACTGTCCCAGCTTCTTGTAGCTCTCCAATTTTTCCTACACAACTTGCACATAGTCTTGACTTTGCTGAACTGTCTGACTGTATCGAAACTCCACAGTACCTTCATTTCCTATCCAGTCACTTCTGAAACAGCAGCTTATCTCATCATTGGTAATTTTTTCATTGCTGCAAGAATTTATCTTTTGACTGTTTACAATGCTGTGAAGCACTTTCAAGTGGTGTTTCAAAGAAAGCAGTTTAATAGCTTGTTTATTATATATTTTCAGTTTGATGTCAAATGTACATCCTTTAAAATGTTAGAAGGTTTCAGTTTTAAAGGTGCAAATCAATAGAACTGTTATGTCTTCCCACAGGACCTACAATCATATTAGATTGGATTGTATTATGGTTGCAAGGGAAAAAAAGATCTGTCCTTGTGTTTATGCCAGCATTTCCCCACAGTAGTAAACCACCAGTATTTCCTGGCAAGGAATTAGAACTTTAACAGAAAATTACTGTGGTTGGGTTAACATACGCACAGAAGTATCAACAGCCCCCGTTGTATTTCTTAGCTATTTTCACTAAATTATTTGGTTCAATTTACATTTATTCTTCTTGGCTAAGAAAACAAAAAAGGAACCAACATCACTGGATACATGCCAAGTTTCTCTGTTGCTGCCACTGCTTTTTCCATCGGGGATTTCATTCATCTGTCCTGATGTGTGGATATGAAACACTGGTGCTATGTCAAACACAGGCTTGATGGTGAGGAGATTCCTCAGATAAATAGAGGAATAGATTATCTAAGGAGATATATGGGGTTTCAAATAAAGTTTTGTCAAAAAAAGTTCATGCAAATAGTGCCATGAAGACTGTAGGTATGAGAGAGCCCATCTCAGGACAGAGGAGTGATCTAGATTGGTTTCTTGGCATCCTTTCCCAGTCTATTGATAGTCACATGGTTCTCATATGATAAAACATAATCTATAGCAAAATACTACTCTACATTAAAATTCCCAGTCCTTCCCTGAAGAAAAGACAGGGAAAAAAAGTCTTACAGAATGACAGGACATTTAGGCTGGAAAAGACCTCTGAGACTGAGTCCAACTTTTGCCTAACAATCAGTTTGTCAACTAGACCATGGCACTAAGTGCTATGAACAGTTATTTCTTGAATGCCTCCAGGCTGGTGACTCCACCACATTCCTGGGCAGTCCATTCCAATGCCTGACAACTCTGTCAGTGAAGAAATTCCTCTTGATGTCCAGCCTGAACTTCCCATGGTACAGTTTGAGGCCATTTCATCTTGTCCTTTCACTAGTAGCCTGAGAGAAGAGACCAGGCCCCATCTGGCTACAACCTCCTTTCAAATAGTTGTAGAGAGTGATAAGGTCTCCCTTGAGCCTCCTTTCCTCCAGGCCAACCTTAGCTTAGAAAAAGGGAGAGGCAAAACTTCCCTTCATTTCAAAGAGATCGAGCCTGTCTGACCTTGATCCCTCAGGGCTGTGTGATTCATTAAAATTTAGTGAAGGTTTGTATTCATTATGATTTTGATATTGGAGGAAAGTAAAACCCCTGTGCTTTTACTTCACCAGTAAGGGGGTATAGTTTCTTTGTGCTTATTTTCATGACACATTTACTTTAGAATTTGAGATGCTATATTAACCTTGCAGTAGTTCAATTTGCTGCCTTGTCAGTTGTGCTTGTATCAGTATTTTTAGGGTTATCTGTAAAATCAGGCAGCTGAAGCGATCTTGGTTTGAATCTCAAAAATGCAAGACTATTCTGAAAGGCTATTTTTAACCTAGATTGCTTTAGGGACCTGCTTTATAGCCTGGCCCCACAATCATTTGTAGTAGTACAGCTGAGGACAGGCAGCAAGCTGTAATGCAGAGCAGAGTGAGTGGTCAGGGCTTTGAGGTAGAGAGATAAGGGGCAAAAACTCTTAAGCAAATTTCACCACCGAAGAGATCATATCGCGAAGCTCTGAAGCTCCGTCTCCAGCTTCAGTGCAGACGGGAACCTGCTGCCTCCCCAGTGACAGCACCACTTGCCTTGGGGGCTCCACCCTGTCTAGGAATGTCTCCACACTGGCCTCAGTCTACACATAAGCCAGTCTTGCTTTATTTTTTCTGAGTTGACAATAAACAAGTACCTTGTGATTCACTCACATGTCTGAATTCACTGCTGGAGGAATGATCAGAATACCAAGACTCACTTTGAGTTCGCCTGAGTGTGTAGGTGTAATGATAAGGCCCCCATCGTTGACCTTCACAACATCCTCCTTGGCATTAATCTACCACAGGATGCATTTTGTTAACCTTATTTACATGTCTCCTCTACCTCACCTGTCCATTCATAGCCAGAGACCAAAAAAAAAGGTCTGAATACATACATAATCCTCTAGGATGGATGTGTAAATAGAAAATGGAGCTGAACAGTGCCTAACAGTAAAACAGCCCCACAGCACAAAGCCTGCTGAGATTTTCCCCCAGATGAATATGCAATTTGGACCAATGTCATTTGTGTTCAGGCAAAGGCAGAGGGATGAACTGGAGACATTGTACTGCAGAACAGGTCATCCAATTAGTCAGGTTAAGTCAGTAAACAAAATTTTTGAGTCAGCAGCTTCACATGAAGACAGTCTTAATTGCTGATTTAGCTGATTAAAAGCAACCCAGCTCGGCTCAGAAAGAAATCTTTGTTGTCACATGGCTTATGGTATATTACAATGATGAGAAGGAGGGTGTTTTTCAGGGATATTTTTAGACCTTGGACCATTTTCTCCTTAGAATGGAAAAAGTGAAATGTCACAGCCAATTTCCTGCTCTTTAGGCCATTAAATACTTTAGGACAAAGAGTTTTTGCTTAAAAAAATGTTAGTCTGGCTGGCATGGTGTTTAACGGCAAATTGTTTGCTTAAAATAGGAAACCAGTGTACATTAAATTAAAGGTTCCCAGAAGAGACATGTCCTCTGTGAAGAATATACCTCTTTCAAAACTAAACTGGGATTCCTTTCTTTCTTGCCAGTATCTGCATTGTCAAATACAGTATCAGCTCACAAAAACATATTTTTCAACCAACGTATTTCCCTTTCCACTACTCATATAATTTACTCTGTTTCCCTTGATTAAGATAATTCAGTAATTAGCATAGTGCTTTGAAGTGTTCTGGCTCTCAATTATTGTATTAAAACCAACTGTATGCCAAACAAGAAAACGTAAGTGCATCCCATCTCAGAATTATAAAACAAATAAACACCAGCTCAAGGAATGGCATGCAGCTGGCACTGTTAACATCAAGTTCACAGAGTGTCACATCACCCCCTTTTTCTTGGGTTATATGTGGGAAAGACGAAGTGTGATGTTAATTCCCAGAATGCTATTTTGAAGAAGCATATACATCCTGAATGTCTGGCATTCTGATACAGAAGGCAACACTGCAAAACAGCAGGGAGGGAGTCCACCGTGCCCACAGCTAACTACACCAACTTTGGCAGAGTCCTCCTTAGTGGCAATGACTCAGGTGGGAAATAGATCCTTTTGCAGCACTGCAGCCATCAGGGACCCCACTGATCGAATGCTGGCAGCAGCCACATGTGCTGACCCCACTCTGCTGCCCAGCCCAGGCAGAAAAATAATTTGCTGTACTTCCCTCCACCCCAATTTGTGTCTATCCCAGCTGCATTTGCCTAGGGCATGGCTGTGGCTGTTCTCAGAGGTGTCTGTACCATGCCCTCTTTAGTACAACCTTTAGGGGGTCAGCATCAGGTATGCTGGGCTGGGTGTCACCTCCTGTGCAGCAGCAAGCACAGCTTACCAAGGATACCTCTGTCATCTCCTCCAGCACTACTCAGGTGCCCAGGTGGGAACTGGGAAACTTGAGTGGTCGCTGTAGAGTCTCCAGGGTCTTTTGAATACAGATCTGTCACAGAGACAGGCTCAGTGAAGACATTACCCCTGGAAACCTTGGTTGTTCAGAAGCTTTCACGGGCTACTATGATCCTGGGCGCACTAGGAAAAATCTGCAAGGTTTCCTCCAAGAAATAGTTACAAGGGCTGCACTCAAGATCCACATATCAGCTTTTTCCTAGCTGGGGGGATGTAGAAAATGATTGCTGGCCTGTGTGTGAGCTGCAGTTTCTGTTCTGCAGTGTGAGCCACAGTGTCTCATTTCCCCCTCTCCCCACGCCAGCCTGGGGCGCAGGAAGCCACTGCTGCCACTCCTACCGGCACCCCTGGCCCTGCCCCTTGTGAGCGAGACCCTTTCTTTTGAACATAAACATGCCATTGTGCTGGATGCCAAGGCTCCTTCTGATGAAACAGGCTTCAAATGCCTTTGAGAAATGTGAGGCAGGGCTACAGTATAAACAGACCAAACCAGTGGCCTAATCTGCTCAAGGAGCTCTCTAGGTTCAGCTGGGACTCTTCAACGACATTCATCCTTTGCTCTCTGAATTCAGAAGAATGGAAATACACTATGTGACAAGTTCTTTTTGCCTAAAGCATTATTTTTTATTATCTGACTTTGAAACACAGCTATGTCTCATCCAGGTACCTGAGTTCACTGCAATGTTGCTGATGAGCATTAATTCTAAAGTGACATTTGGCATAAGTTGGACTTTAGTTTTTCAGAGCTATGTAAATTAATTGTTCATTTAATTGAATTTTGCCTACTGAAATAAAATGGTGCATCAATGATGCCTTTACCAAAAGGCACCTAAAGGATGCTTTTTTAATAATATTGCTTTAGAGCTGACCTGCACTAGTTCTCACAGATATCATGGCCTGCAATACACATGATATTTGCCCTGGTTAAGCGTAGCTTTAAATATTTTAACCTATTCTAGGAATAAACTGAGATTGTTGAAGTAACTATACTTTTTAAAGCAGGGGTTTCAGAATAACTTGTATGATATCCCTCTGGCAGGAAGGCACTCAGGACATGCCAGTTCATCCTATCTTTCTGTTAGCACAGCCCAGGAAAGCATACCCCATGAACCTATCAATGTGATTACTTGCAAGAGCGTTAATACCTTATCTTCTTTCTGCTATTTCTCAGAAATGTTTGTATCCACCAGGACATCTCTCTATAAATAGCCTCATTTCCAGTGATAACACAGGAATTCTGAGACTTACATTTTGCAGCTGTACATAGTAAATGTTGTTTGGTGTGCTAATAGTCCACAATTCCCAAATGGTCCTAGTGACATTCAAAGCCAATACTGACATTCACCAAAGTTGGTGGCACCTTCAGTGCCTCCAGGGTCCTTCTAGCTGCCATGCTCAGTCCAGGCCTCAGAAGCTGCTGTCAGGTGCTGCTCTTTCTTTTGAGAAGCTGGTCATCAATCAGTTTGAAGAAAGAATTGGCACCACCCATATTCTATATCAGTAAGAGTTTGGACAATAAATTCCACAAGCTTTGACATGAACATTTAAGCAGCGTTCACATAAAGATTGTCATTAATGGTCAGAAAAGATTGCTTCTGAAAAAAACCATTTCTGACTTTTCAGAGGCCCAGCACTGCTTCAGAAAATCTGTTGTGTTACTGAAAGTTCATATTTGTGGCAGCAAAGTACTCTGGAGTAGATATAACCAAAATTAATCTAAGAGTGAAAAGATAATTCAGGCTTTTAGCCTGAAAAGTGAGTCTTACAGGAGTCTGATCATGGAAGTCAAAGGGAAATTAACAAAGAACTCATCATTGTGCAGGATTGTTCTTTAATTTTAGTCTAAAAAGGCTAACGTCTGATGTGCAATGTAAGTGCCTAAGGATATGCTGTCAATATTTCTTGGTTTACACTAAAGGAAAACTAGACAGTTTGAAGAAAACTAGACGAAGTCCATAGCACCTGAATTATGCGTATTTGCAAACTCCAATTCTTTTAAAATGATCCTTATTGTAATGTCCACTATGATGCCTTAAGAAATATAAGATTTTTTATTGTCTAAACAACCAGTGCACACTGGAGATCAAGAGTGAGACAGAACACACAAGCATAAGAGCAGTGAAGGACAAACCACGGGAGGTATAGTAGAAGAGCAAGACTAAACAGAGGGACCATAAAAAAACTTGAATGAATCATTGAGGACAAAATTGTGATAGAGGCAGGAAAATGCAAACAAAGAAAAGAAAAGCAGAAAGGGAAAGTGAGGAGAAGGTGATTTTAAAAAGACAGGGAAGATTAGATATTAAAATCTGTTTGGAGTTTCAGAAAATACAGTTTTTGCCTGTGTAGAATTCCGTCAGAAATGGTCTTCCAGCTATAAAATGAGAATGGACATTTTCATTTTTGGGATTCAGATTCAGAAGGAACACTTTTAAAAAGAGTAAGTTACACAGAGAGGAAATTTAGGTGGCCTATGATTTCATGGTTGACAGAGTGCCCAGCACCCAATTCTGGAGAGGTTAGAGCAGGTACATCTGACAGTGAAGAATGCAAACTACTGCAGATTCATATAACATGCAGTATACATGAGCCTTGGCAGTTCCTGTCTTTGTACTAATATGCATCTGCCTCAGCCTTTCTCAGGCGTTAACTTTTGGAGTTATAGGGAGTTGTAAATTAATGGCAAACATTTTAGCATCATCATCCTGAGAAAGTGTATCCATGTACTCCTAATTAATAGCTTTCTCTGGCCATTCACTGCGGTCTGATGAATTATACTGCAATAGGAAGATTTAACCCCGAAGCCAGTTTAATCCTTTGTTTATATAAAATCTTAGAAATCATGTTCAGTTACTGGAAAGCCAGCAGAGGAAGTCCACATTAATGCAGCCTTTTACAAATGCTGTCTCTGATTAATTCAGTGCTGGTAAGTAAACAAAAAAGCAAGAATTCCCAATAAAAAGAACTCTTTGTGTTTTAAAGCAGGAATAGCGTAGATTGGAGTGGATAGACGGGATAAGAGGAGCTTCTGCTTTCAAGCATTTACACATCACAAAATTTTTTATATCAATCCACTTTGGCAGATTGGTGTTGGTGACCAAAGTCTGGATTAGGAACCACAAAAATGCTGTTACCCAGCTCCTGTGGTAAGTGATTTAATCTCTGTGCAATGCTAGACACACACTTATTGGGAGATGCATTCATGTCTGTGTAGCACTCAGAAAATTGTTTGCATTGCTCAGACAACACCTGGATAGCTGAACCAAGGATTGGTGATTTAATATTGTTAAAAGTGAGTAGTAAGCAAGTAGTCACAGATACCAGCTTGCTGTTGGGACAGGCTGCCTTTCTGCCAAATCATCACTGGGAAAAAATTATTAGCTGACAACATAAAATGAAACCAATTAACATTGGTTGGGAAATTGAGCCTTGTCCTACAATAGATAAAGATTAAATATGCTTAAAAACTACTAACCTTAGTTCAGCCTGCTTGGAGTAACCACCTGGCAATAGAGTATGAAAAAACCACCAACATGTAATTTTTGGTCTGTGCTGTGAAATAATACTTTTCTTACAGTGCACAAATTCCTTTACTTCTTTTTTTTAGGGTAGGTGTTTTTGATGGGTTAAAATATACTTCTTCAGACTGAAAGGCTGGAAGAATGCTTCTGAGAGAAGTAATTGGGGACTTTTGCAGAAGGAAATTGTAAAACCTAAAAGGAGCTGATCCTGACTAAGGAACCTTCTACTCTCATGAAAGCCATGAAAAAAAAATTTCTTCCATAAGAACAACTTCAGCAAAGTTCTTAAAAAAGAATGATTCTTCTCAAAATAATGTGGTCAAATGTTTTAGACCACAGATACAATTGCAGGACTGTTGACTTACAATGGCCATCCATGACAAGTTTCCTGAAGGAAAATCATCATAAAATAGTTTGGGTTGGAAGAAACCTTTAAAGGTTGTCTAGTCAACCTTCCTGCAATGAGAAGGAACATCTTCAACTAGATCAGGTCCAATCTGCCCTTGAATACTTCTAGGAATGTAGAATCTACCACCTCTCTGGGCAACCTGTCAAAATGTTTCACCACCCTCATTTTAAATATCTTCTTCCTTATCTCTAATCTAAATCGATCCTCTTTAATTTAAAATCATTACCCCTTGTCCTGTTGCAACAGACTCTGCTAAATCTACTTCCTTTAACAACTTCCACATTGATCAAGTCAGTTTGAAGTTTTCCAGTTAAATGTCTCAATTCAAATCTTAGAACAATAATCCGAAGAATTTTTTATATATGCAGCCCACTAGAGCATAAATGAGTAATCATTTATCATTGCTAAAATGTCCTCATAAGCCTCCTTTGGCTTATCTGCTGGAGGCCTGAGCTGGGATGAGGAATGAGTTGGTGTCAATTTCAGACAAAAGTCTGGATGGTCACATGTTGGACAACATGATCTTGTAGGTCTTTCCCAACATTAGTAATTGTATGATTCTCTGTTAAAATGCTCTCTCACGTGAATTTTAGAAACCCAGAAACCTTTTACGGCTTTTTGTCCCAGCACAAATAAATGAGAATAAATTTCACTAGTTTTCTTCAACCAAAATTAAAAGAAAATCTACCTTAAAATGCCATGCACAGAGCAAAATACCACACAGGGTTAAATGTCTGGAAACTCTGGAAACAGCCTATTCCTCTGATCCTTCTGCTGAAACTGGGTCAACTAGAAGCAAAAAAAAAAATAAAAAAAAAAAAAAATAAAAAAGGTGAGATTTTGATCACACAGAAAAGCTTGACTGCACAGCTGGGGCCACAGAACTTGACTTGTTGCTCAAGATAAGGAGCAGATCACTCACTTTTAAAACAAATATGCTCTTGTGATAGAAAATGGTGATTAACACCCTTGTAGGCATTTTGTAATAGCTGTCCTTGCATGTTGTGAGAGGCTGAACCCACTCAGTAAGAGTCAACCATGTTCTGCATGCAGCTGCTAGGTTTTAGGGTATTCCAGGGGTGTGGATGGATCATGTTTCTAGAGCCTAATGGGGCTGTAGCTATAGGAGTTACCTACCTGGCCAGGAAAGTCTTGGGCTCTTGTTCAAGGCATAACATCAGGCATCATTAAAGCTTTGCACAACAATATAGACTTCAGATCTCCCTGGAACTCAGGCCTTTTCTTCTGTAAATTCACATGGACCACAAGCACTGAGTTTTTCAGTGAATGCTTAGTTTTCTGCACAACCAATATTGCACTCAACAAAGATGTGACAACAGCTGATCACCTTCAGGTTAACAATTTCTTGTCCATCATTTTTATATTTCCTATTCGGAACTGCTTTCCAGATATAAGGGTGGGGTTTGTATAAAGCACTAATAGGATGGAAACTGTGGTATACTGAGGTCACTGCTTTCAGCTCATTTCTAGCCATTTAATGGTTCAGACTCTGGAAAGCCCTACATTATTTCAAAGAAGTTGTCTAAAAGTTTTTGTCATTTATGATATAATCCTCCTGTCTTCACGGGAATTACTGCACACCAAGTCTGCCCTATGCCATGGTGATAGCAATAATACGTTTGGACCACTTTACTCTGTGGGATATCTTCAACAAAGGGTTCCAAAAATACGTTATTTTATCTAGTGGGAGAAATCCCAACCACCTTTCCTATCAATGCCAGTAATCTGAAATTCAATTCGTAGTTAAAAATCAAGTCATTTCTTTTTTCTCCCAAATTCAAATGCTCCTCCAGCCCAGGAGGAGGATTCCTTCTCAGGAAGCTGGTGATGCTGTTTCTACTGATTTCACTTTTGCTGCTATGCCATTCTTAAGTGGGGTCTTAATAATCTTTGGCAAATATTTCTTTAGGGTATATCCTACCAATAAAATCAAAATAGTCTAAATTTGGGCTGTGTTATCTATTGGTTCATGTAGCTCAAAGAAACAGTTGTTCTGGGACTGTTTGTGTGAAATATCTTGTATTTTTAAAAAAACTTTTGCAAGAAAAACCTGGGACCAATCTCTTTCATATTGTTGTAGTACACGTTCCATCGCAAAATTGCATGTCTGTAAGTGCTGTCATAGATATTTCAGCAATTCATGTAGAAAATCTTTATCTTTAGTTTGGCTAGCCAGTTTCAAACTGCCTCTTTGAAAGAGAAGTTTCCTAACATCTATATGTCTCTGGAACTGGAATCACAAAGTGAAGGATATCAGTGCTTGGCAGAAGATTGTATAGTACCTCATGTTTTGCCACTCTGGCCTCCTGGCTATTTCTTTCATTAAAGTTCTTTACATTATATTCTTAAGTATATCTACAGTGTGGGTAAGCAATTCTGTCACCTGTAACACAGGTGTTGCACCTGTATAATTGGGAGGAGAAACGAGCTTTGGGTGTTGTACAGTGGCGCTGTCTCCCACAGTCCTTACTGAGTCTGATACTAGTGGGCATGTACCAACACTAAAATATGGAATGCCTTTACATCATTAAAGTTAATGGATGTGGATATTTTACATTTTAGACTCGGCACCTCATTAAAATGTCTTTGAAAATTCTGTATTATTCTTGATTGACAAAGTTATAAGCTATAGTGGTGTAAGGAATTGTTTAGTTCTACACCTGATATTTATCTTCAGCTGTTGCCTTCTCTGTCAAGTTATTCCTTTATTAAAATTTAAAAGGTCTTAAAAGGTGAAAAAAGGTGTTTATTTTCTTGATGGCATTTGGTTCATGTGCACACTCTATCTCTTAATATCCCACACTTTGGGAGGCAAAACTTGATGCATAGATTTGTTGTGGCCATGTCAAATACTTGCAGGTTTTTAGATTAGTGTCTCGTTCACGGACTATGTTGCTGTGACTCAACTGATGGCCAGTGGTCTCAGCTGAGCACTTTTGCATCTGTAAAGTTTTGCACCTGCTCCTGGTTATCTCACGTCCCAAGGGCAATGTGCTCCCTACACGCTCCGGCAGGAACCAGTCGCCATGACAAAGCTTTCCCAAAAGCCGTTGCCTGGGCTTCCTCCTCAGACAAAAGGACTCCCAGGAGGGTCAGTTCATTCGGGATGTCCCTTCAGGGCTTGCTGGGAGCTGATAGTGGCGGTAAACCCACAGTCCCTTCCCTACGGCATTTGTTTTGAGCAACAACCACACTCGGGTCACAAAAAAGGTGTGAACAGCCTGCACCACGGTCGTCTGTGAACAAGCCAAAGCAGAACAAGGCAGGAGACTCAGCAGGATCACAATGACAGGTGTCGAGGCCGTACAGAGCCGTACTAGAAGAGGCAGCGAGCCGGACACATCACTGATGAGAGACGGGGCAATCCTGGGGACCCGCAGTGAGAAAGCAAAGCGTTCCTGCAAACAGCTTCAAACCACGTGTAAGGTTAGTAATTGGGAAGTTCAGTCCGGCAAAACCAGGCACGTCTGGGAGAAAAGCCTGTGGAAAAGGCGCAGTGTGAAAGTCGGGGGCTCTGGGGTTCCGCAGCACCCTTCGCTTCAGCCGGCTGCCCCCCTCCAACAGAGCACCGTGGCTCGCTAAGGCGGGCTTGGCGCTCCAACCCCCGCAGAGCGCTCTGGTGGAGGCACAGGGCTTCTTGCCCGCTCTTTCCCCATCGAAACAAACGGGACACTGGAAGCTGCCGGGCTGCGGACGGAGAGCCGATGCCGCCGATCCCGCAGCGCCCCGCGAGGCGCGGCCGGCAGGGGGCGCGCGGGGAAGCGCTCCCATCGGATCCTTGTCCCGGCGGATCCGCTCCCGGCGCACAGGGATCGGCATGGAGCGGCCCCGTGTCCGCACCCACCGCGGGCGCTCTCGGGAAGCACCAGGGAGGGCAAAGGAATGCCTACGTGGTGATGTTTTCCCCTGCTCAGGCCCTACAGACTAATGGGATGGACAATGCTTTCCATGGGCCAGCTGGGGAATGACAGGGAGGTTGGCCCAGGCAGCACACGGATAAGCTGCCCGGGCAGAGCGTTCTGCAGAGGGTCAGAGCTTCAGCCGCGTTCTCGGCTGCCCACAGACAAGTGGGCAGGGCAGGGCAGAGCGCCCGTCCCGACCGGTGCAGCTGTGACGGGAATTGTTGTCCCCCCATCACCGCACACCCATGGAAGGCAAGGCTGGGCAGCATATGCGGGAGCATCGCTGGGGGTGTCCAGGAGAGACTTTCAGAAATGATAGACTCATAGAATGGTTTGGCTTGGAAGGGGCCTTAAAAATCATCTGGTTCCAACCTTCCTGCCATGAGCAGGAATATGTTTCACTAGTCCAGGTTGCTCAGAGTTCCATCTAAACTGGCTTGCAACACTTCCAGGAATGGGGAATCCTCAGTTTCTCTGGACAACCTGTTCCAGTGCCTCACCACCCTCATAGTAAAGAATTTCTTCCTAATACCTAATGTAAACTTACTCTTTCAGTTTGAAGCCATTACCCCTTGTCCTGTCACTACATGCTCCTGTAAATAGACTCCATCTTTCTTGTAGGCTCCCTTCAGGTGCAGGAAGACCCCAAAGCCTTCTCTTCTATGGACTGAACAATTCCAGTTCTCTCAGCCTTTCCTTACAGGAGGGTGTTATATCCCTCTAATCAACTTGGTGGCCCTCGTCTGGACTTACTCTAACAGGCTGATGTCCTTCCTGTGCTGGGGACTGCAGAGGTGGATACATTTCTCAGAGGACATGTGACCAAGATGCTGGAAAACTGGTTTTACACCCTACGTCCCTTCAGACATTTTTCTCAAAGTTCCACTGCTTTAAATAATATCCTACTTCCCACCCACCCCNCATTGAATTTCTGCAGAGTTTTTGTGCAAGGTGTATTAGTTGTATTCGTTTGATAAAATTTTTACCCCCCAAATAATACATGGTTTAACAAACTTCAGCTGTATTTTTTTCTTTGAATACAATGACATTGTTTACTGTGATATTCACAAAGTGTTTCTTGCCCAAATTTAGAATTTGCAGGAAGTAGTATAAACATGCCCTGCTTCCTTGATTTTTTTTTTCCTCACGTATGGATATATTTTGACTTATTCCACTGACTTTGAAGTTCTAGCACTTCTAGAAATCGATTTCAGAAATTCATCTGATGCCATTTGTGGTGGGCTGTTGCATGCTGTTGAACCAGGCAGTACTGGCAGGCTACATGAGCTGGAGCCCTCTGAGGGTGCTTGCTCTGTTCCTGCAGTGCTGCTCTGGTGTGGTAAAAGGATGTTGGTGTCACATGAAAAACCTAAGTTCTCATATTGCAAGAGATGGTACTGCTGTGTGTGTATCACAGGGCAGAATTAAACTTACATATAATCTTTACAAGGTTCTAGTTTATTACACTGAGCTTAGTGGCATGGGTCTAACACAGGAAGAGCACTGTACCTTAATGCTGTTTTAGTTCTTCTGAAAACTGCATTTGAGTATGGCAACATGATAGACCACTTTGTCCACTGCAGCCTGGGCTGGGACAGACACTTGTATGACAATGTATTGATGTAGCTACAAAGGATATGCTTATTTTACAGCAACTTGTTCTTTTTAATGACTAAATTGTAATACTGTGGCAAAAATAATAATGATTATTGTGGCAGAATTTTTTTTCTTTTTTAGTTTTTATGCAAAAAGACACTCTTTGTCTTCTGAAGACCTCAGTTCCCTACTGCCAGAGAGCTTTTCCTCCTTTAATTTTCCTGGTGCTTGACATTGTTTGGTAATCTCCCTTCCATGGCAATATGACATCTCTGATAGTTCAGGAGAGCAATATTACAAAAACTGTGTCATAGAAACCTTCTGTGTATGACATGCCAGCTTCTTTCAAATGTTTCAGTTTGTTCACATTTTAATCTGGTCAATGAAGTTAATCTGGAGAAAGGCCTGGACAGGCAGTGATGAGATGTTTGGAATCAGTTTCAAGGCAAACCATCAAATGACATCTCTTATGCCAGTAAAAGGAAACCAACCCAAGGAGCCTTCTGGTAAAGACTTCCTTCCTCTGTAGAATTTATAGAAAGAAGAAAAAATAAACCCAGCTTTTTACTTAAAAATAACTTGCGGTTCTCCCACAGACACTACTAAAAAGAGCTTTGACCAGGTAGAAAACACCTGATTTTTAATATCCTCTCTAATTTTAAATCTATCATTAAGGTATGTGGCTAGCAGAATATGAAATCCACTTTAAACTGTACAATAAACATTCAGAAGGATTTACATAATTAGATATTACAGAACTAAGATAACATGATGGTGCTGAAATCTTACAGCTATCAAAGACAGCTAGTAAGTTGCCCTTTGCTCTACCATTTAAGCACCTGCTGCTTAAGCTAGGGTTGTTCCATACTGACTTCAGGAAGCTGGAAGAGGGGGTTAGCTATACAGTACACTGTACTCACACAGTCTGGGCCAAATCAGTCAAAAGATTCATGTGTGATTGATCTTCAATTTCCTTTGACCAGAAGCTTTCCTTTTTATTGGTCTGCAAGTCAGTATTGGACACGTAAATAATGTAAGTACCCTTCCACTCCAGCTTTCAGGTTTTTATCTAAATGAAAAAATCAAAATTCAATTGGGGTGGGAAAAAGAAACTCCTTAACAAGTAACATGGATAGGTAATACTTAAGACAAAAGGCAAAAACTAGCTGTGCAAGACTTAATCTGCCCCCAAAATGAATGGTGCTACATATAATTTAACTGCTATGGTGGTTCTCATTTGGATCAGCATTACCCATAAGTTCACTTTCTAATAAAGATCTACAAAGCTAGAAAAAAATTGCAATCCTATGCAGCAAGAGGGAGTGTTTGCATGCACATAGGTACATGTTGTGCCCTAACTAGTAGCATAAACATTTTTTCTGGCTGAAAATTTTCATACTTGGTCTGGGTTCCAAAATAGATGAAGATGGAACGAGGAAACTTACAGTAACATGAATTCCAGGAAAAGATTCTAGATCTATACATAGGCAGCTTTCAGTAAATATAATTATACAAAAGATGACAAAATATAATATGAAATACAGAATTAAAAGAAAAAACAGAATCATCAAAGAGGTAGAACTTAATATTCTTTGCTCATAATTTTCAAATATGGGTTGGTCACCATAATGCACATGTCCTGTGAGTGGGCAAGTAAAGTTCCTATTGAACATTGTGTAGGACTGTGACTGATATTGTAAACATTCAAAATATTTTATTTTCTTGCAACCAGGAAATAACCCCCCACAATCAATAGTAGTAATTAAGTTGGTTTACTTTTGGGTGGTATGTATATGCCAAATAATGATAATAATTACTGTGCTGGATTTTACTTCAATGCTGCCATAAGTATCTGCCTATTTAGCTTTTGTAAAGGTTCCTGAATGTTTCCTTGTAATACAAGCTTTGGAATCCAATCCCATTTCCAATCCTTTGGAAGGATAGCCAGTTCCACTTTTGGTTACCTTGCTGGCTTTTCACCTGCAGTACCAGGAGTAGCCAAACTGGAGGCTGTGGTTTGTGAATCATACCTCTATCTCTGCCTCTGGCATTGCTTGAACAGGAATATGGAAAATCTGTTTCACTCCAAACTGGAGGTGCCTGTTGAATATAATGTAGTGTGCTGCCTTGATTTTCATGTCAATGAAATATTCTTCCCTCTAGAAATGTGTTCATGTTCTGTGCATGTTTTGTGGGAAAATTAGGGATACTTTTCACCTTCTCCTCATAGAAGGTATTTATGGAAATGTTTCCCAAAACCAGTTGGAGGTGAACACGTGAGGCGGCAGGAGGAATGTCATTATGTCTTTTCAGGCCTCTGCTTCTGATCTCAGAGCTGGAATTTCTGTTCTGTTGTAAACAATGGAAGTATCTCCTTTCCTCCTCCTTTCCGCCTGCCCTCCATCCCAGCCAGGCAGGAAATCAGGTTTGCTCCTCCTCTAGGGACCCTGCATGGCTTTGTGTGCCCTTCATATGGGATAGTTCTCCGATAATTAGCCACGTCTTCTGCCGAGATAAATCCTGTGGTCGCAGCCCCTTAGCCACTGATCAACTGGGCACACTCAGTGCCAGCAGCTGGTTGCAGGAAGTAATTTGGCCTGCGATCCTGTGTGGATAGATAATATTTGAGTTAGCTGAGAACAAATAAAGCTGATGGTTGGAAATCACAAAAAGAAAACTTGTTTTTGCTAACTGACTAACATTTGCAGGGATTTGGCAGTGTGGTTGCCAGCTGCTACAGCTTGCGATTGAGGTCACCTTCTCTTTGTATATAAACATTAGTCATTTACTAAAGAATGCAAAAAAACAGGTGTTCAGTATTCACTGGCAATCTGTTCTTTTAAAGGGATGCTGTAAGATAGCACCTGACAAAGAACAATTCCTTGTATGCCTGTTGTTATTAACATAAACACACTTGTACTGTTACTTAGGCAGTGCCATTGGTATGCATGGTAGAGAAAAGATAAACAAAATGACAGATGCTTAAGCCAGATGAAATTACAATTAAAGTAATGACAGACAAAAATAAAGGAAGTGTGGCAGGAAAATGTGAAAGAACATAGAAATCACTGCAAGCTATGCCTCCATCTTTTTTTTAAAAATTCGTTTTAAAGAGACAGTTCTGCATTTTATGGCCAGTATGGGAATTGAAGATTGAAGCTGCAAACTATTATCTATAAGGATTTTGAAATGCAGGAGTGCTTTTCACACATGATGAGAGAAGATATTGAAGATCAAGGAATTTATATGAAAAAAACCCCCACAGTGATTTGTGGAAAAAGAAAATTAAGCTGTCTCCTGAAGGTGCGCCCTCTGGAACAATTTTAAATTTAACCTTCCTGTCAGCTGTGTAATGTAGAAGAACTTCTGATGCTGTGGCCCTGTCTACACTCAAGTCTGCACATTTAGGTTGACCTGCCAGCAACAGATTTCATTAGATCATTTAAAACTTAAGGGTGTACAAGTCCATAATTAGAAAAGCATTTAAATAAAATACATCTAAATGAGAATGTATTAATAAAAGATATTCATTCTTTTGCAGTAACTTCAATTTTCTGTAAATGGGAGATTTACAGAGGGAGATTTACATCTAGCTGCTTTGGCAGAGCAAAGATTTACTAGATGAAAGTCAGGCCTCCGCGCTTTTAATGCACAGACCCACAGCCACTGGGAATGAAACTCCCCATCCCATGCTGCCCCACAATGTGCTGCTCCTGCTCTCATACCCCCAAAGGGGCTGCCCAGCTCCAGGTTCCCCACCTCAGCAGTGGGGCACAGGGCAAAGGGAAGGGGAAGGACAAGTCAGCAGGAAGTGTTGCCTTTCTGCACAGTGCAGGTAGTGGGCTCCAGCTGGAGGGTGCATCTCTGGAGCTGGAGCTGAGCTTATTGGTCAGGATATAACAGCTCTGTCAAGCAGTGATTAGTTCAAGTCACACATTCATGTGATGTGAAACACAGGCGTTTCACCTGCCTTGTCTATACCATAACAACAGACTGTCCTTTCTCATGTTAATTGTAATGGGATAGTCTGATTTATGTCGCCAACAAAAACCACAATATAGCTCTAAACTGAAGACACCAGGCCTTTATTCTCCCAGGTGTAAGGGGGATGCTAAAAATCAGAATGAAGAAATCGCGGCTGCTAATTGTGCTAATTACTGGCTAGTATTTGAGAATGGCAGGATCTTATTCGGCTGAAGAATGAGCTTTAAATGTCAAGAAAGACATGTATAAGAAAAGTGATACGGTATTAATAATTGTAACACACAGTCAGCGCAGTATCAGTCTAACTGCAGTCTGACTTTGTGCAGATATCAAATTTAGTTGTGAGGATCAGTGGGGTAGCTTTGAAGGTATTACTGAAGAACTCCTCTTCAAGGCAAGTTGCACTGGAATGATTTGCATTCAGAAAAAAAGAAAAAAATCAAATACAAAATAAGCTCAATTTTCATTCAGTATGGTATTCACAACTACATTTTTTTAAATGTAGGAGATAGACAACTACCTAAAAGTGGCAAAGTTTTAAAAAGTTTAAGTTCTTCCGAAAGAGTGTGGAACAGTCAGCTGGGGGTAAGCAATCAAGCAGTACCCTAGCAGAGCTAAAACATATTTTGTGCTTGTGACAGCATCATTTTCTTTTTGTCACAAATTGTCATAGCTTTCCAGCCAAAATTATTGGCATTTTTTCCATTGTGCATGAAGCATTTTTACACAATAATTCCATCTATTCTTAGCAAGTTGTTCTCTGGTGTGAATTCTATCTATTGTTAGAAAGTGTTTTTGAGAAAATATGATTCTAATCTTGTGACTTTTTGCCTTGATATCAAGAGAGTTGCTGCCAAATATGCAGTCATATCTTTTGTTAATAAAACCAAGATACAGGATCTATTAATAGAGCGGTAATAAATAATGTGTTGTTAGGGGGCAGGATTATATGTCATTTTATTCCTAGTAAAATGATAGTCCCAAAGGGTCATGATATTAGGAAAATTAGCTGCTATTAACCTAGCTCATATACAGACTGTCTTGTAGGGAAAAAAATGCATTGGAATAACCGCTGTGGAAAGGAAAATGTAATTTCTAAGTTTTTCCAGCCAAAAGAAAAATTCTACTATTTCAGCCATAAAGCACCCCACTGACATGTGCTTCAAGGCACATATTTTGTACAGTGCAGTCCTATGACTTCGTCATAATGTTGACAGCCACAGTGAAGATTTTCTTTTATTCTTACAGCAGAACGTAGGACATCCTAAACATGCTGACCAAAACTTCAGTAGAGCTAGTGGTTACAGAAAAGGGCATACAAATAAGGTATATCAGCTGGATGGCACCCGATGGACCACCACAGCCTTCATGCACACGATTATCACATTCTGAATAGCATTGTAAATTAATGCTTTCTTTTTGGCTTTCTTTTTCTTTTTTTTTCACCCTGTGTAACCTCTCTATTGTTCTACCAGATCTGATAATGAAATTAAATCAGTATAATCTGTAATTTTTAATTCAGGCATAGATTAAAATTATGTCTCACCAGACACCACACACTGTTTCATTTGCATTTTTTATGTTTTGGTTTTTGTGTTGATTTAATTCTATGAAACATTTAATGGACTGCAGGTTTTTTTCCCCGAGGTCATGTCAGTTATTGGCAGAAGTGGTTTCTGAGACTTACAAGACAAGGCATCGTTTAATAGGCAAGTCACTTTTTTAGGACTACTGGAAGCTGGGCATGGCAGGCTCCCTTCTATCTTTCAGCTGGATGCCTGCAGGATATTGGCAACTGCTGAAAGGAAAAGCAGCAGTTCCTCGACTGTCCCCCATGGAAATTTCCTTCTAGCAATCCCATCGTCAGAGCTTGTGAAGGACACACACACACAGCCCTCAGACCTGCAGAGTCAGTTGTCAGTGGCACTGGGCAGTGCCATGCTGGTTATCCAGGAAGGCCTTTTCAGCTGCACACTCAGTGTCATATTAAACTTTTCAACTTTGGTTTTCATAGGACTTTGCATTTGTCCCTTCTGTGTCTCAAAAGCTGGGACTATTTAGTGATTGAAGCAAGACACTGTGCAAAGAGAAAGTCTGGTGATTAAAACAGCCGCCTCCCATCCCAGAGAACTGGGCTGCAGCCCTGCCTTTGCCACAAAAATCTTCATTCTTTGTGATGATGGGCAGTCATTTATAACAGATAAAATCAAAGAGTAGTGTCTTCATTATCTGCTTGGGCAATTCACAGTGTGTAACTCAGATACAAAAATCCAGGGCTTCCAAAGCAAGAGTAGAGTCAATAAAGAGGAAAATACATTGACTTTGCTACAGAGAAGCACAGAAAAGTTCTTTCTGCTTGGAGCCAGATCACATCTGTAGAGTTACTATTTGCATGACACAAGGAGTAACTTGGCATGGATCTCCCCAGCATCAAACCATTCTGAGGATGCTGACCTTGACATAAGAATTTTTCTGTGCTAATGAGGCATTGGATCAAGTAATGAATAAAAAAATAGATTTTTAACCTTGTGCCAGCTTGCTGTGTTGAGAGACAGAAGCTCACTGCTGGATACTCATCTTGATTCAATATTGTGAGCTCAGCAGATGCTTTTCCTTAGGCTGTTACTGCTATACCAAGTATAGCAATATGCTTTTAACAATATTCAGCATTACAGAAACTTGCTGATTTTCCTGTAGTAAAGGTAAAATAAAGGAAAAGAGCCTTTATTTTACAAGTTTGCTTTTAAATGGCTGAGAAATCTTAGATTTTAACAGCTAATTACAGGTTTTTTAAACACAGGGAAAAAAACTAAGCAGCCTATATGATAATTTAAATTTTGTTTAATCTTACATGTGATCCAATGAGAATATTAATCCACCTATATTTAAAATATAATCCCTGGGGGTCAGTTTCACTGTAAACATTCCTGTAATTTTAATAAGAACTTGAAGATATCTGGACTTTAAAGGCTCTCAGAACACACTAAATTCTTCTGCCTAGGTAATTTGTCTAGGTGGTTTTGTTGAGATGATTTTGACCAGGCAATAATGTAGGACAAAACTGACAAAGTACAATCATCCAACTAACTGTGTTTATTTCTATTTTGCTGTTTTAACCCTTGGGCAAAGATTGGACTTGATGATCTTGGAGGTTTTTCCCCAACTTTAATGACTCTATGGAATTGAGAAGATCAGAAATTCTTTGCATATATCCTACATCCAGCAATGATCTGTTACACCACTATAAAATATTTACTTGATTTCTGTGAGTGCTGTTGGCTTCAAAGAACAATATCTGTCCAAATGGGTTGTCAGTGCTGTCCAGAATAACTTAAAAAGAAAATGAAGAAACACCAAAATTCAAAACCAAAACAACCTCCCCCCCAAAAAACCCATGCAAACAAACAAAAAACCACAACCAACCAAACAAAATAAAAAAGAGAAAAAAATCCCTGAACAAGTATCAGTGACTCCTATATAAGAAGAACTATTCTGGTTATGAACGTAATACTCCTATAATATTAATATATTAGTAATATGGTTCTGGGTTTATGATCTGGGCATACTGGGGAATTTTGTGAGGAATTCTATTTTTTGAAACTGATATACTATTTGTAGGTTCTGATATTCAGCACTTACATACACATCCACTGCACATGAAAAATGGACTGAAGGCCGAAATAAACCATTAAATTGTATTTTTGCCTTAATTTCAGGAAGAATAGTGGGGACTATTATCCAACCCTGTTTTCTAATTTGTTGGTCAGCCATCATGGTGAATGAGAGGCAGTGACCACTTCAGTCAAATTTGCATAAAATAAAGTTGATATTTCTTCCTCCATAAGGCTGGAGATATAAGAAAAAACACATCACAGCAAGGAGGGATGAGGGATATGATGCATCTGTATGCAGAAGACAGAAAATAATCACAATTTTCCTTAGTACAACAGATAGGAGGCATCAACTGGTAATAGCACAAAGGTTCAAAAGATAATACTTCTCCAAGAGTATAGAGAAAGATATTTGCCATATATATTGTGTATTATATGTGTGTATGTATGTATATGTTTCCAGTATCCAAATCACAATGTGCAATGCCAGTGTTGCTCTTGCCTTATTGAACTGGAATGTACACTTACTGGATCACATGGGAACTGGCAAGTTTCTTTTAGGTGGCAGGGGGAGAAAAAGGGTGTTGGGAGGGTTGTTTTGTGTTGTTTCTTTCCCTAAGAGTATGCAATACCACTGACAATACATCTTTGGATGAAAATGAAAAATGAACTGTTGTAATGTGCTTATGTAAAACCAAATTGGCCATATTCTGCATGGTAAACATCTTGTGTTGGAATAAATACCTATCTGGTGACGTCAATGGGAGAACAAGCACTACAGTGTTGTTGAAGTAATTGGGAGTCACTGAGCGAATGTGCTGGGGAATCCTGTAGAGAGCCTATATATGGTAATTTATCTAGAACATTCTCTATTTCTGGTTTGTAAAAGCTTTATGCAGGACAGTGCATGCAGGATGGTCTTTCAAACTGACACAAGACACACACCAATCTTCAGGCCTTCCCCAGAGCACTGTGCCCAAGTGAGAGGTGGCACCAGCAGCACAGCATGGGGTGGGACAGCACTGCGCTGGCTCTAAGAACAGGAGGCAAAAAACCATCTCCTCTTGGGGCTGAAATGCAGTGGGCTGTGGCCACCGGGCATATAAAAACATGCTGGCATGAGAGGTTTCTTTGTAAAATCTAACAGGACAAATAACTTTCCTGTACTTTAAGTATAAAGTGAGATGAAATTCTGGAAGATAATTCTTTTCCCTCCAAGTTTAATCTAACTAACAGTAGAAAAAAAATCAAGCTAACTTCAACAAATTTTGGTAGAAAAGTTGCCTTTCAGCAAATTCTTATGATGATACACGTAAACACAAAATTGTCATTGCTGTCTCTGAAGTTAGTATAATATAGGGTAAATACAGTACAATAAGCCTTTAACTATAATCTCAGTCCATTGAAATATATTTTTGTATGCTGGAGTTCACAATTGTCTCTGCTAACATCTCCACACATTCTCCCCAGCACCTCCCAGCCCTTGGGTTCTCTAGAGCAGCTCCATCCTCTCTTCCACCATCGCATTTTATTTTGGGTACAGGACAAGTCTGAGCTCAGACTGAATCTGTTTCTTCACATTATTTTAAAAAAATATTAATAGCACCATGCATAAGGAGGCAAAATAAATAATAACATGCCAATATACAATCATATTGCAAATGGTTTGAACCATTAAAGTGTTCCAGGTCCTCTGTGGCCAATTGCAAAGACCTGGATGGAGAGGAGGAAAAAACAATTGCATTCTGTCAGGAGAAGCTGTTAAATTCCTGTGAGTGAATGTGTTCCTGACTTAATTACCACTTCCAAGAGCCTATTTATAGCTGTCTGGGAAAACACTTAAGTGAAATAGGCTTAAGTTTGCAAATAGAATAAGTGGATGAGCATTCACTGTAAAGACAGAGATGAGAAAGAGATGACTATGGAGTAACTACTCCCTACCCTCTCAAGCCCTGAGGTGGGATGTTAGAGCAGCAGTTTTATATTGACTGAACTAGCTTGTCAACTCATCAGATCTCTACAGAGAATTTTAAAAATTTAAAAATCTAAATGTTGTGCAATTTATGGACAGCACTTCATGATGAGCTTCAGACTTGAATGTTGGCTGGGACAGAATGTACCACAGGAAGGCACATGAAAAATTTCTTGTGTCCCTGTGAGAAAAAAACATTAACAAGTTTTCATAGCTATAAACATCTGAAATGTTTTAATAGATAAAATGCTGAATCTGGGCATTTAAATGGTTGGCAAGATGAGGTGCAGCATGAAGAATGGGATTTGACCAGGGGAACATGGTCAGTGGGATTTCCTGAGTAAGAACACTTATGCTGTTTGAAGCAAATACTACTCACAGCTGATAAATAAGTCAAGTGAAATGTTATATGAGGAATGACAAAGAGAAATTCACATTGCCTTTATCCCAGGCCTCTCAGAGACAAATGAGTAGGTGCCATGAAATAGAGGATTAGAAAGGGATATGCAAACTGAACGCTAGCAGGCTTGCACACTTAGGGAATTGATTTTTATTTAAATCTATTGCTATAGTTATTTAATAACTAACTTCTGTA
Organism: Sakesphorus luctuosus; assembly: GCA_013396695.1. NCBI lineage: Eukaryota > Metazoa > Chordata > Aves > Passeriformes > Thamnophilidae > Sakesphorus > Sakesphorus luctuosus. The sequence goes on from VWZD01006342.1 coordinate 679,007, forward strand.
CATTTCGTATTTTTTCTCTTTGTAGCTGACAGAGTATTATTAAGCTGTGAAGCCTATATAAGTATCATATCTTTCTGTTTCTACAGAATTTGGTTTATTTAAAATTTGCTGTTCAGTAATTCTTCCTATATATGGTGTATTAAATCAATGTCATAAATGAAGAATTTTGGCATACCACAGAATTGCAAATATGCATTATAAGAGCATATTATATACATATTTCAGTGGTTTATGGGCATAATGATAGGAGAAAAAAACCCCATGTATACATTTCATTGCAGTGAGTGTCTAAGCATTTGAATTGCAGTCATTCAAAGGCAAACCACAGCCTTAATGCTTGAACTAAAAATACTGGAAGAGACTATTTTCTTAATGTGCTCAGATGTACCGTCCTCTTTGTCATCTACCTCATATGTCATCTGTGCATATTCTACACTATGGCAATGCAAGTCTTTGTTATTTCCCTATCAGGAAGTGAAACACTAGACAATAGCTTGTTATTATTTATTTCCTCGGTGGGATGTGGACTACTGACCCAAACACTGTAACTACAGACTTTCCATGGTCCATTTAATTAGAAGTACTATGAAGAAAAGAAGCCGAGGGAAAAATACCCATGATTACAAAAGGCTTATAGGATTACTTCTCCTTTTCTCAGATGACTTGTTGCTGCAGAATAAATGCCTCCTGATAAAACACTCGTGTTTGTGCAATCCTTCTGTTATACTTCATATTAGATTCAGACTTATCCTCTGGGGTTTTTTCTGACTGATTTAAGATTTTCAGTCTATTTGCTATGTGGAAATACCCTGCCCCCAAAAAAGTGTCTTATCAGACCTGTTCAATGTGAAAAGGGAAAGACTTGCTTCCTACAGAGCTCTCTACTCTGTATCCCCTTATGAAAGCCCTCTGGGATTTTACATTTCTGCTTTTCTTTCTGGCACCCTTCACACCTACAGCTGAGCCAGAGAATGATCATGAGCAGACCTTCTATTCCTGGAGTCCTCCTCTTGGCTGCTGACAGTAAGCAAGAGTTTCCTACTTTTTACTTCCTCTGAAGTGGATCGATGACTGCTGATCATTTTTCCTACTACACACTGTATCTGTCACCTATTACACCATCCCTGAACCTCTACATAATCCATAGGTATTGGTCCTTGTCCAGTTCTTCTACTGTCTCAATTGCCACCCCTCTGGAAGGGACAATACCGACAATACCCCACCTTGTTCCACATACTTAAAGCCAGGTATCAGATCTCTGCTTTGCCCAGCAACCCTCTGAAAGAACTTCAGATGCCACACCAGCTTGAGGTGGCAAAGGCGGGGCAGCTGATAAGGTTCCCACCATGCTGGAGGATGCTTAAATCTCTGTTCATCAGCCCAAGGAAAGCCTCCCAGTGAGACAGATTTCTCAGTAGTGAAGCCATTCAACCAGCTAACTAGATTGTCATATACTTGGTTTGGAGACATGGGCCTTACAATGTATCTGTGCATATATGTTCATGTATAGGTGAGTACATATCTCTATATCCTCCTATCTCTAATTTATCTTTGCATTTATATCTTTATTTCTGCATACATGTGTATGTGTAGCGAAAAGACCCAAAGGGACAGATCTAATAAGAAATTATGTTCCATTCTCTCATGATTCTATTCTGTTGAATATGGGAAAAGCAGCAAGCCTTGGATTGCAGGATGAGTGTGACAGGTGGCCACTGGGACAATGATGATGAAAAAGCCTTTCCTCTGCTGTTCCAGAGAAAACTATGATCACAGAAATGTGACAATTTTTAGTTAGGTGTCAAAACAGTATAAAGGTCCCCCACAGGTTGTAAGATCTGGGACATAGGAGCTAAATTGCAAATAAGTGCTCACAATTAGAAGATGGGGATGGAGTTGTTACTACATACAATAAGTTCTGACTGGCTGCCATTTTCAAGCACTTGTGAGAAAGAAGTGGAGTGCCAAAGTGAGGTTGGGATTTTTATGCAGAATTAAGGGCTTTTCCTGTGGACAGCAGGAAAGTTGGAATTTGATATCTACAACTTACAGTGGGAAATGTTATCTAAATTTCTATTGAAAATGTTGTGATATCAATTATGGACCTGGGCATAAGAGCATGTTTAACAGAGATGTGTAGGTAGAACCTGTGATTATAAACACTGAAGATGGCAAGGGAGGGCACAGGAAGAAAAGCTGCTTATGTAATTTTGAATTAATGGGCATAGGTGTGCCTGAGGAGTGAGTGAATGTGTGAGCAATGTTTGTGGGTGGAAAAAAAGTGGAAGAAAAGGAAAACAGGTATGGAATGAAGATGTGCGAAATACATGAGAATCAAGATATATATTATGTATATCTGGAGAAGATATAAGTGAGACAAGGGACTGATGTAAACCTGTGTAGATATAGCTTTGCATGAAATATGATTTATTGCCATTTGTGCAGACTGATTATAATATGCACTGCAAGCATTCAGTTTCCTGTGGCAGACTTTGAACTATTTTAATTCAAGATCTTCCATGACATTACCTGTTCCCTACTATGCAGGTCATATTTGTTTTTCAAACTGGTTTCTTTCTGCAACTGAAACCAGAAATATGCTGCGGTGCACCAGGTTCTCTGTCCTTCTTTTTCCTTTTACCCTCTGGAAGTATGACAGACATTGAAGAGGAAGGAAAATAAAAGGAAGGGAGCTGCAATACAGGCCTGGGAGGGTTTCGTTGCAGGATAAGGATGGCACAAAATGCATTCCAAATTAGTACTTTGGCATGAAATCTACAGTGACCTTTTCAGGTTTTTCTCTTCTTGCCTTTTAATGTTACCCAGAAATAATCCCTGGCTCCTAAATGCTTTGTTCATTTCCTCACAAGGAATGGGCAGAAGGATGAGGTAACATCCAAGGAAGGGTACTGTTCTGCTGTGGAAAATAAGTGAGAGTTCCTGCCTGGCATCTCGACATGAATGTGCTGTAGACAGAGGGAGTTTCTATTCTTGAGAAGCAAGTGCTAGCCCTATTATTTCCTACTGGTTCCTGTAAGGCAGCTCCATGCGCAGTTGGCTGGACTCTTGGAATCAGGTTTTTCAACACCTTTATTCATAAGCGTTTAAGAAGCTTCAGCTCCTAACTGAAGATAATGATTTTTCTAGATACAGACAGCCTAAAAGTCAGATCTGAAGTCTAAGACAATTTTAAATCCAAGGTTTTTTTAGGACATGCTCTCACATTTAGCCTACAAACTTTGCACAGGCAGAATCTTGTTCAAGATGTAGGAAGATGCAACCTCTCAGTTGCAGAAGCAGCTACAATGCACGTGCAAATCTTGGACGTGTCCTTTACATAGTAGCATATGCATTCTCAACTGCTTTTATTATGAATCCATGAATTCCAGGACACATTGGACATAAAACTCATGTTTTACATGGAACATGTGCATCATCATTCTGCCTGAGAAACCACAGCCCAGCCAAGTCCTTTTCTGGCCCTAACCTAGAGCAATTTGCCAAAGTTAAGACAAGAATGTAGTTGAAGGGCTATGAGCTGAACGAAATGTTCCACACTCAATCCTGCCATTTCCCGTCTTGCTCACTGCTATGTTGAGCTCCCTGCTCCCTTTTTGCTGCTTCCATGGTCAGTCCCACACTGTTTCTGCAACCTTCATCTACAGGTTCTTCACTGAAGTTTGATCCTCTTTTGGGACTCCAGGGACTCATGAGGAAGAACCAGCCCACGCTGGAGGGCAGTGCTGCACGTATCCTCAGCAGGGCTAATTAGTCCTGGTGGATTATTATAGCAACCTGGCTCCACTGCTTCCAGGTATTATGAACTAGTCCAGTGTCTTGGCATGATGCTAAACTATGCAGCCATTGTGCTAAGGTAATTTAGGGAAGGCAATTTTTGAACAAAAAAATCCAATTTCCCAAAATGTTAATATAGACATGGGCCATTTGAGAATGCCTAAGTATGCTAAACAAAACCTCTGAAAATCTGGGAGACACACTTAAAATAATACAAACTGCAACCACCAAAAAAAAAAGAGTTGGTACTCTGCTTTTTAACTCTGCCCTCTGAAATACTCCTTGTGGGGTGATGAGCTGATAAGGCCTGATGGGTTGAGGGAGATGCCTCAGCCCCCTGGAGAGATGCTCCAAGCAGAGGACAAAGGCTTTCAAACTGGTAAGATTGACAAAGGATGGAGTGTTAAGACATAGCACGGCCTTCTTTTGCGAGATCTTCAAGGGCCCATCTCACCCCAGGGCATCTGCATCGCCCCCCCCC